>CAKOAT010335599.1:0-13745 GCA_932364175.1 Eruca vesicaria subsp. sativa
TCGAGTTTTATAAAACGATCTCTCGAGTTTTATAAAACGATCTCTCGAGTTTTATAAAACGATCTTCGAGTTCTTATAAAACGATCTCTCGAGTTTTATAAAACGATCTCTCGAGTTTTATAAAATGATCTCTCGAGTTTTATAAAACGATCTTCGAGTTTTATAAAACGATCTCTCGAGTTTTATAAAACGATTCTCGAGTTTTATAAAATGATTCTCGAGATTCATAAAACTGTTGCGTTTACGCGTTTGCGGGGAATTTTGGCTATTGATTCCGTCGTACCGATTTTGACCCCAACAATTACTCTTTAAGTAGATGGACTTGTGGCTTTGACACTTAATCAAGATAAAAAAGAAGACCATTCATATGAGATGATATCATATGTCTAATCAATAGTTTTGTGAGTTTGTTTATCTTTGATGATGTTTTCCACTCTTCATATTTGATGTTTTCAGACAGTGAAGAAAGGAGACACTATCTTTGTTGGATACCTATTCACTGGTACTGAAATAACTTCAGTTTGGCTTGAGGTAAAATAAAATAGAAACTTATGAATGGTCTCTATGTTGAATTTGTGTTTGTTGAAAAAAAAAAGAGTCGATATGATTTTTCAAAGATGCTCTACTTCCTCTGTTCTTCTCATTCATCTCTGGGCTTGTTTTCTTGATTGTAAATAAATTAATGGTTCTTCTTTTTAATGGTCTAAGCAATTCCATGACCACATCGAATTCTGTCATGACCAGTCATGGAGATGGAGGATAAATAAATTTCTTTGATCACAAAACGTCCTGATGTTCATCTAGAGATGGAAAATGTATGGTCTTAATGAATTAATAGAAAACTTATATAAGTTATATTTTATAAGGCATAGATTTTAATCGCAGACAACATCACAACAATTCTTCTGCGTAGTATCCAAAAAAAACTATCTTAAGCTGCAACTTCTTCATCCTTTGAAAAAGGATCAGGGGTTGATGCGCTCTTCATATTTTGTTCAATGTTCAGATCATGGTTCGGAAGGGTGATGAAGCTGCGGCTCAGGAGGATGAGAAGGTTGGGAAAGAGCATGAGGTAGAGTGGGAAACAGAACCAGAGCTGGATTTTGAAAAACAGAAGGAGAAGGAGGAGAAGCAGAAAGCTTTGAAGGAGAAAGAGATGATTAATAGTGCTGTGTACAAGGAGAGAGAGATGCAGAAACAAGAAGAGGTGAAGCTTTTAAGGAGGGTGGCTGCTGAGGCAGGGAGGAAACGCACAGAAGAATAAGAAGAAGAGGTCGAAGAGTGTTAAGCAGCAGAGAGAGAAGCTGCTGACTTAGAATGAGCCAAGAGAGAGAGAGAGAGAGAGAGAGCAATTCCTCTTGGCAGAATGTCGAAAGGACCTGCTGCTACACATGCTACAAGAGTCAGAAGAAGTTATTTGATAATTTGTCGCTGCTTAGATGAATTCTATGATAAGTTATTAAAATCGGCATAAACATATATGCATTACATTTATATATAGATGAATTAGAAACCTGTTTTATTAGTGTGTCTCAAACATTTTGTGATAATATACTGAACAGGTGCTGAAACTGTTAAATAGGTACCAAAAGTTTTCACTACAAGCAGATCAAGAAATTCGTTTGTTCGTGTTCTCATCCCGCCGTGTCCATGCGGCATGCTTCTTCTTCATGACACTTGATTTACCAAGCTCTCATTCAAGTTTTTACGTTATGTAGTAACTTTGTTCTACCAAGAATTGCATGCTTTGCTTTTAAAATTTTTAACTTACGAGCCTCTTCACATATACCTTATTAAATAGTACACATATTATAAGAATATTTAATTCGGTTAAACTGAACCAGTTAAAATAGAATCAAATCGAAATGGAGAAAGTGGTTGGATTTGGTAATATCAAATAAAACAAATGAATGTTATTTTAAACAGCAACGGTATGTGTATATGGTTTAGTATATAAACTGATCAAACCGACTCTAACTACATAAACAAATTTATTAAATATGTAAATTAATAATATCATTAATAATACATCCAATTTTTATATATGATCTTCATATTTTAATATGTTGATTTACGCAATTTTATATTTTTATAAGTTCAAAATTCTTTTTTCACTTTTATCAAATTAAGTAAAACATTTTTTTTCTTTTTTGGTGACAAATATTTGTGCTAATATTTATTTATTTATAATATTATGAAATTATAAAATTTTAATTAAATAAATTTATTATTAATTAAAAATTAACTAATATATAATATTGTAAATAAAATATTCTTAATATTTTGAACAAAAAAACAATAAAATAATTAAAAGAAATTTTATACTCCAATTTTTTTTTATAAAAAATGTAATATATTGTTATCTAAACATTATTGTAGTTTTCCAATACATTTACAAATACACTTTAAATTGTTTTTTTTTAAATATATCAAATCCCGCGCGAAGCGCGGACTTCCCCTAGTATCATTTTGGATCAAGTCATATTTGTTCACCGAATCATTTAAAAAAATATAATCACATCATCGAATACTCAATGTTCAGAAAACATACAAAAAAAATTTAGAATAGAAATACAATATTTTTGTTTACCAAAATGAAAGAATTTTTTAACAAAAGAGTGTTTCATTCTTTGCAAACTAGCAATTCTGCGAATAACTCTACTGTACCTGCATAATGAATCAACAAAAGAGATTAACTTTGTAAATGAGAGAGAGGAAAACTAAAAATGACAAGATACATCATTTGTTGTGTGAACTGTTTTAGAAGACCTTCCTTCAGTTCAATCTGATCAATCAATTATAGGAAGACAGAATTGATGAGTAATAAAGATAAACACAATAAAGTTTGTTTGTTTATCAAGCTGGCAATAGTTTTAATAACCAACTGTTCTACTGCAGTGCTTCCAGTTCGTGAAAATTCATAATCTTCATAAGCTTTAGATAAACAGCAAGGATAACCAAAAGAAGCATTCAGAAACTTCCTTGGAAGGTTCCACTTTTGGCCAATAGCTCAAACAGTATATCAAAAATGGAATACGTATCCCAAACAAAAAGATGATACACTTCTTAATATTGAAATTAAGTTGAACTGACCTGTTTCTCAATTTTTCTGAATTTGATATCTAAATTTTATAAATATATTGTTCCATCTTTGATTGCAGCTATCATCAATTTTCTTTCCAAGACGCTATAAGAGGCCTTCACGAAGTCAGAATGAGCCTGCAATTTTCTTGGTTGCTGCAGTGTAGCCTTCTGTAGCATAAGATTCATGTTTTTATTGTAGAAGTTAAACTCTTTGTGTATCCAAGACAAAAAAATAAATTCGCAAAGATGTAAGTAACATTTGTTTTTTTTTTTTTTGATCAAAGATGTAAGTAACATTATAGCACGGAATTTAGAACTAAAGTCAAAGGTAAAATCAAGAATTTCAACATGAGTCTTGAAAATAAAAAACTCCTACCTTCATGAACACAATTATTTGCAAAAGGTTACTTAACTTAAACATCAGACTGAAAATAAAACCAATGCTTTACCTTACCGGTTTTGTCTCGCAACTCAGCATCAATTCAAACATCATCAGCTAAGTAAAAATTTGTTTATTTCTTCACCATAACCTAAAATAGCATCTTACCCCTCAGATTAAATATCAGATCTTTCCTTAAACCCTAAAACTCTAGTAATGAGCTTTGTCTTCTCCACATTGGGAAACACTAACCCTACGGTTCTCCTCCGGAAACTTGAGCTAATTTGTTTACACTCCCTATTCGATCTTTTCCTTCTTCTTCGAAACCATAACCATGTCCGTCAACATAATCATAGAATCAAGATTTATCCCATTCCCCGCGAGATTCTCCTTACCACCCTTGATACCAACGGCACGTTGAGGCTCCACCGCCTCGAGAACAGAAGCGCCATTGGTCAAGAGATCTCCAACGATGAGGCAAGTTTGATCCCTTTTGAAGATTCATTTGATGGATTTGGAAGTTCGGTAGTTTTTAATCTCCTTAAGACGGTTACTGTAACATTGCTCAGATAAATTAGAGCGTGTATCATCAACTCTGATGTTAATGAGATTTGAGTGAATAATATTAGGGGAAATTGCTTCTTTTTTTTTTTTTGGACAACGGGGAAATTGTTTTTAGGCCAAAAAAATTAGGACATTCTCTCTTTAGGTTAATTTATATTTTGTACCATTTTTGATTCTAGTGTCTTTAAGTATTTTTTTGAAATTAATCAAATAAATAGTTTTAATGAACAAAAAAATAATTCAAAAAGTAATAACTAATGATGAAACATCTATATCAACTTAGTGGTATTTTCTTTTCAGTTTACAAAATGTTTAAATCATAATTTCATATTTTCTTCTACAAATATTAGAATTGGCATTCTACACAGTAGAATATGAAATTAATTTTTTTCATAAAAATTACTATGTTCAAGATACATATTTTATGTAAATAATAGTAATCTAAAACTATTTGGAATACACATTCTGCACTTAACATATCCCTCTAAAATCAGTAGATATCAGAATTTAAAATTTACTATAAATCTAAAATATGTAGAAATCGATATCGACACATTACTATAAATACAATACCAGTAGAAATTGATTTCAAACATTGTTACTGCATTTTAAATATAGTAGAATATATATTCTACGGATAAGGACAATCAGTTGTAAAAATTTGGAATAAAATTGTAACAACCTGCTTCGTGGGAACTACCCGCCCCATGGCCGCCAGGCTGGCCCTGTAGGGCACCGACCCCAACTCTCCATCATGAGTTTTCACTAACTCCATAATTAGGTTATTGGTGAGGTTCGAACCCAGGTCCTCATGCACTCCTACAGGACAAGCTGTCACCAATTGAACTGCAGATCAACTGGTGACAACTTGTCCTGTGGGAGTGCTATTAAAGGGTGAGGACCTAGGTTTGAATCTCACCAACAACCTAATTATGGAGTTAATGAAAACTCATAATGGAGGGTTGGGTCGGTGCCATGCAGGGCCAGCCTGGCGGCCATGGGGCGGGAAGTTCCCACAGGGCAGGTTGTTACAATAAAAGTCGACTTTTTTTGTGACAATCCATCCTGTGGCTCACAAGCGCTGCAGCGCACCGACCCTAACCCCTTACCGTGGGAGGAACTGCCTCCACATCCACTGGTAGGTTATTGATGCGCTTGGCGTTACTCAAACCCAAGACCTCCACCCTTTAACAACTCTCCACAAGATAAATTGTCACCAATTGAAACGGGATGGGGCCCACGGGTCGAGAGAGCAGGTGTGGGTGGCCCATTAGCCGTGGGCGGTCGGGGCGTTACAAGTGGTATCAGAGCCGACCCCGACGAGTGTGGAGTCAGTGAGGGCTCACACTAACAGGGGTAACGATCTTGGGGTGCAACAGGGACGTTGCGTTCTTTGAGAGGGGGTGAATTGTAACATCCCGGTTTGTGGTATTTGGAAAAAAGTTTAAGAGAATTGATTTGGCTACCTATGTCACCAAAGTGCACTTACCTTTTCGGGAGCATATCCTGAGAGAACTCCAGAGTTAAGCGTGCTTGAGCTGGAGTAGTCAAATGATGGGTGACCTATCGGGAAGTGATCTGCGATACCGTGTAAGTGAGACCAAAGCACGGGGAAAGGTCATGTGGTGATTGCAGGGTCAGTAAACATGACTTTAGAGGCCATGGAAAATTAACGGACCGGCCGTTGGAACGGGATGGGCACACGGGCCAAGAGAGCGGGTGTGGGTGGCCCATTAGCCGTGGGCGGTCGGGATGTTACAAAAATATTTGGAAATATTCAGTTACCATATATAAAAATGTGATTTTTCAAAAAATAATATAATTATTGTTTTCTAATTAGATTTTCGAACTAAAAAAATATTTGTAAATATTTTTTTTTAAAAACTATTTGGAAATATGTACTATATTTTAACAAAAATATTTGGAATTTCAAAAATTTGAGAATAAATATTTGGAATATTTTCTTAGTTTCAAATAATTTTTTTTTTAATTTTGAATGATTATTTTTTAAAAATATTTGGATTTTTTTTTTTAATTTCAAAGTATTTTTTTAAAATATTTGGTTTTTTTTCGGGAATTTTTCTTATTTCGATTTAGTTTTATATAATTTGGAAATTTTCACGTATTTTTTAATTTTCAATTATTTTTTTAAAATATTTGGAAATATTTTTGGGAAATTTATTTTATTTCGAATTAGTTTTTCTTTATTCGGAAATATTTTTTAATTTTTAAAATATTTGGAAATATGCTTTAAAAAAATATTTGGAAAATATTTTAAAAAATATTTGGAAAATATTTTTAAAAATATTTGGAAATATATATTTAAAAAAATATTGAATTTCTAAAATTTAGAATAAAATATTTTGTTTTAAAAAAATTTCGAACCAGTTTTTTTATTAAATCTAAAATATATAAATTTTGTTTTCTAACTAAAATTTTGAATTAATAAACTAAATTTAAGGATATTATAGCTATTAGAGAATATTTAACCTAATACGACAACTAAACTATGAGATTAGCCTAAAGGGACAATATGCTAGTTATTTTGATCTAAAAAAACAATTTTCCCATAATATTAATGGGTTCGGAAGCGTGAAAAAAAAACCAAACATATGTTTTTTGTGTCTTTAAATAAGATTAGGGACATTTGAAGCCCAAGAAGAGACCAAAAAAGCTCAACTAGTGATTTGCTTTGCTAACAACATATGTCACTTTCTCCTCCCTCTATTTAATGACGTGGCATTTTCAAGAAAAAGGAAACGACACTTTATATATATAGATAGATAGATAGATTTGAATGATTTTGGAATGTGGTATTTCAGATTATAGGTGTACTATTAACCTTATTTGACATAAAACCAAATGAATATCTAAAAAGAAATAAAATTTTAAAATAAAATAACCGAAAATAGTTTTTAAACTTAAATTAAATAATTTAAATATTTAAACCTATATCTAAAATTATTTGATATGATATCTAAAATTATTTCAAGTACTTTTAAGTGAATCTGAAATAAATTTGGATTCAAAATAAAAATTCTGTGTAAAGTTATATAATTTACTAGAATCAGAAGTATGATTAATCGAACAAAACTTGAACATATATAAAACCTTAATGAAGCTTAAGATTAGTTAAGATGGTTAACCCTTAAACATATAACTCATGATCAACATCTCACTTTGAAATTTACACGTGTGCCATTGATAATGGGCTAATGCCCAAATAGTGAGAGGAGACTATATTAACTACTGAATGAGTTATATAATCCATTAGATTATTATTAATGCGTTTTGTGATAGTGATAGTGTGACTTATCTCTTCTTCTGGCAGTTGCGATCGGTTTCTTTCTCGTCGTTCTTGCTTCCATGCGACAATGGAAGATGGAAAATACAGAGACTGGGCGGGGCTTCCACCAGAGTTAACATCGTCGTTCTTGAACCGTCTTGAAACGGTGGATATACTAAAAAAGGCCTAGAAAGTGTGCAATTGTGCGTCACGTCTGTAAAGAACATTTGATGTGGTCAGGTTTGTCTTAAACTATTTCATAGCCTTAGGTGAAACATGAAATATGGACCCTTTGGTAAACATTTTTTTGTTCCATTGTCTTGATCGTGATCAATTCTTCGACGAATATCATGCCCACTTTTTTTTTATGACCTGAGACAAATAGAAAAAGATGTATCAATTCTTTAAAAACGAAAGAAACAATTACATAAAACATTCTTTTTCTAGCTTTAGTTGATGCAAAATCATTGATAATTAATTCAAAATTCATACTCTCCAAAATTTCTTTTTCAACACACAAAATAACTAAACCGTTCAACCTTTCTTGGGACATTGATGATCTCAAATAAATTTTCAACAATTTTAGTTTAGAAAAATTTCTTTCAGCTGATGCAACTATCACATGTGTGGTTAGTAAAATTCGGTAAGCAATATCAACATTTGGATAACAACCCATGGCTTTTACCAACTCAAGAATCTGAATTGGTGTCATTGCTTCGTCGGACAAACTTCCCTGCAACATTCTTAACTCAGAGAAAAAATCATCTAAATCAAAATCTGACTAATCATCATGAGAGAATGTTTTATAAAAATTAGTGCAATGTTCTCTTAATTCAATAGCATCAAGTGACTTCAACTTCACTGAACTATATAAAAAAACAAAAACATTTTCATATGTTATGGTTTGTTTAAATCTATCATTCAATGAAGTAATTGTCATATCCACAACAACAAATAAATAATTGATTTAAAATCATTTTTAGATGTTTGAATTACTTCATTACTAGTTGTTATGCCCGCACTTGCGGGCTTAATAATTTTACTAATATCTATAAATAAATATATAATCAATTTATGTAAATTATAATAAATTATTGTTCATAGACTCAAAATATTTAATAATAAACTAAAGAAATTCTTTCTATATATAAAATTTTTCATCATCATATAAATAATTTTCATTACACAACTTATATTTGAAAATACTCATAAACTTAAAACATTTAGTAATAAATTAATCATTTTTAGACATAACAAAAAAGTATAAAAAATTATCTTTAATAATGTTTTGGATAACACAATATAAATTATCTATACATGATGTCTTTGCGAACTGATTTTTCATAATTAACTATATATTAAAAAATAGAATTATTTTTCAACGTTAATAAAGACTTTATAACACAATATAAAAAAGTTAGATAAAGATAATTATCAAATTCATGAGATTCATTTTTTAATTTAGAACTAATTATATGTTAACAAATATAATTATTTTTCAAGGTTGATAAAGAGTTTATCACATAATATACAAAAAATTAAAATAAGGATAATTATCAAATAAATGAAATTCGTTTTTAATTTATAATTAATTATATATTAACTAATATAATTATTTTTCAAGGTTAATAAAGACTTTATAACCCAATATATAATAGTTTTAGATAAAGATAAATCTAAAACCATTGAAATTCGTTTTTTATTTATGTTTAATTATATTAAAATTTTTAATTATTCATTAAGGATATAAAAGATATTAACCGCTCTAACTTTCAACGTGAGAGCTCTGTTGCAAAAAATCATTCACAAATAATAATATAGATTACCTAAATCACAGAAAGTTACAAATTAATCAGCAAATTCACTTATATTTAATAATGGAAAATATATTTTTAAGATAACAATCTAATACAAAAGAATTAACATATTTTCTAAAAATATAATATTATTAACATAAATTCGTTTTTATTATATAATAAATTATTTAAACATAAAAATAAGCAAAATAACCTAAAATCATGGAGAAGTTGACAACTAAGCAAAAGAATTAACATATTTTCTAAAAATATAATATTATTAACATAAATTCGTTTTTATTATATAATAAATTATTTAAACATAAAAATAAGCAAAATAACCTAAAATCATGGAGAAATTGACAACTAAGCAAATTTACTTCTCAAATAATGTTATAGATGATCTGTTTCATCAAAATGTTTTTTCTAAAACATCGACGCTTTTTGGGAAATACCGCATCAATACCCATCTCATGAGCAAGATCTTCTGCCATAGTCATACTAGAGCGAAATCCATCATTTTTATATCTCTCAAAAAAGGACATCACACCTTTTACTTGTTTCATGGCATTATCAATACATATAGCTTTCTCTTGTAATTTCTTACTTACCATATTAATGGCAAAAAAAATGTCATGCCAAATAACAATACCAAGCAAAAAAATCAAAATTCTCAAGTTCATCAGCCAAGCTTTCAGTTTCACTTTTTGAAATATCATCATCACACAAATCATATAGTTCAATTACTGCTCTTATTTGAGGAGCTTGATATCTTATAGCTTTTACACTTTTTATTGGACTCTCCCATCTAGTATTAGACAAACTTTTTACCGTAAAATATGAAATATGCTTGAGTAAAATGTTCAATCTTTTTGTAGAGCTCGAAAATAAAGTGTATATGCGTTGCACAGTCCCCAAAAAAACTGCTTTCACACAAGAATGTGCCATATCATTAACAACAAGATTCAAGCTATGACAATCACATGGCATAAACAATGCTTTTGAATTAATTTCAAGCAATCGTTTTTGAACTTCTTGGTATTTTCCTTTCATATTAGAACCATTATCATAACCTTGTCCCCTCAAATTTTTAATATGAAGATCAAGAGACTTAAGAGCACTTTGTAATTCATTAAACAAGCCTAGTCTCGATGTGTCATCTACCTTAAAAAACTCTAAAAAATATTCTTCAATTTTAATATTTTTATCTGACATATTCACACATCATACAATTATACTCATTTGCTCTTGATGACTTAGACCATCTCCAATGGAACACTATTTCTCCTCTATATTTTACACAAAAATAGAGTAACTCTATTATAGAGTTGAATTTGCTCCAATGGTTCACTCTATAATAGAGTTACTCTATTATAGTGTGAATTATAGAGGGATGCTTTTTTTTACTCCAAATATAGAGTAAAAAACCAATATCCCTCTATATTTCACACTATAATAGAGTAACTTTATTATAGAGTGAATCATTGGAACAAATTCAACAGTATAATAGAGTTACTCTATTTTAGTGTAAAATATAGAAGAAAAAATAGTGCTCTATTGGAGATGCCCTTACGTCTGGTGTACAATCAAGGATAACAGAAAAATATTTTGCTTCTTTAGTAACACTTGTTATAGAAAGTCTAACCTTATATGTGAGAAGAGAAATTAGCTCCTTTTGAATTTTATGACCAAGATAGTGGTGATGTACCTCATGAGTTAGAATGCGTCTTATATGATCCTGCATAATCACATCAAATTCATAATCATCTCAATCGTTCCTAAAATAAATTCCATTACTATCTTGGTAAAGTTTTTCATTTGATCCTCCAAACACTAGATTTCTTTTTCAAAGACATTTAACAACAACAATGATTCTATATAAATCTTGTCTCCAACGTTCCTTTTCTTTTGTAATCTCATGCTGAAATTCTTTATCAGATGTCATATTATTTTGAAGTCTAACTTTGGATTCATTCCAAGTTCTTATGTTAGCCATATGCTCTTCGCTTTTTTCATGACCTTTTAGTCTATTACCAATATGTTTCCAATCTTTTAGTCTTTGATTTGCTAATAAACTTACGTTTCCATGTGATTTAAACAAGTTACAACAAAAACAATAAACTTTATCTACATGTTTTGAGTAAATTAACCATTTTCTATCAACAATTTCTCCATTACACAAATTTCTGAAATAATGCCTATATGCAAAATGTCATTTAGTTTTATCATCAATAGGAAATTCAAGATCCATATCTCTTTTTGGTTTGTTTTTAATCAACAAATCTCTTGTTCTATTATCAAAACTATTCTAATTTATAGGATCATAGATATCAAAAGGAGGAATTGGTGGCTCATCAACTTCTAACTTTTCAAAATTAAAAGGATTTGACTTATTCTCATGAGATTCCACATTTTTTTCTCTCTAGAACTCTCAGTTTTTTTTTTTTTTTTGTTTTTTTTTGTAACAAACTTATCTAAAGCTCATTTCTGAGATTTTACAAATTCTTCATCAAGTATATTTCCTTTTCTCTTATCACTAAGATAAGACCTGCGCCTTGTGCATGGTGAATATATGTAAGTAAAATATAAAATTTTAGTACTGACAAATTTAAAATTTACATATGACTGTTTTTCTATGTATTTGAAATTTTAGAATTTCGGAATTTTTATATAATTATCTATACGTAGGATCGAAACAATTGTAATTAGAACTGTAGATCAAATCTTAGAATTTAATGGACCTGATTTCATATATATTTTTACTTTTCAGTGTTTGTGTGATGGAAAATAAACTGAGTGTTATTGGGCTTGATTGGTAGAGTATTAGCAAGTTCTCTAATGTTTTTAAGAAGCAATTACTAATATATTTGCATTTAAAATATGTAAAATTTCAAAACTAATTTAATATAATTTATTTATTTGTCTGATAATATTAGAAAATTATATTTTTTACAAATTATATTTTTAAAATAATTTTATACAAAATTAAGTTAAATTTTAAATTATTTTTAAAAACAATATTTTAAGTTTTTCAAATACAAATAAACAATTTAAAATTAATTATGGTCATGATTCAACATAACCATAATGATTTAAAAAATTAAAGAATTTAAAATTAACAAATTAAAAGTTAACTCAGTTTTATATCATGATTTAATAATTTAAAAATTAATTATGGTTATCAGAAGTTTACTTTCACGTGTCAATCCTATTTATCTTCAATTTTTTCTCTTGTGGTGCTTTTTTATATTTTTATTATTACTCGATATAATTATTTATTTTGAAGTTTATTCTTATTTCGTTTGTTTGTTTTGATCTGAGATTTAGAAAATACTTAAGATTTAAAATAATTAAAGATATACATACTTAGGTTAAGATCTGCAATTTATGCACAATAAGTATTTTATATTTATTATTTATTTTATATTTTCTGCATATTACAAAATAATTAAATAATAAATATATATTAAATAAATAATAAATCAGTTATTATTATGTAATAAATTGGCGTGTGCATATAAGTTTAACTATCACTCATCTTTATTCGCAATTAGGGTAAATAAATCAAACTAATCAATCTTATATATTGTATATGATATATAATTAAATTTAAATGATATAAGCATTGTAATAGCACACTTTTAATATAGATATTTATTAAATAAAGTTTCTACTCATATGATTTTATGATTATTTGCATATTTGTGTAACAAAACTTTACAACAACACATTTTTATAACTAGGTGATTTTCCCGTGCTCATGCACGGATATAAATATTTATTAAGTAAATATACTATAATAATTGATTACTATTTACTTTTAATTTTCAATTAATTTTTAATTTGCATACATGATTTATATTAATAAAATTATTTTACTTTAATTAGACATATTATTTTAGAAATATTATATCTAGTCAATTTTATTATTTTATAGTCAATTTTACTGTTATTATTTGGCTATATTAGATTACATTCTTTTATCTGAATCCAACTATAATATTTTTTATTCTAAATATATTAAATTTTGTTTAATTCTATTATTTACGTTTAGGTTGTTTGCTGTCTCAGATGTCAATATATTTTAGAAAAGTTATTTATAACTTAAGATATATTATGCCTATAATGAAATATAAAATAATTTTGATTTCAAAATTAAATCAATCGATATAAAGATAAACTTTGAAGTCTCATGCATATATATAAATTTCACAAAATAAATCAAATTAAATTAATATTATTTATCATTTAAATGTGCACGTATTTTCATAATATTTATCAAGTTATATGTTGGGCTTTTTGCAAATTTGACTCAAAACTCCAAGTCAAACACAAAACTAACCTCTTCTTTTGACTCATCTTGTTTTTGTCCTATTCACCCCACATCTTCATTTTATTTACGAAAATGCCATTTAAATGTTTTTTGAATTTTTTTGAGAAAATGGCATTTTTACTCTCTCAACCTCATCATCTTCAAGTATTTACAACATTGCCATTGCCATGAATACTCCCAACAACCTTGTACAACCCAACAACCTTGTACAACCAAGGTTTGAAGCTTTTAATGCACTTAAAATCGATATCCATACTCTCTTTCTCAATTGTTATGAACTAAAAACAACATCTCCTTCACTTT
>CAKOAT010335710.1:1039-13788 GCA_932364175.1 Eruca vesicaria subsp. sativa
ACTGAATTTTGTTATATATTAATTTATATCTCTTAAGACATATGTTAATTACATAATTCCAATTTTTCATTTATCAAAATATTTATTACACAATTTTTAAATTATTTTTAAGAAAAACTGTCCCAGACGACTTGCGAGGGCTAAAAACGTAAAAAAAAAACTCTTTTTTTGTTTGTTCACAAGGGGTTGGTTGTAATTTTAACAGCATTTTAAGTTACTTTTGCATTTGATTCAAGTTTGGGTTTACTTTTGCATTTCAAATCAAGTTTTGAGTCATATTTGGCAATTTTCCCAACATAGAAACATCATAAATAAAAGCAAACAAACATCTTATTCAACTAATAAAAATTTAAACATTATTATTGACCAGATGTCCAAATTTCGCCCATATATTTTCAATCAAATCAGCTTTTAATTGTTCATGGGCTTGTCGATCCCGAACTCTTGTCTGACGTTCAATTGTATTGCCGGGATTTGTAGGCATATCGACGGAATATGTAAAATCCTCACGTGCTCCTTGTTTAAATTCTAAGAGTTCATACTGAGTGTATGAATCTCTTTCATCTTCGATAATCATATTATGGAGTATTATACATGCTCTCATAATATTTGCTATTTTGCTTTTATCCCATAAACATGATGGATTTTTAACAATAGCGAACCTAGCTTGCAGGACACCAAAAGAACGTTGAACATCTTTTCAGACAAATTCTTGCGTTGTAGCGAAGAATGAATGTTTTTGACTGTGTGGTAGTCGGATAGATTGAATAAAAGTAATCCATTTTGGATAAGTACCATCCGTGAGGTATTAACCAAAATGGTACTCCTTTCCGTTGACCTAGAAGTTGACGTCCGGAGCAACACCGGTAATAATATCATCAAAAACAGGTGATCGATCAAGAATATTAAGATTGCTCATAGTATCTGGAGCTCTAAAAAACGCTTGTCATATCCAGAGGTCATATGATGCCACCGCTTCCAACATAATTGACGGTTTTTCGGTTTCTCGTGAATACATTCCTTTCCAAGAGGTTGACAATTCTTCCATCCCAATGCATACAGTCAATGCTTCCAACTATCCCGGAAAATCCACGTTCTTCTCCAATAGCGAGTAGTCTTTCAAGATCCTCCTGTGTGGGACGTCTTAGGTATTCATCATCAAACAATTGGATTATGCCGGCGGTAAACTTGTGCAAACATTTTCGAGCCATTGTTTCACCCAGTCGTACATATTCATCAACCGTATCAGCCGCACCTATATACGCCAATTGACGAATTGCAGCAGTGTATTTTTGTAGTGGTGAAAGACCAGACCGTCCGGTTGCATCTTGTGTAGGTTGAAAATACTCAACTTCTGTAGAAAGACGATGCACGATATGCAAGAACAGTGGCTTATGCATGCGAAACCGACGCCGGAATATATTGGGAGGGTATGTTGGATTTTCAGGAAAATATTCATTCCATAGTGTAGTGTGGCCATCTTCCCGGTTTCTCTCGATAACAACACGTTTTTTGCGTTCTTTCGGTTCTTGAATAACAAAAGAGTTTTGAAAGAAATCTTCAAATGAGGTTTCAAAAGGATCATCTTCATCATTATCTTGTGGTAATGGTAATGGGAAGAAGATGCCATGTAAAATGAAAAACAAGTGATGGTAGGAATATGTATTAGAGTGATGCTTGGAATATGGATAATGAAAGAAGATGGTCATACTTATAGATTACAAGAGTGTTTGATATTTCTTGTGTTTGGAATTCCCTTGATAGTTTATTGTTTTAGCAGTATGCTACTTGTCATAATAGGTTGTTGTCTTCTGAAGAAACAAACAAGCTATTTTTTGGTACAAGTCTAGCAAGTTACCAAACTCGTATAACATCACTAAAAACTCGTGGAGTACCAAACAACAATGATTAATACAGCTAGAATGGTTTATGTTAAAAATATTACAACTTATACTACAACTACAACGCACAACGGTACATTACTAGTAATCCAAATATTAAGTATCCGTGACAGAAATATTACAACACATTAGTAAGACATTACAACTTATACTAAAACATGAGAACCATCCCTATTAAAACTAAAACAATTGCAAGTAGCACAACAACCAATTCAACCTTTGATTTCTTCTTACCTAAGTCACACACAATATTCTCTAACTGAACCACCCTTTGCTCAGTCTCAACCGCGGTTTGCTCTGAACAGGCTACATAGTCTACCTTTTCAGAAAGCTGGCCGTACTGTGTTTCCAGAGCTCTTATCTCCTTCACAGCAGCCACATCCCACCATTTCCAAACATGGCACTCTCCATCATCTCGATTCTCACATGTAAATTACCTTCTTCCTGGATCATTATGGGTGTATGATGTATCTATGAGAGGTTCACCACCACAGTAACATATCTTCGGGAATCCAAATTGAACATCGGGTTGAGGAGGCTACTGAATCTGCTGTGCATTATTGTAGACGCTTTCAGCTTGGTCCTCGAGAATAAGTGCTTCATCACCACTGTCCAGTGTGTAGCTAGGATACACATCTGACTCTGAAGGCTGTGTGTAGCTATAATCTTGTCCCATTTCTTCCTTAACCTGCAAGATGGTCTTAATAAAGCTCACAGTCAGTCAATGCAATCTGTTTATAATGAATTTAAAATAAAACATTGCGAAGCTTGTTTATTATGGAATTTAAAATAAAACATTGCCAAGTTTTGCATTGAAGAAAACATAAATTACATTCATCATTATACTAATAAAACATAAGTACTTCAACATAGCAGAACATAAGAACTTAAACTAGGAATTTCAAACATATCAGAATTTAGACTAGCATCATTTTTCAGAAATATTCGACAAGGAGCTTATTCTTGACCACTTCTTTAGTCTCACTCAGTGGTTCTTTTTTAGCAAGAAGAGTGTCTAGTATGGCAAGCTTTGAGAGATTCTCCTTCATCACCAAATCCTCCTTCTTGATATCTCACATTGTCTTATACTGATCAAGAGCCTTCCCTTGAGCCGTATTCTTTCTTGCTTTTGCAGCTTTGACACCTTCAGGGCAGATTTCATGATCATTAGTGGTTGAAGATTGGGAACCTTCCTCTCTATTACGCCTATTTGAACTCCCAGCAGAGAGCCCACCTAAGTTACCTAACTGCACCGGGATTGGCCAGCCTTCGGACTGTTAAGATTTAGCCACTTCTGGTCATACCTGAGCAGGCACCATGCATGCTCAAGATTGAATTCATCTTATAGTCTGGGTTGAAGATGGCATGAGCCCTCTGGAGCACATCAGTATCGTTCATGCCACTACCATTTTGTCTCTCTGCTGCTGCAAATGCCCCACACCATTTGTTAACAAGGTCGTCGATTTTGTGCCACCTCTGCTTACAATGGACGTGCTCTCTTTTTTCACCACTCTCTCTAGCATGTGGACTTGCAGCATAGTATTTTCTACACGACGCCATAAGGTACCTGACTTCTGTTCATTGGCGACTATAGCATCCTTAAATGTGTTTAGCCAGGCACTGATTAGCACTTCATCATCAACAGGGGTCCATTTGTTTCTCTCCTTACGCTCCACAGGTGGGTCCATTTCTTGCTAGAAGGGGTAGAAGAATAGAAACCAGAGTGGTTTCTAGTTTTAGCAAAGAAGAGAGAACGAGTGATGGTGAAGTTGATAGCTTCAAGTATGGTAGTGGTTTAATAGGGAACTATCATAAAGACCTAACCATAAACTACCTATGTCTAATCAGAACTTATTACACATTACGCTACAATAAACCTATGAAGTAACCCGTACAAGTGCATTAAATTCAAAGGAGTTTTGGGTTCAGAACATCATTCTCGTTAAGTTTAGTTCACAACTTATTTAGTTACTTTGCATTAAACTAAAACATGAATAGGTTCCAAACCAAACTACATTAGCATTTCATTTTACTAAGCGATTAGACGGACTACATTAGCATTTCATTTTACAAAAAGGGATTGGTTCCAAACGAACTACATTAGCATTTCATTTTACAAACATGGATTGGTTCCAAACGAACTACATTAGCATTTCATTTTACAAACAGGGATTGGAGCTGAAGTGAAACTGATAATACCTTGTTGTTTAGACGAACAGGTTGTGCTTCCTAATTATCGCTGGTAAATTTGAACCGTAGATCCTCACCTCATACCAGTCTCACGATCAAACAAAAAAAAGACATGAGTTTCATCAAATAAGTGATGATTATGCAAAAAATAAACATAGAACGATCACAGAGAACAATAAACGTAGAACAATCACAAAGAAAACATGAGTTGCATTACCACACCGATGATTTAACATAATCTCAAACAATTAACCCTTGATTTAAAAGACCTAAGTTTATACTTATGAAATAGCCTTACGATGAGTAAATATCGAGAACTACTACAATATCCAAATACGGAGGAAGTAGATCGAAATTTACTACAAAATACATGCAAGATGGAAGCTTTACCTCCGAATACCGTCGAGAGAGAAGCCCCGTCGAGATGGAAGCACCGTCGAGAGACAAGCGCCATCGAGATTAAAGTACTGTCGAGATGGAACCCCCGTCGAGATGGAAGAACCGTCGAGATGGAATAGAGAGAGAGCAATCGATTCGCCAGAGAGCAACATATTCGAGAGAGACGAACGGATTCGAGAATGCGCCGTCGAATCACCTAAGAGAGAGCAACGGATTCGAGAGATGAAGAAATGAAGAGGAAAGTGAACGACCCCAATTCGATTTACCCTAGCCAAAATCATCGCCCATTCACATGTGGCACGAAGACGCGTTCCAAAAATTCTGAAAATTCCTTAAGAGCTTTTGACATCTATACATGAATATTAATTTTAGATTATAAATAATTATTAAAAACATATAAATTTGAAACGCATTGGGCTCATAACAGGTTAGCAGACCAATATATACTTTATTATATAAAGCTTGATTTTTTTTTTAAATTGCTAGTTAACATGATTGTGCTACATGTCCATAAATACTTTGAGATTATGACATATATTAAAATATTTATCATGGATATAAAATTAATCAATAAAAAATATTTGATTATAATTTTCTTTTTCTAAATTTTAATAAAGTATAATTGTAGATAACTATTTGCAAGTAATTGTTTTTTTTTAAATCCTAATATGCAATTTTTAAATCCTACACAAATTATAAAATAAAATAGTATTTTTCACAAAATATCAAAAATAAATGAATCATGTATAAAATCTTATATATTCATAAAATAATAATAAAAACCTAAAACAAAAACGAATTATAAATCTTACAAATACTAACAAGAAAATATCTATTTTAATAGTAGTTTCCTAAACAAAGGAGAAGTATAATTGTAAATTTTCAAATATTAACATATATTTAATAGGAATTTTCTTAAAAAAAAAAATATTCCAAATCTTACATATTTAAAAAATATTTAATTTTCTTTTTTTTTTGAATCTCACTAAACAAAAGATTAATGTAAAAGTAATTTTAATTATTTTTTTATAAATACCTATTTTCTGTTTAAAAATCATAAACCAAATAGAATTACAACTACTCACATCTATATAGGTTTAAGCTTTTATATTATTTTCACAAAACATAATAATATTTACAACAAAAATTTGACGTGAGTATCCTTTCTACATCTTATGTTGATGTTGTAACTGTAAGATTATGATGATGTCGATGCATGAGTACATATGAATATTATGAATAGTTTGTACATGTAATACATATATAATTAGTTATAATGTCACTTTATTACGACATTGCGTTTGTACATGTTTGTAAGGGTCATAATTCACTTTACCACATTTTTTATTTTTTTTATTTAGTATTTATTTCTAACTTAAATTTTTAATTATTTTTTTAAATCATCAAGGAATTAATGAACTAATATAGTTATTTAAGACAACATAACTTAAATAAAAATATTTTGATTGTCGTAGTGTAGTATATTTTACTAGAAAATGGAAAGCAAAACAAAATGGAAAAGAATAACAATGTTATACAAATAAATTTGTATAGAAATATTTTATATAGAATAACAAACTTATTAAAATGAAAAATAAAAAAATAAACTTATAGAAATACATTTTCTACCACATGATGAGAAGATAAATATATTAGTTTATTTAAAAAAACATATTTTTATTATTAAATTTATTTTGTATATAAATATAAAATCTAGAATGTGTACATCAATCAGTTCTATAAAAATATAAAGATAAGTTACATGAAAAAATTCTTACTGAAATCTGAAATTTTAATATGCAAATTTGCATTGGAAAATATAAAATCCTTGATCACATATTTTAGATAGAACTTATTAAATGAACAACAATTGCATGTATATATATATGTATACATGTATAGTCAATTATCCCGTAATTTTTTTTTGTTTCAAAGTTATAAAGATTTTACTTAATTGAATGATACATCAAACTAATTATTATTCATATATATATATATACATGTATAGTTAACTAATATTGTTTTGTTATGTATATAGGCGAATATATCAAAAATATAAGAAAACTTATGTTCTTAATTGAACTACGTGCATTCTGAAGAATTACTCTAGTTTTATTGTTAGGGAGGTTGATTTTACTATTGTTAGAGAGGTTGATTTTACTATGGTAGAACAACGAAGTGTTTCAAGAATCCAATAGATATTCTTCAAGACAATAAGTGATACAATAATTATGGTATCATGTTTTCTGAATTACTTTAAAGAACAAATTTCATCATTTTAGATGAAAGATCTAGTGTGCCATCGATTTACGTTAAAACTTTTAATAAGATTTTTGAGATGTATTTTACATGACAGATTTAGATGTAACAAAAACATTTTGGCTGAAAAACACTCTTTATAGGTGGTGATTCTGGATAAACTCTGCCAGTCATACTACAAAAAAAACGAGACAAAAAGATGAATTTTATACTGTATTGATGTTGTGGTAAATAATTTAATATATCTTCAACAACATATTTGATATTGAGTTGACTATAAAAAAATATTGATTAATGTCAAATATTTTGAATTGTATTAAATTGTTTTAAACTATAGAAACTAGGGCTGGGCAATCGGGGTCCCAATCGGGTTTCGGTTCGGGTTCATTCGGGTTTCGGGTTTTCGGGTTCATGAATTTCAGCCCCATTCGGATATTATAAAAATTCGGGTCGGATTCGGTTCGGGTTTAGTCGGGTTCGGTTCGGGTTTAGTAACATGTCCAAGATCCGGTTGAACCCAAAATAGTTTCGGTTTCGGATACTAATCGGGTTATCGGTTCTAAAAATACTAATTTATACTCAATTAAACTCACTATATTTTCAATCATTTTATTAAATTTGTGTATTTAGCTTCTACAAACCATATTGTTCTCCTTCAAAATAATATTGTGAAACTCATCTATCAACCATATAAGATTTGTCAATGAACTATGTGTGACNACAACATTATATAAACTTCAAAACAAATTTATTCGTAACTTAACTTCAAATGTAATGTCAATCATAAACATTAATGTTAACCAAATAACACTATATGATAGACTAAATATTTGAGTTAATTATTTATATCATAACTAATTATTGTAGGTACTCAATAATATATTAATCTGTTTTGGAAACATATTAGAAATTTAGATTGGATATGATACAAGCTTTTTTAGAATTTTAAAGTTTCGGGTTCTTTCGGATATCCATTTAAGTTCGGGTTCGGTTCGGGTAATACCCATAACCCGAAATACCGTAAAACAAGATCCATTCGGTACTTATGTCGGGTTCGGATCGGTTCGGGTTCCTTTTTATCGGATCGGATTCGGTTCGGATTTTCGGGTTCGGTTTTTTTTGCCCAGCCCTATAGAAACAATAAGGAAAGTTTATACCAATAACTTTTTATCTATTTCAATTACATACAACTAATATTATTTTAAAATAATTTAAATTGAACAAAAAATATAAAATGGACTATTCATAGATTAATTTTCTTTTAAAGTTATTTCAAAACACTATAATTACTGAAACATAAATACTAATCAAAATTAATGGCGAAAACCAAGTTATTACGTAATTATTAATAAGTTCACCAATTCATATAAAAGAACTTAAAATTGATGTTCAAAAGTTTTTCAATCTTTTTATTTTTTTGAAAAAAAAAAACATTAAATAAATCTATGCTTTTGCATAGGTCCATATCTAGTATATATAAATTTTAGCAAGACACTACAAGAAAACTAAGCTATTACTAGGAAATTTTACTAGGAAAATATTTTCTCGTAAAAATACTACGAGTTTACGAGGAAACCACTTTTCCTCTTAAAGTTCTCGTAAACTTACGAGAAAACAGTTTCCTCGTAAACTCGAAGTAAACTTACGAGACCCTTAAGAGGAAAAAGTTATTTTCCTCGTAAAGTCATAGTAATGTTTTTCCTCGTAAAGTCCTAGTAATTGTTTACTACGAAATTAGGAGGAAAAAATTTGTTACTACGAAATTAAGAGAAAATTGATAGAAAATATCGAATTTAAATCAAAAACGTGTTTTGTACCTACTTTTCCTAGCAATTTCCTAGTAAATTCTCAGATTCGAAAATTTCTATAAATACCACCATATGTGATTCATTTGAAACACACCAAAAAAAAAATCAGCTATAAGCTTGATCAAAAAAAAAAATGTCCGGTCCGGGAAGTATTTTCGAGTTGCGGAAGTGGATGTATTCACACAGAGATAATAACGGGAGGGTGACGAAATAATTTCTCGAAGGGTTGGAGACGTTTATGCATCAAGCAGATTCTACACCACTCACGCAGGAAAGTGGTAAGATGTTCTGTCCTTGTCGGAAATGTTGCAATACCAAATTAGGTCCTCGTGAAAATGTTTGGAAGCTTAGTAAATAGAGGTTTCATGCCATATTATTATATTTGGTATCAACATGGAGAAGATGCTAGTTGTAGGAATGAAGGTAGCAGTAGTAATAGCAATTTTCAGATTGAACTGGTTGAGCATTTGCGTAATGAAGGTAGCAGTAGTAATAGCTATCATCACCAAGAGGAACAAATGGTAGATTGTGATAGGGTTCATGATATGGTAGGTGATGCCTTTGTAACTCATGATGATGATGAAGTTGAAGAACCTAACTTAGATGCCAAAATTTTTTATGAAATGTTAGATGCTGCGAATGAGCCAATTTACAGTGATTGTAGAGAAGGTCTGTCTAAATTGTCGTTGGCTGCTAGAATGATGAGTATTAAAACCGATCACAATCTACCTGAAAATTGTATGGATGCATGGACAGACTTGTTTAAAGAGTATTTGCCAGAAAACAATGTGTCTGCTGAATCTTATTATCAGATTCAGAAATTGGTATATAGTCTAGGGTTGCCCTCGGAGATGATAGACGTTTGCATCGACAACTGCATGATTTACTGGGGAGATGATGAGAAGTTAGAAGAATGTCGATTTTGTAAGAAGCCACGATTCAAACCGCAAGGTCAAGGGCGTAATAGGGTACCGTACCAAAGGACGTGGTACCTACCAATCACAGACAGATTGAAAAGATTGTACCAATCTGAGGAGACTGCTGGAGGGATGAGATGGTACGCCGAGCATACTCAGACGGATGGAGAGATGACTCATCCATCAGATGCAAGAGCCTGGAAACATTTTAACAATGTACATCCACATTTCGCTAGCAATAGCCGGAATGTGTATCTTGGATTATGCACTGATGGATTTAGTCCATTTGGAATGTCTGGGAGACAATATTCATTGTGGCCGGTCTTTTTTACACCGTATAACTTGCCACCGGAGATGTGCATGCGACGAGAGTTTCTATTCATGAGCATATTAATACCTGGTCCAAAACATCCAAAAAGATCTCTCGACGTTTTTCTACAACCACTGATAAAAGAGTTGCAAGATTTGTGGTCAACAGGGGTGAGGACATATGATTGTTCAACGAAAACAAACTTTACGATGCGAGCNCATATTAATACCTGGTCCAAAACATCCAAAAAGATCTCTCGACGTTTTTCTACAACCACTGATAAAAGAGTTGCAAGATTTGTGGTCAACAGGGGTGAGGACATATGATTGTTCAACGAAAACAAACTTTACGATGCGAGCGATGCTTTTGTGGACCATAAGTGACTTTCCTGCATATGGTATGTTGTCTGGGTGGACTTCACATGGGAGATTAGCTTGTCCGTATTGTAATGGAATGACAGATGCGTTTCAGTTGAAGCATGGTAGGAAGACTAGTTGGTTCGATTGTCACCGTCGATTTCTTCCCATTCACCACCCATACCGAAGAAACAAGAAATTGTTCAGGCACAAAAGGGTTGTTAGAGACACTCTTCCACCATATTTAACTGGAGAACAAATCGAAGCGCAAATCGATTACTACTGTGCTCTGGAGACAGCTCCTCGTGGTGGGAATTGGCATGTTCCCAGTAATATGCCTGATTCTTATGGTGTTCAGCACAATTGGCACAAAAAAGAGTATATTTTGGGAATTGCCATATTGGAAAGATCTTCTTTTGCGCCACAACCTCGATGTGATGCATATAGAGAAGAACTTTTTTGAGAACATCATGAACACTATATTGAATGTCCCAGGGAAGACGAAAGACAACGTAAAATCAAGATTGGACTTACCCGATATCTGCTCAAGGAGTGAGCTACATATTAAAAGCAATGGGTAAGTTCCAATTCCAATATTCAGACTGTCATCAGAAAAAAAGTCTGCGTTGTTCAACTGGGTGGCTTCAGAAGTGAAGTTCCCTGATGGGTATGTTTCAAATCTCTCAAGATGTGTTGAGAAAGGGCAAAAGTTCTCCGGGATGAAGAGCCATGATTGTCATGTCTTTATGAAGCGACTACTTCCCTTTGCGTTTGCGGAGCTACTGCCGGAAAAAGTACATGAAGCATTTCATGTAATTAATTAATTAATATAATACGATGACATGATTATTTTATTTATATATATACTAATGTGGATAATTTTTGTTTTCGTGTATATATAATGAATTGGAGCATTTTTTAGGGATCTGAGCACCCGCACTCTTAAAGTGGAAGTTGTCCAACAACTTCATGAAAACATCCCCGTCTTAATCTGCAACTTGGAGAAAATATTCCCGCCAACCTTTTTCGACGTCATGGAACACCTAGTTGTCCACCTCCCGTATGAGGCATTACTTCGTGGACCCGTGCATTATGGATGGATGTATAGTATGAAAGGGCCATGAAAACTTTGAAAGGAAAAGCCAAAAACCTAGCAAGAGTTGAAGGTTCTATTGTTGCGGGAAGTTTGACGGAAGAAACATCACATTTCACTTCGTACTACTTTGCACCGAAAGTACGTACAAGGAAACGAGCTCCAAGAAGATATGATGATGGTGGTGTCGTGCCGACATATATGGAAGACGATGTTCTAGACATCTTTTTTCAAATTGGGAGATTGGGTGGGAAATTGAAAGAGGTTTGGTGGTCGAGTGATGAAGACGTCCATAGTGCACACCTTTATATTCTTCTTAATTGCGAGCATCCATTGATTGCTTATTTTGAAAGATAAATATATAAACATACACACTTATATATATATATATATATATATATATATATATATATATATATATATATTTTCAATATTAAATATATAACATAACATATATGATTTTACAGTCAATTTGAGACTCAAGTCGAGGAAGCAATACCTAGTATATCGACAATTGAGTTAGAGAAAAGGAAAGATCAACACTTTATCAAGTGGTTGAGGAAACATGTATTTATTTACTACTTAAATTGTATGCATACATTACCACAAATTAAGTAAGTCTAATGTATTTTTTTTTTGTTGCAGGTTGATTATGACGATCCTAAGTATCCCGCATGGTTTCGCGAATTACTTCAAGGTCCAGTTGCAAAGGTCACTACATCGGCGATGTATTTCACCCGAGGCTATACTTTCCATACCTACGACTATGGTAGCCACCGGGCGACAAGTAATTATGGAATATGTGTGAAAGGCGAAACATATTTCTACGGGATCTTGCAGGAGATTTATGAAGTTCAATTCCCGGGAATGAGTTTGAAATGCGTTATCTTCAAGTGTGAGTGGTACGACCCCGTCGTAAACAGAGGTGTTCGGATTAACAAGAACGGTGTAGTTGATGTCAACGGTGGACGAAGGTACACCAAATTCTTTTTTTTTTTTAATATCAAGGTTTTCAATATTACTTAATTTTTACGTATTGATCTTTATTTTTGTAGGTACAACAAGTTCGAGCCTTTCATATTAGCTTCCAAGTAGATCAAGTTTGTTTCATTCCATACCCTCGGATTACTACCTCGGGAATAAACTGGTTAGCTGTTATCAAAGTTACACCTCGAGGAAGAATAATCGCTGGAGAAGAACCACCATAACAAGAAGAAAACACCAATGAGATCGAGGAAGCTAAAGCAGAAATTGATGACATCCTACTCATTGATCTGCATAATCGTCAATACGAAGATGTTCCTGATCACTCAACGAACGAAGGTGTAGACGACGAGTTTTTAGAAAATGATGATGTTTCAACAGATTACGACAATGTATCCGAATGAATTATGTATGTGTTATAAGTTTGTTTAATCATAAAATCAATTTGGATTATATATGTTTTAATTTTGTTTAATCACAAAATCAATTTGCATTTGGGGTTTGGGGTTTATGTGTAGAAGAGGTTAGGAGT
>CAKOAT010335821.1:6233-21960 GCA_932364175.1 Eruca vesicaria subsp. sativa
TTATAAAACGATCTCTCGAGTTTTATAAAACGATCTCTCGAGTTTTATAAAACGATCTCTCGAGTTTTATAAAACGATCTTCGAGTTCTTATAAAACGATCTCTCGAGTTTTATAAAACGATCTCTCGAGTTTTATAAAACGATCTTCGAGTTCTTATAAAACGATCTTCTAGTTTTATAAAATGATTCTCGAGATTCATAAAACTGTTGCGTTTACGCGTTTGCGGGGAATTTTGGCTATTGATTCCGTCGTACCGATTTTGACCCCAACAGTTTAGATAAGTATCATATATATAAACTGTTCTGACTGGTTAAGAAGCTATGAGAAGCAACCTCATGTGTTCGATCTGAAACTGGGTGTCTAACAAAAAAAAATCTCTTCTCATGGTCAATATTGTTTCCGGTTTTTATCATTACAAAAAAGACACAAACATTTGTGGTTGTTTTATGGCTTTGAAAGTTTGAAAATCACATACCCTATCGAACTCCTCGCTCTAACATCATGTGCTTCAAAATTATCAATCTATCACAGTTGAATTTTTGTATAATCCTAATCTATCAAAATGCGTGGCCTAGTTTTCTAAGTAAACTGCCTTCCACTATACTAATAATTGTTGTAGATTTAAAAAAAGTGCCGTTGTCTGAGATCGAATCCGGGTCACCCACATGACAAGCGAGAATAATTACTACTATATTACAATGACTATGTTGTTTTGGTGTCTTGCATTTACATATTTGTATATTACAAATACTATTATTTAACAATAGATTCTTTGTCCTCACAATATTCAAACCATTTTTAAAATAGGTTATTTGCTAAGTCTGGTTAATTTTTAGGGTTATTTGTCAGATAACCAACAAAAAAGAGAAATTTGTGTGTTGTAGAGAGAAATAGAGAAAGATAGAAAGATAGAAAGAGAAAAGGGGAGAGTGTGTGTGATTTTTGTTAAATCATGAATTTTGGATAAAACTTGGGTTTACCCCTAAAGTGAATTGTAGAATTCACCCCACTCCTTTACACCAATCAAACTGCCACATAAGATTAATTAAAAAAGATTATAGTTAAATAAAAAAAAGGAATATAGTTTGAAAAAAGGAATTAACGTTTTGATACGCCATCATTTACAATTTGATTTAATTTCTTTTTCTTTATATG
Organism: Eruca vesicaria subsp. sativa; assembly: GCA_932364175.1. Lineage (NCBI taxonomy): Eukaryota > Viridiplantae > Streptophyta > Magnoliopsida > Brassicales > Brassicaceae > Eruca > Eruca vesicaria. Next base: position 7,390 of record CAKOAT010335821.1, read on the forward strand.
TCGGCTTCATCTTCTCATCCCAAAGACTCCCAAATAATTCTTCACATAACTTACAGATTAGAGCTACGTCATCACTCAATTAACATAATTAACCTCAATTTTTTGATATATATATATATATCTCTTGATCATATAGTTATAAGCTTAAATTTGAGTCAATTAGGTTACATATGATTTTGTTGCTTTGTTTGATTTTCTTTATAGGTCTTCTGGTTATCACGTTTATGTATGAACAAAGCAATAAGAATATTGAGTTAATTAGGTTATGCTATAATTTTGTTGCTTTATTTTGATAGTGACAAAAAGAATCCATGACTAATGATTATTGTCACACCAAGTCATAACTGTTCTGACAATAACTAATAACTATGGAAAGAAAAGAATTTTAATTAAGTCATACACGTTTTTATATGATCGTATTAGGTGTGTTTTAGAGTGTGAATGGTGAGGCAGATCATCGACAGATGTCCTGCACACTGGTACTTTGTGAGCTGCATTTACCAATCATAATTTTTATGTGTTTAGGAAGAAAATGCAGGAGATCTGCCTAAAGGTAAATTTTTTTTGTCCTTTTCTGGGTAAAAACAGGTGTCATGCATGTGCTTCTACCACCTCTACTTTTGATGCAGTTCAACGATACCACCAACTTTTCATCCAATAGAATTTTTTAATAGAATAAATTAATTCTCTAAATATTAATTGACCTCTCTATAAAGAAAGCCCGTTGCAATTTTATTATAGTGGGGTTCCATTGAATGCATCAGAGTTATTATTGGGAGATTCTATTGCTTAGCTTGCTATGGAGGATATCTTAAATTATTTTCATCAAATTTCACATGTCTCTACACCATATCTTCATTTATGTCATTAGTTAATTTTTGAAATTTTAATGATTTTTTTTTATCATGTAGAAGAAGAGGACAGAACTAGACAAATAACTAAGTATTTTTTTAATGAGAAGAAACAATTCCAGACAAAATAATGTCAAGTCGTGATGTATGAGTCCTTTTTTTACTCCTAATTGTTCTAAGTCATTTAGAATAATTTTTAACTACAGTTTATCTTTTTTTTATATAGTTGCAATGGAGAGTACTCATTTAAGTGGTCAAGAAACTATTCCCGCTAGTCAAGATGAATCTAGTTTACAAGTCTCAGGTGAAACCAATTTGTTAAGTCAAAATTCAGATGAGTTTTTAGCCAAGAAAAAAGATGCTACAATCAGTGATGACGATGCTTCAATCAATGATTTTGATGAAAAAGAGGACATAAGCAACAATGAGGATTATCTTCAGATTGTAAATGCTGATGCTTTAGAGGTAACAAAGAAAATCAGAAAAATCATGAGCTCTGTATTGGAATGGATTTCAGTTCTGATGAGTCTGCACATAAAGCTTATAGAAAGTATGGAGGCAATCATGGTTTCAATGTAAGGAGACAGCGCACTGCAAAAGGAAATAATAAGCTAGTAAGGATGGTTTATGTATGCTCAAAGAGGGGCTTAGACAAGAACCTACGGTTAGGAAATCATATTCGCGACCAACCAAGAGGTGTGGTTGTAAAGCTCGCATGTCTTGCTATCTCCAGAGTAACGGAAGATATAAGATTATGACTTTTGAGTCGAATCATAACCATGATTTAGGAGGTCACCTATGAAGCATTTTTTGAAGAGTAACCGAGCAATCTCTATCTCTCAAAAACAACACGCTGATGATGCTGATATGTCAGGAATTTCAGCAAAAGCGACCGTTAAAATGATGAGCAAAGAAGTTGGGGGCGAGCAAAAAATTTGGGTTCTATGGATAAAGACCTGAAAAACTACATATACCGTAAGCGAATCGTAGCAATGGAAAAAGGAGATGCTGGAGCTGTTTTGGAGTACTTTCAGAAAAAGAAAGATGATAATGCATCTTTCTTTTACTCAATGCAACTTGATGAGGACGATATGATCTCTAATATCTTCTGGGCAGATGATCGGTCAATTAGTGATTATAATCTTTTTGGAGATGTCGTTTGCTATAATACAACATACAAGACCAACGAATATGATAGACCGTTTGCTCCATTTGTTGGCGTCAATCATCATAAGCAAACTATCGTGTTTGGTGCTTTTTTCTTATATGATGAAACTACAAAGTCTTTTCAGTGGCTTTTTTCAGACTTTTCTTGGAGAAATGTTTGGAAAACAACCGCAAACAATTCTTATAGACCAATGTGCATAAATGGCAAATGCAATAGGGAAAGTGTTCCCTGAAACAAAACATAGATTTTGTGTTTGGAATATTTACCAAAATGCTGCAAAGAGGTTGAGTCATGTAATTCATGGACCAGATCAGTTTGCCACAGACTTTGGAAAATGTGTATATGACCATGAGAATGAAGTAGAGTGGTTATCGGCATGGAGTGAAATGCTTGAAAAGCATGGATTAATAGAGAATAAATGGTTGAAGGATTTGTTTGAGTTGAGAGAAAAAATGGGCAAGGGTATATGGTCGCCAAATTTTTACAGCTGCAGATATGATGCGCACACAGCGGAGTGAAAGTATGAATAATATTTTGAAAAAATACTTGAAGCGCGGTTATAACTTGTTGTGCTTCTTTGAACACTATGAGAGAGTGTTGGATGATCAGCGATTTAAAGAATTAACTGCTGACTTTGACATGATGCATACCTCTCCGGTCTTATCGGCTCCTGCAGAAATATTACAACATGTAGTGGACGTGTATACACCAGAAGTCTTTACCTTGTTTCAGAAGGAATACACATCTATTGGTGATTATGTTGCCAAAAGGGTCAATAAGTCTGATATGATAAGTTCTGAGTACAATGTATCTTTTCGTGGTGTTGGGAGGAACCATTTGGTTAACTATGTTGCTGCAAACGAAACGATACATTGTAGTTGTATGAAGTTTTCCTTTGCTGGAATCTTATGTCGTCATGCGTTAAAAGCAATGTTTGAAACTACGCTAGGCGCTAGTCGGGCGGCAACTCCGGGCCTAGCGAGTTAATAAAAAAGCGGGGATTAATCGGGATATAATCGGGGATTAATTTTTATATTTTTTAATTACAAATATACGTATTATATATTAATACATGTGAAAGTTAGTTGTGAAGACAGCATAGTACAGCGGTTCACGGAGTCTCTGCCCCTGCATAGGTCTAAGGTTTGATTCTCTTGAGACACCATGTTTCTTTTCTTTTAATTAGCGCGAGTAAAAAACAATAAAAAATCAAAACCAATTTGCATTTGTCCCACATCGACTAAACATGAGAAAAAGGAGTCTTGGTAACTCCTATAAATACACAGAGAATGAATCCTTTCATTCCAGGCGAGTGGGCTTGTTATATGGCCCAAATATTTGCCAAAGAAGTCCAATATTGAATGGGTTTAAGTCGGTTTTAGGCGGAATTAATCGGTTTTAAAACGATTAGTCTGTTATTAAAATAATTAATCGGGTATCCGACTAATTAAACCGAATCGACCATAGTCGCGGCGGTTACCACCGTCGAACGCCTACTCGGCCGCCTAGGCGGTGCGGCGGCCGTGTTTTGGAACCTTGGTTAAAAGTATTGGCCAAGAAGGATGTTAGGAGAATTCCACCAACCTACATTCTTAATCGATGGAGTAAAGAAGTTAAAGTACGAACCATATCTTTTTATCATTCAGCCACACCTAGCGATACAGTGAATCAATCAATCGGAAAGCGATACAGTCATATATGTCATACTTTTCGAGAGATAGCATCTGTTGCTGCTGAACATATAGAACTGACGTTGTGTGCAGATGAAGCTGCCTTTCAGTTGTTTGACAAATTGAAGGAAAAGAAAAAGGAACTTGTGGAAGGTAATAAATGGATGCTCCCTACTTTAGATTTTAAACTAGTGGAAGAAGAAGAAGAAGTTCTAAATGAAAGTGGAATACAAAGAAAAAATCCTCCTGGACGACCAAAGAACCCAAAAGTCGGACGTCATGGTCGATATTTGAGTGTGCTTGAAATAAAAAATTGTGGTATATCAAAATCATCCAATAATGGTACAGCAAAAAAGAAGTTGTCGTTTCAGGTATTTGATATTTTTTTTTGTTTGTCCAATCTTCATCGAGTTTTAGGACTTAAAAAAAATATATATTTCAGGATTCAAGTCTTTTTAGGACTTAAAAAATATATATATTTCAGGATTCAAGTCTTCCTCCTGATACCCAATTATCGGTTTCTGCCACTAGTCCGACCTTATATAATGAACCTTCTTTTTCACAATTGCTACAGGTTAATACTTCATTCTTAGGCTATTTATATTTAAGTTATTTGTAATTTGTAATTATTTTATGTCTCATATTTTGTAGGGATTTGACAAGAATCATGGTGGATCATCGTAATACTTTATTATTTTAAATGTGAAAGCAGACATTAGTTATGTTTTTGTTTCCTTTCTTACTTCTGGCGTTTCTAACATATTTTTGTTTTTACGCTTATTATTATCTTCAAAAGCTCTAGGCCATATTCAGCTTTAATGTGTCTATTGAATCTTTAGCAAAGAACACATAATGTCCTAACATTTCGTACACTGCTGTATTCTTATATCTCGAAACAAAATAAACTAAACGTAAGAATTGAAAGATATACACTAGAGGTTCAGGTTGGAACATTTGCAGGTTTGTTGGAATAAAGATGTTTAAGTCTAGAAAAGCACACACAATGTATGTTTCTTGGTCGTTTTAAGTTCTGAAACATGTGATAAATCTGGTTCATCCCTGCATAATCAGCTTGCCATGGGTGTATTTACTACAAGAGAACAAAAAAAGGTTCAAGAAAATGAAATGTCTGACTGTTTTACAAGACATACTCATTGATAGATTGAAGAGTTGGAAAATGAGAAGAACTCAGGTAGTTTCTAAAGAGCATGATGAAATTCAAGTAATCCACACAAAAAAAAAAAAAACAAAAAACATGAACTCATTAAGACTTGCAGCAGAACTCAAGTAGTTATGTAATCATTTTGTGACTACTTCATGTTTTCCGTGTAGCTCAAGTCATTTTTTGACTTCTTCCTAGCTTATCAAAGATATAAACACAAGATAAACTAAAAAATAATGCATGATCCATGGAGGACGTGCGCGTCACTAACACTGACGTTGACTCTGCAACATAGCTAGCTCTCTGTTATGAACTTTTTTCCATTGCCTCATCATTACCAAATCATCATTAACGTTCTCTCCAACTTTAACAAACAAAAATAACCTAAATACATAACAATCTCTTTTATCTTTGGAGGTTTTGGCTAGTTCATATGATCCTTTGTGTAAAGTAACTAGTTTACTTTTTATGTTTCTTCTTAAAGTCCAAGATCGTGATGTCTATGTAACCTCGCAATGCAAGTCCCCTCTGCTTCTTCTTTAAAACCTTGCAAGTGTTCCTCTCAGGAAATTAGCATTTGTTTGGAGTATTAATCATATGGGCCTGACGGTTCAGAAAGCCCAAGTTAAAAGACTATTGCAGAGCCCATCAAGAAGTCTGCAATGGTCATCTCTGATACTCTCAACAAACGAAAAAATCAGTCAAGAAGGTGTACGAAGACAGCTCATGCGTTTGGGTTGAACAACAAATTCATTTTCTTAAGTGAGTGTGCTGTCACATACTGACAAGGCTAGGAGATAAGACCAATATTGTGTATAAAAGAACATGACGTTGTAATATTTTCATTAAGCAAAATAAATCAGAAAAGTTAAAGTTTTGTTTCATCTTTTGTTTCGGTTTGCTCTGTTCTTCATGGTATCAGAGCTTCAGTGGATCCTTGGGTGTTATGTCATTTTTTAAAGCTTCCGCTTAAGCTATTGATGTCACTCAAATGTTTAACCCTAAGGAGTGATTTACTCTCTCAAATAAGAGGTTCAATCGTAGTACTTAGGGATCGAATCCACAAGGAACTAGAGTCACAAAAGATATAATCCTAAGTGATTAAGCTAGGTTGAAAAGGTTTTAAAACAGTAAATAAAATAGATAGCAATGGTAAGTTGCTAAGGAAAATAGGTTTTGGGTTTGAAAACAATGAAAGAAAGTAGTTAGATTCAAGGTTACTATTTAGAAAATCAGGATTATAAATCTATGGATGTCTTAACGAATTGCTTGCAAATATATGAGAACTTCAACCCTTAGACAATTCTATAGCTGTCGCTATCAGACTCGTCCATTGATCTGATTTCCGACTGCATCGATCGATGTTGCTATCGCAGTATCGATCGATATGTGCTGCCGTCGATCGATGACTCTAGAGGAGTATCGATCGATATAAAGTATCAGATCGGATTGAAACTGTGTTCACCCGAGAATTTCTATTATACCGGCTGTCGCATCGAGCCTTAATAGAGTCTGGGTTTAGCCAAATGATTTCAGGAAAATGACTATTAGATTAGTCACTCCATAATCATAACTCTAGGTAGCAAATCTAGAGTAAGCATTAGGGTTCATTTGGATAATGAATATAACAACTCAACAATCCATAGTTTGGGCTAATCCCTCATAACTATTTGAACCCAAAATCTAACAGATGAATCTACTCAGACATAGCCAAGAGATTCATAGCAAAAGAATAAGATGAAAAGAAAATACTTTTATTGCTTAGGTAAAAATAGAATACAAAACTTTCTTAATAGATCTCAATGATTGGTGTCTTTCTAGGGCTCATAAGCATAACTATAAATATGGAGTACAATTAGGTTAAAAACTCGTCAGGGGCAGTCTTGTAATTTGGTGAGAACTTGGGCTTCAAGTCGGCCAAGTAAAACTTGCTCATCACGCTCTGTATCGATGGTACATTGTGTACATCGATCGATGGAGTATCTCGACTTCAGCTTCTACGGAATCGTCATCGATCGATTACACGAGGTGTGTATCGATCGATATGTGTCTCTCAATGTCGGATCTTCATAGTCAACTTGTAAAACTCTCCTTTAAGCTCCATAAGGCACCTAAATCATCACTTTACGACAAAATGCTCCTGAACCTGAAAACATACCTAATAGACTCCAAAACATAGATAATTATAATAAAAACATATAGAAAATATGACCAAAAACGGGTCANTCGGATCTTCATAGTCAACTTGTAAAACTCTCCTTTAAGCTCCATAAGGCACCTAAATCATCACTTTACGACAAAATGCTCCTGAACCTGAAAACATACCTAATAGACTCCAAAACATAGATAATTATAATAAAAACATATAGAAAATATGACCAAAAACGGGTCAAAATCATGGTATATCAACTCCCCCAGACTTAACATTTTGCTTGTCCTCAAGCAAACCTTAAGTTAGTCTTGGAAAGAAGTTTAAAAACAGCAGGGTCTCAATCAAAATCTCAACTTAAAGATCATAACCTCTTACTTTGTTGCAAACCACATCTCATTCCTATCAACTACAGAAGTACATTATACCATATCCTAGCTTAGCAACCTAATACATCTAGCCAATCAACTTGAACATTCCTTGTCTGTCTATCCCCTCTACTGATTTCATTTATGCATAAAAATAAAGGTGTAGGCTTTACCTTGGGAGTATCGATCAAGGAACACTTGGATTCAACTCAAACAAGTTTCAGGCATTCTCATTCTGGTTCCCTTTCTTTCTTTATCCCCCTTCTCTGAATTCCAACTCTTTCTTTCTCTCCTCTTTTTTTTTATATCAATCCCAATGAACAGTTAATGTTCATCTTATTGATCTTTCTTGACAAAGTGTAAGCGAATAGTGGGGTCATAGGTAATGTACCTCTCCCTCGCTTTGATCATTCCTTTGATTTAGAATAGTGGGGTCATAGGTAATGTACCTCTCCCTCTGCCTCTCAAGAAATCATATCAGTCTTTTATTCTCTGGGGATGCCGAAGGAAGGAAAGAAGGAAACCAATTTTTTTTTGAGACTTTTACCTTCCAGACTTGCAAGAGGATTCCGATCCCTTGTATACCAAGCCCCAAGACAAGCAATAGATGTCAGGTTAGGTTGGAAATCAGCTTTTGGTTCTTCCAGACAATCATGAAAGTGTTGACATAGGAGATCGGCGATCCACTTTAGCATCTATAGTACTTTCTACAATCAACAGATCTAAGAATGGTGCTAAAGAGTGGTAAGATAAAAAGTAAGATTTTGAAATTTTTTCCCTTTCTTGACTCAGTAAAACCAATTGTTGAAAACTTTATGAATAAGATCAAAAAGAGGTAAAGTAGCATCAGTAATCAACTCCCCACAGACTTAAATCATACACTGTCCTCAGTGTATAATCAGTCAGAGTAAGAGCATTGGAAAAATCAAATTTGTAAACTGATATCGAAATGGTGAACGATATACCTGACCGATATGGGTATCGATCGATGATGAGTCGCCATCGTCGATCGATGCGTGTTGGTCTGTGTCGAGCGATATCGACTGGTCGTATCGGTCGATAGGTATGGATCGTGTGTATATCTTCCTAAAAACAAATAAAAACGAAACTAGTAAGTAAAGATAAAATAAAATAAGTAAGTAAAATACCTAACAGTGGGTTGCCTCCCACTCAGCGCTTGGTTAAAGTCAGTAAGCTTGACTGTGGAATTATGGTGGCTAGTGAGGTGGGTTGCAGGTACTTATTGGTAAACAAGTGTCCTCCTTTTCTTTTGTTTCTTCAAACCATGATGTTAGAAAGCTTCTTGTGGCCTTCTCACTTTTGGTCATACTAGTCTTCAAACCATAAACTTCTGTTTGGATCCTTTCTAACCACTCCTCTAAGTTGGCAAGGCTGTACTGATGGTTGCCAAGCATGTTGTAGATGTGTTCTGTTGTTCGCTGCATGGTGTCGTGGTGTGTTGGATCGTCAATCGATTCTGGAGGTTGCATATCGGTCGATGCATTGTGTGCTTCATCGATCGATGGGGATGGGTTAGGTCGGCTGGCGAGCTGTCTTTGAATATCTTCAACCTCCTTCTGAATATCTTCCATTGTGCATTGTAGACCTTTGAAATCACTATGTAGGGGAAACCAGTATTCGTCCAATAGTCTGTAATCTTCGTCTCCACAAACTCAATAGATTTGTAGATTTGTGCTGTGGTTTCTTCAAGTTCTTCCCTGGTACAGAATTCGTGAGCACGGGTATCGATCGATGAACTGAGTTTGTCATCGATCGATAGCTTCTGTAAGTGGTGCTCGATCGGGTGTTGGACTGCTGTATCGATCGACGCAGGGGGGATCTGTATCGGTCGATGGCTGTGTCAGAGAATTCAGTTGTGCGCACAAGGTGTTGACTTCTTCTTCTAGGGCTTCTCTTTCATATCGTACTAAGTCAGGGCTGGTGGTATTCCAGAGTAATTCACCTCGAAGTCTTGATAGTTCTTTCTCATGTTCATATTGTATGGCTGCTTTCTCTTAGTTGTGATCTCTGGTTCTTGCATTTAGCATGTGCGTGACTTCGGCTTGTGTGAAGAGCTTGCAATCAGGAACTCCTTTAGCATAGGCTTCAGCAAATTCTGGTAGACAGAAACAAGAACGTCCAAATAATGAGGTTCTCTTCAGCAAGTTCCTCATGTCTTCTTTGGTAACATGGATGATGTCTCCGTTTACTGCTCTTGCATGGCCAGATTCATCTCTGTAGACTCCATATTCATCCTTTTTTTCCCAAAAGAAACGACGAACTCCGTTGTTGAAGGCTCTCTTCCCAAATTCTCGGTGCGTATTGATCGATGCGAGTCTCCATGCATCGGTCGATGGGCTTTGAAACTGGTGCGGATCGTTTGGGTAGCGGGGCGGTTGTGTAGAGGGAGTTACTGGTCCATTAGCCATCTGAAGTATGTCTGCTACATCTTCTGTGGAGATTGGGATGATTCTCCCATCTATAGCTCGTGCATGACCATCTGAATCCCTGAAAATACCAAACTCATCCGGTTTTAGTGAATTTAAATCAAATTTAACGGTTTGTACCTCGGATGGTGTTGTGGCATGATCGGCTGGTGGTTGGAGATTGATATCGAGCGATGGTGAAACTTCTTCATCGGTCGATTGAAGATGGTTCATGTGGGTCGACGGCTTGAAATCCGTGTCGAGCGATACGGGTTCTGCAGGTTGGATTGCGCTTTGTAGAGGTGCTATATCTACTGCAATATTTTGTGATAAGAGCTGGCCCAGCTTCCAATCGAGTAATCTCCGTCTCGTGGTTCGTGTGGGACATAGACTGGTTTGCAGTAGGGTTCGTCGCTCGTTGATTCGAAACGTCGTTTGAGCGATCTGGGTGGAGGCATATCGATCGATGGTGTAGGGTATACATCGGTCGATGGGCGTTGGAGGAAGGTCGGATGAGGCGGGTGTTGTGCATCTTCTCTCAGAAATCGGTACTCTATGGCTCGTTCCTCCTCATAATCTTCATCATACTCCTCATGAGTAGTGATACTAGCGAGCTCGGGCAAGTAGTGATACTAGCGAGCTCGGGCAAGTAGTGATCGGTTTCCCACTCATCTGCACTGAAATCGGCGTCTGGGAACTCGTCTTCGATCCGTCGGAATACTCCATCGAGCGATGACCAGGTAGTGCTGTCGGTCGATGGTGCTGTAAGGGTATCGATCGATGGTGAAGTGGTGTCATCGGTCGATACTGCTTTTTCGGTTTCATACTCTTCCATAGAATCAAATTCGTGGGCATAGAAACAGGTAGCTACGAGTGTTGAGCTAGCTGGACTTGGAAGCTTGATGACTGGAACATGGTCGTAGTGGATGGAAGGGTTGACAAGGGTTAGGCAGAGCTTGTTTGTTTGTAGGTCACAAACAGCTCCAACTGTGGCTAAGAAGGCTCTTCCAAGTAGTAGAGAAGTCTTGAAGTTGAGCTTGTTGGAGAGGACATGGAAGTCTGTAGGAATTAGGGTTTCTCCAATCTGTACCTCAAGGTTGCGAACGATGCCTCCAGAGCTTTGTTGAGAACAATCCATAAAGATGAAAGTTTCTTCAGAAGGCTCTATCTTCAGACCTAGATGATCTGCCATGAGCTTGTGTAAGATGCTAACTCCAGATCCTGTGTCACAGAGGGCACGTGGGAACTCAACACCTCTAATGGAGCAAGGTATTGTGAATGTCCCTGGATCATTCTTCTTCTTCAGTGTTATCTTCTGCTTGAGGCTATCTCTGACTTGGTTAAACATCCTCCTGATGTCTTCTTCTGTCTCCTTGGTTTCTGTGAAGAACATCCACAATCTGTGTGAAAAGTAGGCTTCTTCAAAAGGTTTCTCTTTAGGTATTATGAGGACTCTTTTTCTGAAGCTTGACAACTCCTTCTCATTAGCTTCTCTTTTATAGGGTTTAGATATATTCTCTTTCCTTTTTCTGAGAACTCTCCCCTGATTTTCCATTTTTATCTCCATGGACTCAAAAATATCCATGGGTCTCTCTTTTAGGGCTGCTGTAGGGTTTCTGGTGGTATAATATTTATCCCGAAAAGCATCAAGACCTGCACTGTCGATTTTAGGAAGCTGCACTCGGCGTTGGGGTACTGTGTATCGATCGACACTGGTTGGAGTGTGTCGATCGATGCCAGGGTCTTGGTGTCGGTCGATGACGTGCTCACTATGTCGATCGATGACAGGTTCGGGCGGATGTGGGTGAAGTGCGGCGAATTCGGCGTGAGACATAATCTTGACGGAATGGCACTCGCGAGGGTTTTCGTCTGAGTCCATCGATCGACACTCGTCAAAGTCGATCGATCGACGAACTAAAGGAGATATCGATCGATGTTGAGCTAATGATATCGATCGATAGTAGTCGTAGGCGAACTCTCTTTCACTCTCATCATCAGATCTCTGAATCTCTTCTACTACCTCTTGCTAAAAGTCATCATCTAGTAGGGTATTGATGTTCTGGGTGTGGGAAAACTCCTGCTTCTTAACTGCTTCTCCTGTTTGAAACACTTGGGTCTCTAGCTTCTTCACATGGGTGCAGAGGGCATCTATCTTCGTGATGAAGGTGGTGTAGACAGAATCGATCTTTCCATTGAAGTTTACCTCGAGCTTCTGCTGACTCTCAAGTATCTTGTCTATCAACTCCTCCAGTTTAGTATCTTGGGTGGGTGGGTGTGGATTTGAGTAGAAGGCACTTCCATAGCTTCTGTTGTTGTTAGGGTTGCTGCTGCTGAAGGTGNAGGTGGTGTAGACAGAATCGATCTTTCCATTGAAGTTTACCTCGAGCTTCTGCTGACTCTCAAGTATCTTGTCTATCAACTCCTCCAGTTTAGTATCTTGGGTGGGTGGGTGTGGATTTGAGTAGAAGGCACTTCCATAGCTTCTGTTGTTGTTAGGGTTGCTGCTGCTGAAGGTGTTGGGCTTCTGAGAACTCTGGTTAAAGTTGCTTCTCTGACCTGTGAAGTTTCTGTATCCTCCTTGGTTACCAGATCTCTGAAAACCGGTTCCACTAATCCAGTTGACATCTTCTTCAACAATTTCTGAATCTTCCACTGAACAGATCTGTTTGTTTAGGAGCTTCTGAATGTTGTCTAGCTGTGCTTGAACTTCATTGACGTACTCCTTCCCAAGGGATGATGTAGTCGCGGCATAGAGTTTCTTGTGCTGTTGCTGGAAGCTAAGTTATCAATTAGCTTGATAGCATTCTGAGGATTCCTGGTGGTGAAGTTGCCATCACTAGCTGTATCAAGGGCTCTCTTGAAATCGGGGCTGATGCCTCTGTAGAAAGTGCAGAGCAGTTGCACTTTGTTGAATCCGTGGTGTGGGCAGTCTCGCTGGTAGGACTTGAATCTGTTCCAAGTATCCTTGAATGACTCTTCAGGGGCTTGGGTGAATGTAGCAATTATCTTCCTCCAATCTTCAACGCGTGAATCATCAAAGAAATTACGTAGGAAGGCGTGCTTGATATCACTCCAGGTGGTAAGGGAACCTGGTGGTAGTTGTCTTAGCCAGTGCAGAGATTCTCCAGATAGAGAGTACTTGAAAAGATTGCAGAAAAGATAGTCTTGAGGGACTCCTTTTGCTTTGACTAGGGTGACAAGATCCTCGAACCTCTCCAGATGGTCCATAGGATGCTCATGGGGAAAACCACAAAAAGGGATTTGTCCTACAAGTGTGTAGTACTGCGGCTTGAGCTCAAAATCTCCTCTCTGAATAGCAGGAGGGAGGATGGCTGATCGGTTTGAATAGAACTGATCCGGACGGTTGTAATCAGCCAAAGTTCTGGTCTCTTCTACAGGTTGAATGATGTATGTGGGTGCAGTCTCTTCTTCAGTAATGATCTCCTTCTGATCATTCAGCTTCTGACCTGCTGCATTTTCGCAGGTGACCATCTTGATCACGCAGGTCTCCTTTCTCATCGGGTATGAGAATCATAGGCGCTACCATGTCTCGCCGGTTAGTATCGATCGATGTAAGGTGTGGTGTATCGATCGACGTCAAGTGAAGGGTATCGGTCGACGAACGGTTGTTGATGTCGATCGATGAGGTGGTGAAGGTATCGGTCGACGAACGGTTGTTGATCATCGGTGGAAAGCGCGTATCGGTCGATATAGAGGTGTTGGTATCGATCGACGTGAAGCGTATGCCTTTGCGGATGCTACGCTCCAGATTGTTGGGATCTTCTGAGTACAAAATTTTCTTGTCCTTGTTGCTTCTAGTACTGCTGAGCATGTACCTGAAAGAGACAAAATGAAAAAGAAAAAATTTTGTGTCAAAAGATGGAAAAATAAAAAGTAACAAATAACGTAGACTGAATCAGATTAAATCTAATAGTGATCTTAGTTCCCCGGCAACGGCGCCTAATTTGATGTCACTCAAATGTTTAACCCTAAGGAGTGATTTACTCTCACAAATAAGAGGTTCAATCGTAGTACTTAGGGATCAAATCCACAAGGAACTAGAGTCACAAAAGATATAATCTTAAGTGATTAAGCTAGGTTGAAAAGGTTTTAAAATAGTAAATAAAATAGGTAGCAATGGTAAGTTGCTAAGGAAAATAGGTTTTGGATTTGAAAACAATGAAAGAAAGTAGTTAGATTCAAGGTTACTATTCAGAAAAATCAGGATTATAAATCTATGGATGTCTTAACGAATTGCTTGCAAATATATGAGAACTTCAACCCTTAGACAAATCTGTAGCTGTCGCTATCAGACTCGTCCATTGATCTGATTTCCGACTGCATCGATCGATGTTGCTATCGCAGTGTCGATCGATATGTGCTGCCGTCAATCGATGACTCTAGAGGAGTATCGATCAATATAAAGTATCAGATCGAATTGAAACTGTGTTCACCCGAGAATTTCTATAAGACCGGCTGTCGCATCGAGCCTTAATAGAGTCTGGGTTTAGCCAAATGATTTCAGGAAAATGACTATTAGATTAGTCACTCCATAATCATAACTCTAGGTAGCAAGTATAGAGTAAGCATTAGGGTTCATTTGGATAATGAATATAACAACTCAACAATCCATAGTTGGGGCTAATCCCTCATAACTATTTGAACCCCAAATCTAACAGATGAATCTACTCAGACATAGCCAAGAGATTCATAGCAAAAGAATAAGATGAAAAGAAAATACTTTTATTGCTTAGGTAAAAATAGAATACAAAACTTT
>CAKOAT010335932.1:1001-17327 GCA_932364175.1 Eruca vesicaria subsp. sativa
GGATGTCGACGAAGATGATATCGGAGACGGTTAGGGTTTAACGAGGTCGACGAAGATGATTTAAGATATCGGAAACACTGTTTGAAACGAGAGTATTAGTTGTGACGGAGATGATTTCGGGATTTCGGGATTTCGTAATCGGTTAGGGTTTAACGATAGTTGTGACGGAGAAGAATGTAACATTAAGACTTTTTTTTTGGTCACCGGAGATATGGGACTGTTGATTTTCCAGTGTAACTGATGACACAAATTAGTTAGTGACGTGGATTGTCAAATTATGATGTGGATTTAATAATGAAAATTTGTATTAATAGTAACAAAATTAAACAAGGGTGTTTATTGTAATTTACTAGGAGTCTAAAAACATTCTAGTAATTTTTAGAAAATATATACTATTCTAGTCATATACAAGGTTTTGTGTATCATTCTAGTAATTTTCTCTAAAATTATACCAGCAAAGAGTGTGTTTTTAAAATAACTACAAAAAGATGGAATTTAGAAAGTGGGAGTAGTAGCTTTTAGACTTTCTTATTATTAGCTTCGACAAAATCTAAATCCAACGCTCCTAACAAGACTTTGTGTAAGTGTAAGAGTAGTGCAGTACAGAAACTAGAACACACTGTAAGACAAGATTATTCTTCTCAAGAAAATACGTACCACAGTCGTTGAATTACTTCTAACCCTTAGACGTTTTGTTTTACCTTACTCGGACTCACAAAACTCTATCTAGCTAAAAGCTCACTCAGTTTTGTTCTACATCCTAGTCAATCCTCTCTTTATACCTATAAAGAAAACCCTAAGTTCTACCCTAATAGAAACTTTCCATTTTTTATTACAGCAAATAAGACAACCTTTTTCTTGATTGGTTGCTTCTTCTCCACTTCTTTTCTTTAACGCCAGTCTTTAAGAATATCTTCATATCTTCATTAAAGGCTCCTTCATTTTTTTGTTCTTCTTATGACTCCGCATTTTTCCCAGTAGTTCATGTTATGCTTAATGAACTACTTCAGCTCCGTCTGCACCATGCATCTTCAATCTCCCCCTTTTTAATCTGTGCGTCTCACAAGTACTTGAGATGAATACAACTATACACACTCACACAAGCACAACTCGAGAGAACAATTCATGCAAGCAAAAATACGTAGATATCCTAGAAAAAAAGGTTCACATACTTAATACATCTCTGAAAAGACAACACACATAAGTACTCCCCCATAATCTACGAATTGTCTTAAAACAGAATTCAAAACCAGTTGCAGCAACTGGTGCAACTGGTGAGTACAGTGCAAAAAAAATTACAAATTTTTTTAAAAATTGCCTTTGCTCCCCCACAATCATTGCCTTCATCTCAATCTTCTCCCCCTGCTTGTGAGTAGACATGTTAAAAACATTCAAGTAATAACCAGAACAGAGGAGTCAGAATGAGAAGTAAACTAACCAGACACCGAGCGAGATAGTTCTGCCATGATATCAGCCAACGCTTGCAGAGCCTTGGCCGTGTCCTGAAGTGCCTCCTGAAGCTCTGCCTGAGTGATCAGACCCTGAGAACAATGATAGTGCCCAGCTCAACCGCGGAGACCCTGCGAGGACCAGTCTTGCCACTTGGAGCTGGTGGTGTTGGAGCAGTAGGAGGACGGACTGAGCGAGCAGATGTGCGAACCTCCGGTGTAGGTGCTACCCTTCCCTTATCCTTTGCCTTAGCTTTGAGGAGCTCATAGTTCTCTCCAACTCTCTTGTCCTTCTTGTAGGGCACATGGCGAACTGGTTTCTCACCACTCTTTGGCTGAAGGGAGTGCTGCTTCTGGAGAATTCCCATAATGAGACGAGGAAAGATCAACAACCGAGGATCATTGCGCTGAATCACTCCCAGATTCATGATCTGTTTAAAGATCCATCTCCCAAAATCAACCTTCACACCGTGAGCCATCTGGTAGAAAAGTTTGGCTCTGTCAACTGACACATGTGTCTTGTGTGTGGAGGGAATCCAGTTATGTGCTGCAATGATCATTAGGGCGCCATAGTGAGGTGAGAGATCGGTGGTGTGGTCAGATTGTTCCATGTCTTCTTTGTTTTCTCAGTCAAGAACCCAGCTAGTTCAGTGACTGTGATTGCATCAATGGTCTCTTCCATGTCTTCTTCTTCCTCAGACAGTGGTTAGAGTCCAAGATACTCGTTGATGACTGAGGCAGAAAACTGATACACTTGACCTCTGACTCGTACTTCAACCTGACACTCATCATCTTCCACCTTTACACTCGGAAGACCTGCAGAAAATTCAACCACTACCTGCTCTACATAGCCCACAAGCGATGTCACAGTCAAAACCATGCCTCCCTTTTTGATGACATCAACATACCCCCACTCATCTAGTTCCTCTACATCTACACTACGTTCAGCAATGAAACTACGGCCCACAAACTGATCATACCTCTTCTTGATCTCTTGTGTAGTAGCTGAAGCACCTTGACCTCCCTTCTTCCTGGATTTCACACGATCTGAGACAGTGGCTTCCTTTGTGAGGATGGGAGACTTTGTAGCATCCTGAGGTTCCAAGATCTGAGATTGCGAAGGGGCATTTTCTTCTCCGGTCTTGGCTTTCTTCAAAGCTGGAAGACCCAACCTTTTTAGGACCCTCTTCTGCCTTGCTTTGATTGGCGGAGTTCCTTCAGACATTGAGGTTAACTCCACCGCATCATTGGCCTTTTTTGCAATCGCGAAGACAAGATCTTCCTGTTCCTGAGGTGCTCCTTCTGTCTCCTCTGGATCGTCTTCTTTCTCCTCTGGTTCCTCGCTTTTCTCTTCAGAGTCATACTCGGTGTGTTTCTCCTCTGGTGCAGAAGCAGTGGGAGAAAATGGTGACTTTGCTTAGGCGTCCTCTCGCGTAGTCGCTGCCGCAGGTAGTGTAGAGGACTCGGGAATCGGATCTTGGCGTTGCGGGGTACCTTGATGCTCATCACTTTCCTCCAATTGAGCTTTCTCGTTCGCAGTGTTGAATGACTCAAGCTCCTCAGTAACTTCAGGGAGATTCAGTGATGGAGCGGGATTGTTGCAAGGAGAGATGGTTCAGGTTCTCCGTCACTGAGTTGAGGTCGATTGTCTCAGAGGCGGCATGCACGACTTGGTTTGCTGAGGAAGTTTCTGCATTTATCGGTTTTGTCTTCGCCATTTCAGAGAGAGAGAGATAAATTTACGATTTGGAAATGGAGAAGTGGAACCCGTTGAAGTAGAATGAAATTGATTAGGGTTTACCCCAGTATCTCCACTAAAGGGAAACTCAACCAACTTTTCAACCTTCTTCACCCTTTCTTGTGAGGTGATGATGTTAACTCTTACGGGGTTTTCTTGAACATTCACACACGTGAAAACTTGTACCTCTCAGCAGAATTGATGGTACAACAGGTAGCTCTTTTCCACAGCGTTCTCAAGTGCCAAACATAACCTGAATCATATGTACATCCTGAACCAGCACATGTGTCAAACCCTGCATCACTTGACTCAACAATCAAGATTACATACCCCAATGGCATTTCTTAGAGGATAAAACGATTGAGATCAAGAGGTTTAGTGAAAATATCAGCCAACTGTAAATCAGTAACAACATGCTCAATTACTACCTTATTGTCTTCAACCAATTCTCTGATGAAATGGTGCCTTATGTCAATGTGCTTTGTCCTTGAGTGCTAGACTGGATTCTTTGAGATATCAATAGCGCTTTTGTTATCACAGTGTACAAGAAAGGGCCCAGATGTCATTCCGTAATCAGCTGACATCTGCTTCATCCAAATCAGTTGTGTGCAGCAACTCCCCATAGCAATGTATTCTGCCTCTGCAGTAGATAGTGACACAGATTTTTGTTTCTTTCTCATCCATGATATGAGGTTGTGACCTAAGAAGAAACAGCCTCCACTGGTACTTTTCCTGTCATCAGCACATCCTGCCCAATCAGCATCGCAGTACCCTACCAGAATCTTGTTGGAATTCTTGGCGAACTGTATTCCAAGACTTTCAGTCCCCTTGACGTACTTAATGATCCGTTTGACCGAATTCAAGTGAGACACCTTGGGTTTAGCCTGATATCTTGTGCACACTCCAACACTGAAGGAGAGATCAGGTCTGCTGGCTGTGAGCATCAACGTCTTCACCCGCTTCGTCTCTTGCAAGTTTCACTGAAGTACTCATTGGAGTTCGTGAAACTTTGTTATTCTCAAGCCCGAATCTTTTAACAAGATTGTTGGCATAAGCACTCTGTGAGATGAACACCCCTTTCTCTGATTGAGTCACTTGAAGTCCCAAGAAGTACTTGAGCTCTCCACACATACTCATTTCGAATTCATGTGTCATATTGTCCACGAACTCATCCACCATTAACTGTGAGGTACTTCCAAAGATGATGTCATCCACATAGATCTGAACAATGATGATGTTCTTCTCTTTCTCCATGAAGAACAATGTCTTGTCTACACTTCCTCTGATGTATCCACCTTCTACTAGAACGCTGATGAGACGTTCGTACCATGCCCTAGGTGCTTGCTTCAATCCATACAGTGCTTTCTTCAACTTTTATACATGACCTTGGTGAGTGTGATCCTCAAACCCCTTGGGTTGCTCGACGTACACTTCTTCCTGCAATATTCCATTCAAGAATGCACTCTTCACATCCATCTGATACACCTTGAAGTTAAAGATGCATGCTATTCCCAAGAATAACCTGATGGATTCCAAGCGAGCAACTGGTGCAAACGTTTCTTCAAAGTCTACCCCTTCAATCTACGAGTATCCTTGTGCCACAAGTCGTGCCTTGTTTCGAAACACTTCTCCATGTTCATCGGTCTTGTTTTTAAAGATCCATTTGGTTCCTACGATATTTACTCCTTCTGGCCTAGGCAAAAGTTCCCACACATCATTCCTTGCGAATTGCTCTAGTTCTTCCTCCATTGACACAATCCAATATTCATCACGCAGTGCTTCACTGTATGTCTTAGGCTCAATAGTGGACACAAAACAAGCAAATTGCACCATCTCCCTGAAGTTGATCACCTTTCCACGAGTCTTACGTCCCTCATTTAACTCTCCGATCACATCATCAACAGAATGATTCCGATGTACTTGCTGAGTCACTTGGGTTGATGCAACATCTTCTGATTCAGTTGTCTTTGACACCACTTCTCTAGTCCTGACCTGTGGTGCCTCTGTCTCCTCATCTGAATCGTAATCCCCCCAGCTGATCACTGTCATATCATCAAATACCACATTCACTGATTCCATGACCATTGCTGACTGTTTGTTGAAGACTCGCTATGATGTGCTAGTCCCTGAATAACCCAGAAAGATGCCTTCATCGCTTCTTGAGTCAAACTTCCCTAGATAGTCCTTGTCATTCAGAATATAGCACCTGCATCCAAAAATATGAAAATACCCAAGGTTAGGTGTTTTACCGGTCCACATTTCATAAGGAGTTTTTGTGGTCCCTTTTCTCACATACACCCGATTGATGATGTAGCATGCAGTGCTTAGTGTCTCAGCCCAAAACCTTTGAGGTATCTTGTTACCATGTATCATTTCCCTGGCCATCTCTTGCAGTGTTTGATTCTTTCGCTCAACTACACCATTTTGTTGTGGTGTCCTGGGAGCTGAGAACTGATGAGCTATCCCTTTCTTTTCGCAAAAATGAGTCATGAGCTCGTTCTGAAACTCTCCTCCATGATCGGTGCGTATCTTCTTGATTCTTCCTCTCTCATTGATCAACTGTAGAGCCCATATCTTGAAACTCTCCACTGTTTCAGAATTTTCTCTGATGAATCTAACCCATGTGAACCTCGTGAAGTTATCCACTTGTACAAACACATACTTCTTTCCCCCAATACTATCTATTTGCATTGGTCCCATGAGATCCATGTGAACTAGATCTAATGGTGCCAAAGTTTTTACGTTAGGAACCTTTTTGTGTTGTACTTTCACCTGTTTTCCTTGATTGCAAGCTCCACAGACGATATTCTCTTCTAGCCGAAGTTGAGGGACTCCACAGATCATTTTCTTGTTAACCAGAGTTGCCATGTTTCACAGATTCATGTGTCCTAGACGTTGATGCCAAAGTTCAACACTGCCTTGTGAGGATTGAGCAGATACACACTTAGCTTTCTTCTCCCACATGTAGAAGTTGTTGCCAGCTCTAATCCCTTGAAGAACAGTTACCCCATGCTTGTTGATAGCTCGACATTCCGTGGCTGTGAATAGCACTGAAAGTCCTTCATCACACAGTTGACTCACGCTGATGAGATTGGCTTTTAGACCCTTGATAAAGTACACGTTCACTAGCTTAGGCAGTTCACTGTCGCATGTAGTACCTTCTCCCTTGATAGCTCCTTGTCCTCCATCTCCAAAAGTGACTTTTCCACCTTTTACCTTTTTCCGGTTATCTAGGTAATCTGCGTTTCCAGTCATGTACCTCGAGCATCCACTGTCAAAGTACCATGGTTCTTCAGCATCATCATCCTCCGTAACCAAAGCCATGCTACATCGGATACCAGATCCTGTACTAGTTGAAGGATACAGATCTGCCTTCTTCATCCATACTTGACCTGTGTTCCCAATTCTCCAGAACTCCCGTTGTTTCCACACTTGTCTGACCTTGTGGGAATCGAAATTCACCTACTGTCAAGAAATTGAAAATAAAGAAACTTTGAGTAAACCCTAAGTTCCCTGAGGACCCGGCTATCTGCGGAACCGCACAAGAACAATCAAAACAACGATAAATATGAAATAAGGATGTGAATAACAAGATTGAGAATGAAAAGAGTCTTATTCCGAATCTGCGTAAGAACAGTACAACCAGAGTAAGCCTTAGCCACGTGAGCCGTCGGCGAGATCCCTAACTCTAGCAGTCTAAGACTAAAACTCTAGTTGAGACGCAGCTCGATAACATAAACAGAAAAACCCTAAGTGCTAAGTTTCTGGTGGTGAAAGCTCTGAAAACTCGTCCCTTGCTTCTGTTCTATGCCTCTTGCTTATATACTCCCTTCCTTGGCGGTTTGGTCCTTCCATTTTGCCAAGATTCGAGTTTATCGAGAATCTTCCATTTATC
This sequence comes from Eruca vesicaria subsp. sativa, assembly GCA_932364175.1. Taxonomy (NCBI): domain Eukaryota; kingdom Viridiplantae; phylum Streptophyta; class Magnoliopsida; order Brassicales; family Brassicaceae; genus Eruca; species Eruca vesicaria. The sequence continues at coordinate 8,083 of CAKOAT010335932.1, forward strand.
TTTATCTTTCTTTTTTTTTTCCCGCGGAAATCTTCTATTTATCCTCAAACTTGACATTTATCTTCTTATTTGACATTTATCTTCTTTCGGCGAGTAAATCGTCAAAACTTCTTCGTATCTTTGGGTTAGATTTCGTTAAAGTCGCAAGACATGCTTTTATCGCGTTTTAGTACTTTTCGAGCCGTTTTGCGGTAAAACCGTTTTACGACTTTATACAAGATCGTTTCCTGATGCGATGCCGTTTTTTAAAAAAGTTTCTCAAGTTAATCGTAAAGTTTGGCAACGCTCGATGTTTTGGTTAATCGTTGCCGTTTTCTATGGTTCACTCGAAGTTTTATTAAAAACACATTTTTCTCACAAAAAATCTCGAGTACATCGTATAGTTTAGGCAATGTTCGGTGTTTTGTTTAATCGTTGCCGTTTTATACGATTTCCTTGAGTTCTTTCGAGAAAACAAGACTTTACAGTTTTTATCGTAAAACTCGAACGATAGGACGGATCGAGACGAAACGAGAGACATTTTGACTGTGGTTCGGAACACGGTCATGCCGAAGGACGTATGCCTTGAATCGAGGATGTGGGAGATCGAGGCTCGGGATAATTAGCTTGACGTACGACAAACCGAACCGGACCGGTTCAGCTCGTCGTACGGCGAGCTATACGAGATGCCCCTAGCTCGCCGTACAGTGAGCTAGCTTTGGTCGAGATAGCTCGCCGTACGGCGAGCTAGCTCGAGGCCACTTAGCTCGCCGTACGGCGAGCTAGTTCGGCCGTACCAGCTCGCGGATTATGGCGGATGCGGTTTTTCGCGGTTTTGTGCTTCACTCGGAGGATCGTGTAATCGGTGTTTGTTTCGTTCTTTCGAGATAACGATTTCCGAGTTTTCCGTGGATTTCCTTTGTACGGAAACTTATTAGAATTTTATAAAACGACTTCTCGAGTTTTATAAAATGACTTCTCGAGTTTTATAAATGACTTCTCAAGTTTTATAAAACAATTTCCCGAGTTATATAAAACGACTTCTCGAGTTTTATAAAATGTCTTGGCGAGTTTTATAAAATGACTTCTCAAGTTTTATAAAACAGCTTGGCGAGTTTTATAAAACGTATTTAGTATTTTTTACGGAAAGTTTTGGCTATTGATTCCGCCGTACCGATTTTGACCCCAACAGTTAGCCCCCAGCTCGTAAGAATCGTGGAATTCTTGCGAGCTGTTTGAGCTTGTTTGGAAAATTTGTAGAATTAGGCGGAAATTTAATGGCCAAAAGTCCAAGGGTGAACAGTGAAACTTTTCCTTTTAAGTACATGGAATGAGTCCCCAAGTTCTTTACTCATTCATAACTTATCTTAGGTTCAAGAAGTTTTTCTCCCTACTCCTCCTTTGAATCTTCTTTTCTTTTTTTGATTTTAACATGTCTTCCGAGTGGAATGTTTCGGATCATGCTCGTGCATCAATTTTTGACGTGAGTGACCTTGATGTTTCCGATGGCTGGACCCTTCCTAGGCCAATCTTCCGGCATTCTTTTATGAGCGGGGAAGAATTCTCGGAGTATTGGTCAGCTTTGGACGTTGCTAGTGTTCCCCCCGCTGGTTTCTGGGTGACAAAACGGGATAAGCTTCGAAGGAACACGGATAGTCCGAGCGCGAGTACTATTTATTCCCTCAGGGATTTGAGGTATTCTCGTGCGATCCCCGAATCGGTATAGTTCCGCCTTCCCGTACAAGGTCAAGATGCTGAGAATCCACCTCCGGGTTATTTTACGTGCTACGAAGCCTTTCTGCTGAACTGTCAGTTATGATTCCCTATTCCGCGAGCTATCCTTGAGCTTCTGGATAGGTTCGGCATACCGTTCAGCCAGCTTCGTCCTACCGGGTTGCAGCATCTTGTCGGGATTTTGGTACTAGGTTACGAGCGCGGAATGTCTGTCGGCGTGGACTATCTTTTGGCTATGCTAAAGTTCAAGGGATTTTACCTAACCCCTCGGCGGGATATGACGATCATTGGCGGGCTTGCCTAGAATGATCACGAGTGGAACAATTGGGTTTTCTATGTCAAAATTGATAGCTCGCCGGTGGAAGAAAGTTGCATTCCTACGTTCAGGACCAAATGGGCGGCGAAAGGTACTTCATTTGCGTGATATATATATATCCACATATTTTCTACCGTATTTTGACCGTTGCGTGCGATTTGCATTTTATAGTGTCTAAACCCCGTAAGCCTTTACTCGGAGATTTCAAGAAGGTTATGAATCTTCTTCGTGGCGGTCCGCTTCATTGGGGATACTTTTTTCCAACAAGAATTCGTCGTGCTATTGCCTATTATTCATCTGGTTTTTCTCAGGATGGTCGTGTCTTGGCCGATGGTGTGGAAGAGAGGGAGAGGTCTAGATCTCCGCAGGGAAGAGAAGTTCCGATTGACCAAGGTCGAATGTTTGGCGACGACGTCGACATCGAGGACCTCATTGACTTCTCGGCTCCCTCCTCTGAATTCGACCCGGCCGAGACATCGTCCGGAGCACCGGCCGATACGCCGTTTGCGAAGGCGTCGAGGCTCTTTAACAAGTTCTGTTTACTTTACGTTGATTTTGTACTTGCCTCATATGCGTTTGTCTCTCTTTCTTTTTTTTTGAGGAAAAATTTCCAGTGTTTTGCAGGGTCTTCGCTTTATGAACGAAGCGGTGAGCGCGAGTAATGCGGCAATTCGCAAGGCTGAATCTAGGGCTGCAGCGGCGGTGTCGCCGGATTCAGTCGAAATCGAGCCTGAGATTCTGGACGCGAGCGTCGAAGTCGATCAACTGTGGTTTGATGCCAATGTTGGCCAGATCTCGGAGTCCGTGTTTGATGATTTCGATGTATGATGTTATTGTTTTCTGATTTTATTGTTTTTCCGGGACTGGCAGTTGGTGGCTTTGAATCCCTGCTGCTGGGCGGCATGTATTTGGATGAAAAATTTTAATAAAAATATTTTCTAAGTATGGAATCAGTGTTTCTTTTTGGATGTAGAGGGAAGAATACGTGTTGTCGTCTCGCATCTAACTCTTGGTGTAGATCGTCCGGTTCGTTTACTTGGATTGTTACGATTTTCGCGAGTGTTTAGATGGGGGCGAAGAGACATGCCTTTAGGATCTTAATTCATGCCTTGAGACGTTAGAGACCAGTGTGCTGGGTTTAGGGCAAGACCTATGTTTACTTTCGGATTGAGGGTATGCGATGACTAGTCGGCTTTCGTTTTGCCTATTGCGATTTTAACCTGATTCCATACCGATTTAGAATCCACGATAGGTTCTCGGCTTATATGATTCGTCTGGTTGGAACCGACCGGGAACAATTTCTATGTTTCCCGGAAGTGCTGACCAAAAGTTTGGATTTCTTTTATAGCGTACTATTTTATCCTAGTCGGATGTATGCGGAGCAATGGGTCAGTGCGTTTGTTTAGGACGGCTAGCGTGCTCGACGGGGCCAATCGTCGAGCGTTTGTGTTTTTATAGTCGCGGACAGACTTTTATGAAATAGTTTCTTAAGACTTTAGGCGACGTCTTACCGGTTCTTTCTGAAAATATTTTGGTGTACGAGTTTCGTAGAAATGATTAAGTAGTAGTTACTGCGGAAATAATTTCTGGATGTTTGGAATTTTTTTTTTGCGTTTTCGATAGTAGAAGAGATTTTATAATATTCTAACTTTGTCTTTGTTAAAGAGTTTCGAAAATTTCTATTACAAAGCGAGTTTTTTTTAAAAAAAATTTGGGAGTATACGAATACTCGTATACGCACCCACTCCCCCCCCCCCCGTTTTGGAAAGGGGGATAGCTGAACTCGTATTTAGGCGAGCTGCCTACGTATTCCTTTCGGAAATCAAGCCAGCTCGTAGTCCTGATTGTTTGTGCGAGTATGTTTACTCGGCTGTCTCAGACTCTTCAATCCCTTTAGTTGCTGGATCGGTGTCTTGGTCCGGGTTTGTCTCCTTCGGTTGGGTAGAAGCGATGGGTTCAGAAACTTGTTGCTTCTCGACCGTTGCTGGTTTTGGATCGTTCTCTGCGGGCGAAGGTGTGTACTTTGCCCGTTTCGGTTTCACGATTGCAACCGCCAATTGTCTTAGCTTATGTTCGGCTAAGAAGCAAGATCGTGATTGTCTTTGGCATCCCTAGATTGCTGCGACTCCTGTAGGGGTCGGGAATTTGATGCCTAAGTGATATGTCGACAGCACCGCCTTCATGGAATTTATCCAAGGTGTGCCCATGATCACGTTGTAGATGGCTGGGAAATCGACGACCGCGAAGTTGACGATTTTTGTCACTTCCTTGGCTGCGACCGGTAGTTGGATCAATCCCAGAGTCATAGATGTTTCGTCGAAGAAACTAGTCAGCGGCTTCGGTATTGGTTCGACCTCTGATAAATCGATTCCCATGCGTGTCAACGTGTTGCGGATGATTACGTTGACGGTGTTTCCAGTATCGACCAGGATTTGAGCGACTTTTAGGTCGCTTATCACTATGTCAATGACTAGGGGATCGGCATGCGGTTGGTCGATTCCGCCGGTTTCTGCTTCGTCGAAAGAGATTACTCTCCTTGGAGTGTTAACCGACGGTACCTTCCAACTCGGGCCAGTTTCGGCCTTTCGTTGGTAAGATTTGATAGACGAGACGGTATCGTTGTAAATACTGCGATTCACCAATGATCATATTGATCTTTCGGCAGTTAGCATCGTTACCTTTCTCGTCTTGCCTTCGTCCGCGTTTATTCACCTGATTGGTTCCCTTGGGGCGGAGTTTCCGCTTGTGAGTTCCTATCGTTTTTTGGAGGGCGATCTGAATCGTGGATGAGATCTTTGACGCTGGTTATCTCGGAGAGTACTCCAGTGATTAGTTTTGCGGTGAGTCTTGCGCCGAGGATTTTGCAGTTCACGGTAGAGTGCCCACAGGTTTGGTGGAGATCGCAGAAGGAATTCTCGTCGTAGTTCGGATTCCTTGACCACGTGTTGTCCGTGGTTCGCCCTTGTTCCGATCCGGAGTTAACGGCGTAGTTGTGCGCTCCTTGGAGATCTTGTCCCTCGTGATGGACGAAATTGTCGTTACGAGAGTTTTTCTTTTTCAGCTTTTGCTCGGACGCGACATCCTTTGCGGATGCTTTTGTCGGCTTATGCTTTTCGGACAGGATTTTAGTCTCCTCTTCTATGGTTATGTAATTGGTAGCTTTGTGGAGCGCGTTTTGGATCGTCCACGGTTTTTCGAGAGTTATCCACTTTCGAAACTTTGACTTGAACCAAAACGATTTTCTGAGCGCGTCGATGGCGGCTTTGTCGCTTATAAACATCGAGTACTGCTTCAGGAATTCGGAAGCAAGCCGGCGGAAGCTCCCGATTTAGTTTCTCTTGAGTTTGGCGAACCATTCAAGCGCTGCTCCTTCTAGGTTTTCGACGAAAAGACGACAGTAGCTTGCGTCTTTTTCGTGATCCTTGAGCTTGGCTCGTCCCATGGTGATCTGGAAGGCCTGTAGGTGCGCTTTTGGATTAGTCGTCCCGTCGTAGGTTGGCACCTTGAGTTTCCCCGGATCATGTAACTTGACCTCGGTGATGCAAGCCGTAAAAGGCGTTTTCCGAGATTTGTACATTAGCCGATCGATTTCAGGTGCGGCGCTGGTAGCATGGTGAATCTGAGATTTCACCGCTTTTACCGCTGCGGCCGTTTTGTTAATGAACTCGCGGAGATTGCGAATCTCTGTTACTTCGCCAGCAGTTTTTCAACCTTGTCTGCGTATGCTGCGCGTAACCGGAGATCGTTCCTCGGCTGTTTTCGCGCATTGCGAAAAACAGAGCTCCTCCTCGTCTCCAGTAAGAGAACACTTGGGAGAAGACTCAGGCAGAGGGCTGTGAGTTTTTCTTCTCCTAGGATGGACGTCCACATCCTCGTCTTACGAGTCGGCTTGGTCGCTTGTTTCCAGGTTAACCCTTTCGATGCCGTCTGCCTCGGTCTCCTATTTGCGAGTAGGAGATTTTTCTGATTCGTTTAGCGTCGCGTCAGGGTTATCTTTTTTGGATTCTTTTTTTCCGTCAGGTTTCCCTACTCGGTTCTCGGGAGATCCATAAGAGTCGCAAAATCGAGCCTCCTTCCGCGGATCTTAGTAATTCCACGGGGGCGAATCGCTCTGGTTTTCGCAGTTAGGGTTTCGACCTGTTTTGCGAATGAACCAATGAGATTTTCCTGTTCTTCCGATTTTTTGTTAAAATCATAGAGCATCTTTTCGACAGTCTCGGCGTTAGCGTTCGTAGCGTTGGCCTGGGACACATCTTGTAGTGGTTTATTGTCAATGTTGTCGCTTTCGTGAGTTTGTTGTTCTTCTGGCATCGTTTCTCGATTGAGCGTGCTTCGGCTTTAGTGTAAGATAGAACCGACCCCCCCCCCTCCTTCTAGCGCCAAACTGTGGGAACCGAAATTCACCTACTGTCAAGACATCGTAATTAAGGGAACTTTGAGTAAACCCTAAGTTCTTAGAGAACCCGGCTATCTGCGGAACCACACAAGAACAATCAAGACAAGGATAAATATGAAATAAGGATGTAAATAACAAGTTTGAGAACGAAAATAGTCTTATTCCGAATCTGCGTAAGAAGAGTACAACCAGATTAAGCCTTAGCCACGTGAGCCGTCGGCGAGATCCCTAACTCTAGTAGTCTAAGACTAAAACCCTAGTTGAGACGCAGCTCGATAACAAAAACAGAAAAAACCCTAAGTGCTAAGTTTCTGGTGGTGAAAGCTCTGAAAACTCGTTCCTTGCTTCTTTCCTATGCCTCTTGCTTATATACTCTCTTCCTTGGCGGTTTGGTCCTTCCATTTCGCCCAGATTCGAGTTTATCGAGAATCTTCCATTTATCTTTATCTTTCCTTTTTTCCCGCGAAAATCTTCTATTTATCCTCAAACTTGACATTTATCTTCTTATCTGACATTTATGTTCTTTCTGTGAGTAAATTGTCAAAACTTCGTCGTATCTTTGGGTTAGATTTCGTTAAAGTCGCAAGGTAGGCTTTTATCGCGTTTTAATACTTTTCGAGCCGTTTTGCGGTAAAACCGTTTTACGACTTTATACAAGATTGTTTCCTGATGAGATGCCGTTTTTAAATAAGTTTCTCGAGTTAATCGTAAAGTTTAGCAAAGCTCGATGTTTTGGTTAATCGTTGCCGTTTTCTATGATTCCCTCGAAGTTTTATTAAAAACACGTTTTTTACGATTTCACACGAAAAATCTCGAGTAAATCGTATAGTTTAGGCAATGTTTGGTGTTTCGTTTAACCGTTGCCGTTTTATACGATTTCCTTGAGTTCTTTCGAGAAATTAAGACTTTACGGTTTTTATCGTAAAACTCGAACGATAGGACGGATCGAGACGAAACGAGAGACATTTCAACCGTGGTTCGGAACACGGTAATGCCGAAGGATGTATGCCTCGAATCGAGGTTGTGGGAGATCGAGGCTTGGGATAATTAGCTCGAAGTACAACGAACCGAACCGGACCGGTTCAGCTCGCCGTACAGCGAGCTATACGGGACGCCCCTAGCTCGCCGTACGGAGAGCTAGCTTTGGTCGAGATAGCTTACCGTACGGAGAGCTAGCTTTGGTCGAGATAGCTTGCCATACGGAGAGCTAGATTTGGTCGAGATAGCTCGCCGTACGGTGAGCTAGTTTGGATGAACCAGCTCGCGGATTACGGCGGATGCGGTTTTTTGCGGTTTTGTGCTTAACTCGGAGGATCGTGTAATCGGTGTTTGTTTTGTTCTTTCGAGATAACGATTTCCGAGTTTTCCGCGGATTTCCTTTATTTGGAAACTTATTAGATTTTTATAAAACGACTTCTCGAGTTTTATAAAACGACTTCTCGAGTTTTATAAAACGAATTCTCGAGTTTTATAAAACGATTTCCCGGGTTTTATAAAACGACTTCTCGAGTTTTATAAAACGTCTTGGCGAGTTTTATAAAACGACTTTTAGAGTTTTATAAAACAGCTTAGCGAGTTTTATAAAACGTATTTAGTATTTTTTACGGAAAGTTTTGGCTATTGATTCCGTCATACTGATTTTGACCCCAACAGACCTTCTCCAGAAACTTTTGACAGAAACGTTTGTAATGACCAAATTTCCCACAAAAGTAACATCCACCAGACTGTCTTGAAGGACTTCTTGTCTCAGTTTCCATAGTATTCACGAATCCTCCTGATACAAAGTTGGTCATCTGTGTGGCGTTGCTTTGTCTTCCCGTGTACCTAAGCCCTATGTGTGATTTCTCTGTTCTGCCTTGAGACAGAATCTTGTCAAGCTGCTTGGTACCTGTGAGCATCTTGATTTTCTTGTATTGCTGGTTCAGCTCCGACTGCAATTCTGAGGAGATTTTCTTCTCAGCTATCACCTCATGTCTGAGGTCTTCAGCTTGTTTAGCTAGGACTAGCTTCTCTTTTATCAGGTTTACACTCTCCCTAGCAAGCTCAGTTTCCTTTTGAAGTTCCAGTCGAACTTTTTCAAGCTCTGCTTCAAGACTTCTCTTAGCTTTCTCAAGTGCCATATTTTCAGCTGCAAGTCTCAAAACTGTCTCACGTATCTCTTTGTAGCTCTCAGTTAATTATTTTTCTGATTCACTCTTGCTCTCAGAATCAGACTCAAATTCCGTGATACCCAAGTATGCCACAAAGTTATTCAGCTCTTCTTCACTGTTGCTGGCTGAGTCACTATCATTGATCCCAATCATCGATTTCTCTTTCTTCTTCTTGCTGTCTGATGCACATTCAGCTTGAGTATGCCCGAACCCTTTGCACCGAAAACACTGAAATTCTCTCCTTTTCACTGTGGGGAAATCAGTTCGCACATGTCCAAGTCCCTTGCACTCGTAGCACTTCACATCTGATTTCTTGATGGTCTTTGCAGAGTCACCAATCTTTGCCTTTGAATTGAACTTCTTGTAGGATTGTCCTTGCTCTACTTTCCTGAGTGCCCTATCCAACCTTCGTACAAGAAAACTCACTGGATCGTCACCTACATCATCTCTTTCAACTGATGCGAGTGCAATTCTTTCCACTGTCTAGCTCCATCTCATGAGCTTGCATCATTCCCACTACTTCATCGTAGCTTATGTCGTCAGTGTTGAGAGCATCTTCCATAGCTGCTTTGTGATCTCTGAACCTTTCTGGAAGACACCTCAAGAACTTCTTCACCATTTTCATCTCTTTGTACTTCTTTCCGAGAGTGAGAGCTTCTTTAGCTAATGA
>CAKOAT010336043.1:5488-18108 GCA_932364175.1 Eruca vesicaria subsp. sativa
TAGTCTTTCCATTTTGCTCGAAACCGAATATTTCGGGAACTTTCCATATCTGTCGATCCTTCCTTTTCTTCTGCGGAAATCTTCTATTTATCTTCAAACTTGCCTTTTATCTTCCGTCTGCGAGTAGACCGTCAAAGCGTTATCGTATCTTCGGGTTTGATTTCGTTAACATCGCGAGATGGGTTTTTATCGTGTTTTAAGACCTTTCGGGCCGTTTTACGATAAAAATCGTTTTACGACTTTAACGAGACCGTTTCCTGATCCGATGTCGTTTTTTTACGATTCTCTCGACATTTTCTATTAAAAACGCGTTTTTATAATCTTAACGAAGAATCTCGGATAAATCGTATAGTTTAGGCGACGTTCGGTGTTTTGATTAACCGTTACCGTTTTATACGATTTCTTCGAGTTCTTTTCGGGAAAACGGAGTTTTACGGTTTTTATCGTAAAACGCGAATGATAGGACGGATCGAGACGAAACGGAAGACATTTCAACCGTGATTCGGAATACGATCATGTCGAAGGACGTATGCCTTGAATCAAGGATGTGGGAGATCGAGGCTCGGGATGGTCGGCTCGACGTACGGCGAGCTAGTTTAGGTTGGCTAGGTCGCCATATAGCGAACTAGGCGAGAAGAACCAGTGGGGCAAAGTCAGCATCTCTTAGTTCGCCCAATGGCGATCTAGCCAGGACGGGCTTAGTTCGCCGATGGGCGAACTAGTAGAGTGCCTCCTAGTTCGCCCATCGGCGAACTAAGCTGGGCCAGCTTAGTTCGCCAATGGGCGAACTAGTCGAGTGCCTCTTAGTTCGCCCATGGGCGAACTAGTCGTGACTAGTTCGTGTTTTACGGCTTGTTTCGGTTTTTGCTGTTTCGTAATACGATTCTTTGAGTTTTATAAAACGATTCTTCGAGTTTTATAAAACGATTCTCGAGTTTTATAAAACAATTCTTTCAGTTTTATAAAACGATCTTCGACTTTTTGAAAACGGCTTCTCGAGTTTTATAAAACGATCTTCGAGTTTTATAAAACGGCTTTTCGAGTTTTATAAAAAGATCTTCGAGTTTTATAAAACGATCTTCGAGTTTTATAAAACGTCTTCTCGAGTTTTATAAAACGATCTTCGAGTTTTATAAAACAGCTTCTCGAGTTTTATAAAATGGCTTCTCGAGTTTTATAAAACGATCCTCGAGTTTTGTAAAACGGCTTCTCGAGTTTTTTAAAACGATCCTCGAGTTTTGTAAAACGATCTTCGAGTTTTATAAAACGGCTTCTCGAGTTTTATCAAAATGATCCTCGAGCTTTATAAAACGATTCTCGAGTTTTATAAAACAACCCTCAATTTTTATAAAACGATCTTCGAGTTTTATAAAACGGCTTCTCGAGTTTTATAGAACGATCTTCGAGTTTTATAAAACGGCTTCTCGAGTTTTATAAAAAGATCTTCGAGTTTCATAAAACGATCTTCGAGTTTTATAAAATGGCTTCTCGAGTTTTATAAAACGATCCTTGAGTTTTATAAAACGATCTTCGAGTTTTATAAAACGATTCTCGAGTTTTATAAAACAATTCTTCGAGTTTTCTAAAACGATTCTCGGGTTTTATAAAACGATTCTCGAGTTTTATAAAACGATTCTTTGAGTTTTATAAAACGATTCTCGAATTTTATGAAATGATCCTCGGGTTTTATAAAACAATTCTCGAGTTTTATAAAACGGTCCTCGAGTTTTATAAAACGATCCTCGAGTTTTATAAAACGATTCTTCGGGTTTAACAAAACGATTTCTTTTATATTTCTGCGGGGAGTTTCGGCCGTTGATTCCGTCGTACCGATTTTGACCCCAACGAAAGAAACTCCTTAAACCTGACAATCGTCATCTTGGAAATCGTTGAAAAATCGAATAAAACAGTCCACAATTATTTTATTGGCCAAATTAGCAAAAAATGGACGTGACGTCCAAACTCCCCGAGATATTAAAACTATTGTTAAGGTCCGAATTAACGCCTACGGAACTTCTCCTTAAATTCTCCGTAAGGATCTTAGGTCGAGAAAACAATAAAAGATCGAAACCGAGCAACCGTCCAGCTCGCCCGTTGGCGAGCTGAACGCATCTATCCAGCTCACTAGCGGGGGAGCTGACCACACATGTGACCAGCTCATCCATTGGCGAGCTGAACACATCTGTCCAGCTTGCCAACAGGCGAGCTGATCACATGTGACCAGCTCACTCGTTGCTCGCCCGTTGGCGAGCTGAATGCATCTTTCCAGCTCGCCAACGGGCGAGCTGACCACACATGTGACCAGCTCGCCCATTGGCGAGCTGAACACATCTGTCCAGCTACAACAGGCGATCAGACTTCAACCATCTATGCCCCTCGACTCGATCGTACTCTGAACTGTGATCGGAACGTCTTTCGTTTCGTCTCAATCCGCCATACTGTTTGAGTTTTACGATAAAAACCGTAAAAGACGTGTTTCGTAGTAAAACCTCGTGTAAATCATATAAAAAGGCAACGGTTAAACGAAACAACGAACATTGCCAAACTATACGATTAACTCGAGCTTTTTTATAAAAAATCACTAAAGACGCGTTTTCACGTAAAACCTCGAGTAAATCGTATAAAACAGCAACAGTTAAACAAAACACCAAACTTGCCAAACTATACGATTAATTTGAGATGTTTACTCAAAAACGGCATCGTATCAGGAAACGATCTCGTCTAAAGTCGTAAAATGGCTAAATCGTAAAACGGCCTGAAAAGTCCTAAAACGCGATAAAAGCTCACTCGTGACTTTGAATAAGGTCTAGCCCAAAGATACAATGACGGTTTGCATATTATCCGCATGATTGGATAAATGTCAAGATGGAAAATAAATAGAAGTTCTCCGAAGAAAAATGGAAAGATTGAGATAAATGGAAGATTTCCGATAAGCACGAATCAAGGCGGGAAATGAAAGAACAAACCGCCTAGAGAAGGAGTATATAAGAAGATGGTCGAGGACAGAAGCAAGGAGGATTTTCAGAACTCCCATCTGAGAACTTTTACAACTTTTCTAGACTAGGAATTCTCTGCACTTAGAAACTTAGGCTTTATTCTCGACAAGTTCGGTTTCTGTGACTGGCACTCAATTACTAGACGAACTCGCCCAGGCAGTTCGATCTCTTGTCTATATCTATCAATTGAACTATGTTCGGCTTAATCCTCGAAAGGGGTACGTAGGCAGCCTTTCATAAGGTTCAATCCGAAATCAATCGAAACCTTTTTTCTTATATTTTCGTCTTTTGTTATCGGGCTGCGACTCAACTAGGTTTAGGGTTTTACGTTACTAGAACTAGGAAACTCGCTGACAGCCCCTGCGGGCAAAGCCTTTGTAATCTCTTGTCATGATCGCAACGCTCTTACGCGAATTCGAAATAAAATCCACTTTCCTTATAAATTTGTTTTATCACGTTTTTCATATTTTTCGCATTTATTTGGTTACTTTTCGTTGGCTCTCGCAGAGATCCGGGACCTCTGGGAAATTAGGGTTTTCCCTAAGTTCCTTAATTCACGGAAATCGACGATGTGAATTTTGGTTCCCACAATGTTTGTAAGCATTTGGAGATTGTTGAATAGCCTAATCATGACTGGTTATTGATCTCAGAAGCACCCGTGATGACTTCATCAATAATGGTTCGTGGGATGAAACGAATGAGGAATGGATAATCAGTTATCTTGCACATATGCTTGAGCACCTAGCAACCTCAATTGACTTTCATAATGGAAGCGGCTTTCAAAGATGGCATGTAATGATTAGCATGTCCGGCGGGAATGAACCCACAAATAATATTATTCAACAAGGAATCAGAAAATAAATTAAAAACATTTATGTTAAATAAATGTGAAAAGTCGAGGATTTACTTACCTTTTCATCAAGGAAGAGAACTGTGATTCCCATAAACCCACTGCCTTTCTTGAAGTTCAGCGAATCCTAGAAGCTGGGGAAGGGAACAAATATGCTCTGACTACTACGACCATGACAGAGAGACTCGTAGGTTGAATGACAGATGCTGGTGATGCCATTTTTAGGAATAGGAGAAGCAGACAGAGACATTTTCTAGAAGATGGTTAAAGCTAAGAAGAATCGATGAGTTTTGTGGAGATGCAGATTCGGTTCATCAAAGATGAGAATCATATATATAGGGTTACAGAGGGGCTACAAATCAGGAAGCCAAAGAAGCAAGAGCTTCTGTTTGTTTTAAATATATATTAGTTTTTGTCATCAATGCACAAGTTATCCTTTAATTTAGTGGTATAAAAGTGAGTGTTTGTATCTTAATAACTTGAGTTTGAATCATAAGTTTGCCACTTTCACATTTTTTTTTAAAATGGGACCCATTTGATGCTGAAGTGGCAGCCTCAAGAGTGAGGAAACTGTCCTATGATTATACAGATAGAGATTGTTGTAATATATGTATATAGTCATATGTACATAACATTATGTACACACAATTTATTTCCACATGTACAATGATTTATATGTACGCCCGTCACTTCGGGCAAATGATTCACATGTAAACACTACAAACATTTCGTCAAAACCATATATGGTATTTTGGCGAAAACCAAAAATGTTAATTTGGGTCTTAATCAAAACTCAATTTTGTGCTTTGAAAATAAACATATTTATCGTAGCTAAAATTGCAATATATTTCATCTGTTCCCAAAAAAATATTTTTTTAGTATATTCATGCATATTAAGAGTACAATGATTATAACAAGAAAAAACTCAAAAATTCTACTTTCGTAAAACAAAATTAATTTTCAATCAAAAAAATGATGTTTCTGTTCTTTAACATATAGGAAAAATGGATCTTTTTAGGTTTGTGGTATAGAATATATGAGATATGAGCCAAACTGAGATTTATAAGAATGTCCATGGATATATCATTATTAATTGTTGATGCGTAGTTCTCTCATATAATTATGTAGATGTATATTGGCGGTCAAAAGAAAAGTAAATTACTTGTAAAAATAACATAAACACACTAATACAGTTTTACAAATGCATAAAAAATGAAGCTTTAAATCTAAAAGCCATTTGGCCAGTACATTATACCATGTACACAAATTTTGTTCTATTACATGGACAATGATTCAAATGTACATCAGATCATTTTTACAATAATATCTGGTACCAGAAAATATTTTAGATTTATTTGCAAGGATTCAAATGTAGATCTGATAAATTTGTGAAAATAATATATTCAGAGACAGTCTATGAGTTCCTTTTACATTTTAAGGTAGTTTTTGCTACTATGGTAGTTTCTTTTAGCCAAACTCATATCTTAGTTATAAACTAACTAAATAAACTTAATTGATATCACCCTAATCTAATACAATAAAGTTGACTTACCTCCCTTCTTAGGGTGTCCAACTCAGCTTTGGTGAGGGGGGCAAAAAATTCCACCTCAGCAATCAGTTTTTTAAATTGAACCACAAATTTTTCAAATCTGTATTGGTCGATTTTGGTTTTGCTGGCTTGGTTTAATGTGGTGATGGGCTTGGTTTAAGGTGGGCTGTTATCCTTCAAAGTAAAGCCTTCCGTTTGTTTTTTTTTTGGGCTGTCGTCGAGGCCTTTCCTTTTAGGTTTTTTCTTCCAGGTGCTCCTCTTCCTCGTTTGTAGCGCCGCCGGAGGCAAATCGGGATTTTCGTAACCGTTCTCTTCTCCCATTAAACTCGTCTTTACTCCCACCTTATGAGCCTTGACCACGGTTACGGCCATTATTGCCTCTTTTCCACTCCCAATTACACTTCCAATCATGATGACGTATTCATTGATACTCATCCATCTTCAAAGTGGTGTTTCTTTCTCTATAAATGAGTAAGCCTTTCTCTGAACATCATCTTCACCGGCGAATCCTTCTGACGATTCGATTCAATTATGTAACCAGTGAATCCAATAAATGTTTAAAGTATATAAATGAATCCGGTCGTTGTAGATCCATCCACCATAGTCGGCTGAGAAGTCCGTCCATGTAAATGTGAGCATCTGTTCGTAGAGAAGAAGATTGGATCTGGTGATATTTTCCCCACTGTGAAGCTTTTTGTTTTTTTTGTCATCTCATGTTTGCTTATGCTTACACTACTGTGTGCATAGTTCTGTTCATCGTCCGGAGGAAGCAACCCCAATATGACTTTACCATCACTCATGCGTTTTGATACAATGGTATCTCTTCTGACTCCACCTGTGCCATCTCTGTATGTTTTACAAAATTATTTTGGATGCTTATTGCTAGGTTTACATTAACTAAGGTACATGAACCTAACTGGAATCGATTGAGTTTCTTGAGATTCATGTTGTCTGAGAAAATTAGTATTTATAATGATATCCTTGGTAATTATTTTGTTGTCAAGTTTTGTTGTAGATTCAAGTTTTCCATGAAGACAGTAGTACTGTGCTTGAGAATTTAATACTGGATGATTGCTTTGATCTGAGGTAAACGAACTTAATATAATAAAGTTTTTATCTCACATTACTGATCCATTGTATTATGAGCATTCAGAACAAGTTTTTCTGTTTTTGGACTAAAATACAAAGAGAAAATTAAGTTTCCCTGGCCATACTAAAAGGCTTTAAATAGTATAGATGTGTATAGCTTTGCGAGGATATGTAAGGTGTTAAACTAAGTTGTTTTTGAATTGTCAGAATAGGCACTTGGAGAAGCATGATTGATGGCTTACTCAAGGAAGCTCATAAAGACCTTGTCACAAGAACTCTATAAACTCATGGTATTATGATCAAACAAACTCTTTTGATGAGCTTAGTTTGCCATTACCAAGTGCAGATCGTTTAACTGATGACCTTTTTAGGTGGAAGAATAGATGCTGATGCATAAACTGTTTGAGTAATGGTGTTACTCATCGTAAAAGTCAGAAGGTATGCTTTGTTCTTCAAGATAACACTATCTAAAATATCGACAAACAGGAAGCTTAGAGTATTTAAGAATACTCAGTGCGTTGGAAGGAAAAGAAACAGTTAAACCTTCTTCTCAAGCAACTGTACCTACTGGTGATAAATAGTGCTGGGTTGAGGTCCGGTTGTACAACTCACTTTCTATAAACTCGAATAGACAAGTCTGGTTTTTTCTGATCCTGAATGGATGGGTCTAAGATTGTATTTTAGTTTAGAAGAAAAGTTGGCTTAAGACGCTGTTTTGATACCTATGTACTTTGAAAAATTCAGAACGTCTGGTTCTTTTCTTTACTCACTACGAACATGAGACTTCAAATTCACCAAACAAAAAAACTTATACAATATAGAAAATTATAATTAAATGAATTGGAAATAAACTTACATATATTAACATAAGTTTATATGTCGGCAAAAAGTATATACAGTATATTTGTAATAAAAATACCAGTCAATGACAAATTGAATTAATTAATCTAACATGATATTTATCTTCAAACAGTTATGTAATTTTTTTTAAAAAAACATTTATTCAACATTTAGTTTAAAGTTCTACTAACTTACTAATATTTCCATTGTTTTTTTTTTCTCTTCACAAAAAATAGTACAAAATGATAATACAAGCTATACTAATACAAAAATAAAACTCTTTTTGTTTACAATGAAAATGGTACCCAAAAAATAATTTAGTAGACAATACAAACTTAATCAAAAGAATATAGAAACTAAAGGTAGTAAAGCATTATTTCACATTACATAATTACTTTTAAAATGTAAAACAACAACATAAAACAAAAATATTTTGTCACAACCGTGAAAATACCTATAATAACAATATAATTATAAAATTATAATTAGAGATCTGGGATACCAAAATAAAAATAAATATCATAATAAAATATGACACATAATGCGATAGTGAACTGATCATGAAATAAACATATAAAAATCAAAATAAATAAATTAAGGATACACAAGTAAAATCAATAGAGTGATAAACAAAATGTTTTGTTTCCAAAAAGAAGACAAACCAGGAGTGTTCAATCTGGATGTTGGTTCGGTTTCACTTTGGTTTTTTGGTATTTCGGTTTATAAAAATTAACTATCATATTAATATCATATCTACTTTGATTTTGTTTGGTTTATATATTAGCGGTTTTCAGTTTATTCGATTTTATACCATAACTATAACTATATCTATATCTATATTTTATGTCAATTTTAATTCATATGATTAGAAAACAGATTTATTAAAACATAATATATATTCCGTACTCTAAATTTAAAATAGAATATCTTCTTTTCATTTTTAATATTAAAAAATAAATTATTTTATAACTCTATTTTATCACAAATATTTATCAATAAAATGTGTTTTAGTGAGCAACTAAACTTTTTACACATAAAAATATTCAATAAATAAAAAGGAATTCAAACTGATCCGAACAACAGTAAGTTAAAGTGCTTTCAACAGTTGTCTGAATATTTGGCACATAGTAAAATATTACTCAAAATACAGCCCCCTAACCATTTAACCAAAAACAATTACACTATTTATTCAACAACCCAAACAAAATTAAATTTGTATTTTTTAACACTAATGTAATACTTATACGGAGAAGAAAACGTCGATCCCAAAAGACACTACTTCACATTTATGCACAATAGTAACACAATAAGAATAGACAATCGAATAGACAATATACTTCAATAAACTCCATCAATTGCAATAAGTTATCTACCTTACAAAAATATAAATAATCCTACGGCCACAACACAAATTATACAACTTCCTTACAAAAATATATTTTGTCAGTAGCATTCGAAACTTTCTCCTCAAATCAATGTACTAACCACTAACTCAAAAACCATAAGTCATTGCTTACATAAGTTAAGACCACCTAAAGACTACTAAGTAAACAACAATGTTGACCACCATTTCAGCACCACAAAATCCAAGACCTAATTCCCAATATATTAACAACAACACATACTAAACATATGGTTGAGCAATTATTAGACATTCCGCGCGTAGCGCGGACAAACCACTAGTTAATTTAACATCTGACTTTTATGGGATTTATGCACAGTTCCTCCTAATAAACAAAAAAAACTGGGTCCCATGTATCCTTTTCTTTGCTTCCTTCTCTTGAGTTCATTATTTCTTTTTGTAGAATGAAAGTTGTTTTTTCTGAACTTTTTTAAAAGAAAATATGTTTATAATCAGTATATTAATTATTCAATTTATCTTTTGATATATGTCAAGCTATAATTTTTATGGAACAAATCGTTCAACAAATCAGAAACCAAAAAATCACTTTTGTTCGAACTTTTATGATTAAAACCATGAATTATGATTGAAAACTATCACATATGAGTAAAACACATTAAAAAAAGTTGAGAATGTAAAGAATCGTGGAAAATAGATGGAGATTCGGTTTCTTGTCGACAATGGCTAAGGAAGAAGATGAGGTTATTTTCATTGAACATTAATTTTGATGAGGTTATTTATATCTCACTATTTTTATGAGTTTTAAAGCATATTTTTAATTCATTTTAGTCATATTAATTGTATATAGGTGTATATATTGCATATATTTAGGCCTATTTACATTTGATTGGGTTTGGAGTGAATAATTGAAAGTTTAAGACTTAAGAGGCTATTTCTGCAATATGAAAAGTTAAAAGTTGAATAGTAAACATCCAGAAGTTCAAGGACCCATTCGTGTAATTATGGAAGGTTTGATTTGTACTATTAAAAATGAGGAGTCCATTTGAAAGGGATATATTTGCAAATCAGAAATCTTTGACACATAAATGAATATATTAAAAATTAGTGGGACAGATGTGAAATAAAGCCAAAAGTGATCATTGTTGCCCATCAAGCTTTCGCGACGAAAGAGAGCCGCCCGAATAAGCTCGAACTGGTCACGACATGACTATCCTTGCAGCTCAAAAAGGTAATTTGATGGTGATGAATCGTGGCTGATATGAAGAGATCGTGTTCTTCATTTTGTTTTCCAGATTTTTTCTTGGAATTTCTTAGGTTTCTCATTTTTTTTCTTCAACATCTTGGTTAGGTGACGATCTTTCAATTTCTCCATTTTGTTCTTCTTTACCTTTAAGAACATTGTTTCCAGATTTTCTCTCGAAATTGTTTTGCTATTAGAATTATTTCTCTGTTAAAGAGAGAGAAGAAAAATGAGATTGAAAATTGTGATACCTATATAATTGTAAAAATTAAATGTAGTTAGCTTATAATTGTAAAAAACTACCCTATGAGCAATAACTATATTATGTTGTAATTAAAAAATTAAAACTGTCCTAGAATGAAAATAACTCTTTTCATAATAGAAAAAAGGTAACATAGGGTTTTCATGGGTTGGGAAAAGAAAAAAAGTAGGTTAGAATAAGAGAAAAGGATGTAAGGAGTTGAAAGTGTCTCATGGTGTAACTAAAACATGTAAAAGTAATCTATTATGTAATAATTTCATAATATAAATGACTTTAACATATTCAAATATTAGCAATTTGACTTAAAAGTTAAAAACTGAACCGTGCTCCACCCAATTCTAGTTGAAGTGTCTGAATGAACTGTATATTTGTTCTTTTGATTTTTACATATTATTAATCACATTTTAAATTTTGCTTGTGCTATCTAAAACTATTTTTATATTGGTTTTCCTTTCTCTTTTACTTTAATATTAGTTATTGACGAATATAAATTATAATTTATTTAAAATTTAATCTATACAAATTTGTTATTAAGTTAATTTTTCAATATTTATGTGCAATATATGATTTTATAATACTACCAAATGATTTTTTTATAATGTTCTTTTATTTGACACATTTTCTTAAAAAATAAGATTTAATTTTAATAACTGAAAGGTAATATTAAATTTTTTTTATCTGAATTAGATATAATAATTTGTTTTGTATATAGTGTGTCCCATGTTAATTTTTTCTCTTAATTCGCCTCCTATTAGGGATGTTTAATATGGATATTTGTTCGGTTACAGTTTATTTTTTTCAGTTTTTTTGGTATTTCAGTTTATAAGAATTAGCTACCATATTGATACCATATCTATTTTGGTTTGATTCGGTTTATATACTAAAGTTTTTCGGTATTCAGTTTGTTACTACAAACTATACTATATTTACCTTTTATGCAAAATTTAGTTTATATGAATAAAAATCAGATTTATTAAAACATAAATATATAAATTTGGTACTCTAAATTTAAAGTTGAATATCTTCTGTTCATTTGTACCATAAAAATAAAATAATAAAAATATTAAGATTAATATATTTTAAATAACTATATTTTAGCAGAAATTTACCGATACAAATATGGTTTATTTAATTTGATCAAAGTGATAATTTTTTTCTAACTTAGAACAAATAATAATTAATAAAATCAATAGTTTTAAATATGAATATCAAATTCATATATAATCATGATATATTATTAATTTTATTATGAAATTTGCATAATAGTATACTAATATATTTTAATTAATGGGTTTCTTCAGTTTATTTGGTTTATATATCGAACAATATCTATATACAGTAAAACCTCTATAAATTAATAATGTTGGGACTTTGAAATTTTATTAATTTATAGAGATATTAAGTTACCAAAAATTTCCTTATTCAGATTTTTTCTGTTTTTTCCATTTTTATTTAAAAAGTCAAAAAATATCTGATTTTTCGCAGATGTATATTATTTAAATTTTAGAAATTTGATTTTTATATTGTTTTATTATCTTATTTGGTGTATATTTTAATGTTTCATAGAATTTTTATGTGGTTTTGATATAATTTAACTAAATATTATCAAAATATATTAATATTTTTATTGTAAATATAAAACCAACAATATAATGTTAGATTGTACTTATATAAAACTATATATAGATAGATTATTAATTTATAATTTTAATGGGACTATATATTTACATGGTAATTTTAAAAATATTATTATTTTATTATTTTATCGATGTGTGTCATATTTTACACCGGTCTAAATTGGAATCGGTGAAATTTGTTATTTTATAGAGATTATTAATTTATCGAGTATTAATTTATAGAGCTTCTATTGTTATTTCTTAAACTTAACATCTATTTAGTTTGTTTATTACTATCAAATTCAAACCACTTTTTCTATTTTGGGTTGTACGATTTTAATTGGTTCAGTTTTATAGGATTGAACACCCCTACATCTAGTCCTCAGGCTTTATCTCACCAGTGTATTCGACCCATGTACAAGTGAATGAAAATTGGGTGAAAAGCAAAATTCTATCGGTTGTCATACCGGCCGATTCATCTAATTGTTTCCAGTATCCACCTAATACGACAGCAAAACATCAGTGACTGAAGACATCGTCCCATGTCCTTATCTTCTTACACTGGAAACTCGTCGCCTCTTTCTTTTGCGGTGATGCTTTCTGCTTCATCTCCTCCGATTCTTGACGTCCTGGCCTGAGACGGGAAGACGAAACTGGACTGACTCAGGGATTTCGCGAAGGTTCCTCATATCTTTGAGAGAATCGGCAGTGCTCATGCTCGGACTCGAACCAACTCTCCCCTTTCGAGGTTTATCTTTTTTCGGAACCCAAAAGCCCGGAAGCGGCGCCTTTGCGGCCTTCACAGCCGAGCAGTA
>CAKOAT010336043.1:22578-39743 GCA_932364175.1 Eruca vesicaria subsp. sativa
GCGTCACGGACTGTATCAAGGGATACTTTCCCGATGCAGCTCCAAACTGGAAGCTGACGGCGAGCCACACCAAAAAGACGTGGTTCAAATCGTTCGCTGTAAGTTTAGTAAATCAATTTAATTTATTTTTAATCATTTAAAATTATGAATTTTATTGAACTAATCCGTCTTTTATTTTTCTGGTTGCAGCAAAAATACCATTGGTCTATTGGGATTCACCAGCGGGTGAAGTCCGAGTTCGAGACCATGGCAAAAGCCCGATTGTGCGACATGGTCTACAACTGGAAGGGCGACTTTCAGGTATAAATTTAAAAATTATAATATATATTAATTATAGTTTTATTTAAAAATATATTTTATTGACTTTAATTCTAATTATTTCAAATCAGGTGAATGGTTACGAGCGCGGGAAACCCGATTGCCTCACAACCACAGTGTGGGATGGCCTCATCAGCTATTGGACGTTGCCGGATTCGATCCGAACGTCCAATACAAACTCCGGGAACCGCATGGCCACGGACCAGCATGGCAACACGAAGACACTTCACACCACGGGCCGAAAGCCTGACGGGGGAGTTCGTCTAGACATGGTATTTTTTTATAACTATAAAATTTTTACTTTATTTTAATATTCTAATATTCTAAATTAATATTTAATTTTAAAAAAAAATGAAGGCTAAAGAGACAGGAGTTCTTCCGTCTCTGAAAGACCTTTACGAGCGGACCCACCGGAGAAAGAGTGGGCAGTTTGTAGATCCTGCTTCCGAGCGGATCTACAACGAGGTTGCTGCCCGAGTTGACGAGCGCCAGACCCAGTTGACTCAGCAGACTGGGGCTCCGGTCGTATTATCCACTCTTGAAGTGGATAAGATTTACGAGGAGGTAAATAATTTTAAAATATTAATTTTTATTATTTATTTAATTTTATTGATTCGGTTATTAATATTTTAATTTACAGGTCGTTCCGAGGAAAAAGGGCCGTGTTATCGGGATTGGCTCGGTTAACGATGTCCCGGCAGCGACATCGGTTTATGTTCACCAACAAGCCGATGACAATGCGCAGCTGCGGACGGAGTTGCAGGCGACGCAGTCTCATGTGCGTACGCTCACGGATATCCTCGACGTTGTGGCGCTAACAAAACCGCAACTGGCGGAAGTGTTGCGTCAGAGACGGGAAAGCGGAGCCCTTCCATCCCAAGAGCCTCCACCATCTCAGTCACAGCCGGCATCCAACGACCCTGGAGACGACTTCGTGAACCAATTTCAAGACCAGCATCCTTTTTAGTTTTTAATTGTATATTATGAATTTTAAAACTTATTAATTGTATATTATTTAGTTATTTATAAATATTTTTTTATTTATTTTTTAATTTTTTTTTAATATATATAATTTTAATTTATAAATATTTTTTTTAATAGGAAAAAATTGTTTCGAAGTAAAATTCTCGTAAAAGTTTCGAAGTAAATTCCTCGTAAATTTTCCTAGCAAACTCCTCGTAAAGTGTCTACTACGAGTTTACGAGGAAATGGTTTACTATGCCCTTACGAGGAAAGTATACGTGGAGCTTACGAGGAAATCTTTTCCACGGCTTTACGAGGAAACCTTCCCTCGTAAATTAGCTAGGCCTTTACGAGGAAAATAGNGAGGAAATGGTTTACTATGCCCTTACGAGGAAAGTATACGTGGAGCTTACGAGGAAATCTTTTCCACGGCTTTACGAGGAAACCTTCCCTCGTAAATTAGCTAGGCCTTTACGAGGAAAATAGGCTTTACGATGAACGGCTTTCGACGAAACACGTTTCCTCGTTATTTCCTAGTAAAGGGCCATTTACTAGGAAATAACGAGGAAAACCTGTCCTAGTAAAGGACGTGTTTTCTTGTAGTGTTGGGGAGATTACTTTTGGAACTTTACTGCAAAATTTGCAGATAAATCTCTCAACGACAACTTTCTTTTTTTTTACCGACATTTCAGGTTATGAAGAACACGTGGTGTGGATATGGCAGAGGACGCTTGTGGTGGTGGTAGAGATGGAGCCGGAGATGGAGACGTAGGAAGATATCGAGAAGAAAGAGGCAAAGGAGGAAAGAGGCGGAATCAGGATATTAGGATTAGGGTTAATTAGGAAAGAAGAAGGTTTAGGTTAATTATCTTTTGGTTTAATGTTTTAATTTGTTTTTGGTTTAATGTAGTCTTTAATTATTTGTGTATTGCTTTAAATTAATTATTAAAATTTAATTTTTATTTATGAATTAATTTTCGATTTCGTTTGTATTATTTTCAAAATAAAAATATTTAAATTAATTCTGTCTTAAACGAAATGAAACAATTACATTTTAGAAATGCAATGAAAAATTCAAATATTGCTATTGATAGAACACTACAATAGTAGTTAAAACATGCTATAGTAAAATTTAAAAACTGCTATAGTAAAAATGTTATAATAACATTTTAGAGACGCTATTAAAAGAAATTACAATTGCATAAATGAAAACGCTATTAACTAAAATAATATGAATAGCGGATAACAAAATCCCTATCTAATGGACCAGACCTATTATCGCGGGCGACTTTGGAACGATTTCTACAACGCTATGGTATCGTATGATAGCGTTTTACAGGTGCTATTAAAACACTTATTTCTTGTAGTGGTCGGGCAATGGATCGTCGAGGTGTGCCTTTCACACTTATCACATTGCCGCGCGAATGCCTCGCAGTCAGTAATCATTGTTGGCCAATAGAAACCTAGACTCTTTACTTTTAAAGCGAGAGCTCGTCCGCATGAATGGTTGCCTCCGGCTCCTTCGTGCGTCTCGGCCATGACGAGGTATGTCTCTTCGCCATGGATGCATCGAAGGAGGACCTTGTTTGCCGTCCGTCTGTGAAGTTTACCGTTGGTGACAACATAGTTTGAGCTTCGCGCTTTAAGTCGTCGGGTCTTCCACTTTTCCTCCAGGAGTTTTCCGTTTGCGAGGAAATCAACTAGCACGATCTTCCAATCGGGCTTTGCTTCGTCGGGTTGTGCAATCGCGAGAACGTGCGCCGTCTCGGCGGGTGGTTCTGCGGATGGCATGCCTATACTTGGCCTATCTATCTGATGGATGGGTATCGTACGTTGGACTTGGTCACTGAGTTTGCTCCCTAAAGCCGCGAGGGCGTCCGCACAGACGTTCTCTCCGTGCGGGACTTTCACAAGTTCGAAGAAATCGAATCCTTTGAAAAGATCCTGGACTACTTTCAGGTATGCATCCACTCGTTCGTTTCGAGTGTCGTAGTCGTCGCTGAACTGGCTTGTGATGAGCTGGGAGTCGCAGTAAGAATTTAGTCGCTTTGCTTTGACAGCCTGCGCGAGACGTAGCCCGACAATGAGAGATTCGTACTCGGCTTCGTTGTTTGAGGCAGAGAAGCCTAATCGGAACGAGTGTCTGATCAATTCGCAGGTTGGAGACTACAGTTGGACCCCTGCACCGGAACCCTTGTTCGTTCACGAACCATCGACTTGCAGAATCCAGTTGTTGTTGGGCAAGACAAGATCCTGCGCGAGCTCTGGTGGTAACTCGATCATGAAGTCGGCTAGGACTTGCGACTTGAGTGTTGTCCAATTTCTAAAGACGATATCGTGCTCGAGGAGTTCGATTTCCGACTTGGACAAACGTCCGGATTGATTGGTATTCTGCATGAAGGTGCGAAGGGGCTGATCGGTCAGGACTTCGATCGTATGCGACTGGAAGTACGGTCTTAGTTTCCTTGCCGCTGTGATGACTGCCAAGGCCATCTTCTCGAGTGTCGGGTAACGCGTCTCGGGGTCTGGAATGCGTTTGCTTTTGTAAAATATTGGTTTCTGCTCGCCTCGGTTGTCCTTAACGAGTACACTGCTGATTAAGATTGGCGAGACGGCGATGTAAAGGTAGAGCGTATCCCTGGGTTCGGGCTTAGATAAGACAGGCAGGGTGGTAAGGTAGGTCTTAAGCTGGCTGAAGGCTTCTTCACATTTCTCGTCCCAGATGAGCCGCTTGTTGCCGCGCAACAGCTCGTAAAATGGAAGGCACTTGTCGGTAGATCGCGAGATAAAGCGGTTGAGTGCGGCGATTCGCCCCGTCAACCGCTGGACTTCCCGACTGTTCTTCGGGCTCGGGAGATCAAGTATTGCAGAAATTTGCTTGGGATTCACTTCGATTCCTCTCTGTGTAACGATGTAGCCGAGGAATTCTCCTGAAGTGACACCGAAGGTACACTTTGCGGGGTTCAGCTTCATGCCATACTCATTTAAGGTTTTACAACATTCGCGCAAATGAGCAGGATGGTCGGCAGCCCGGAACAATTTGACCAGCATGTCGTCGATGTAAACTTCCATTGTTTTCCCGAGTTTATCAGCAACCATCTTGTTTACCAAACGTTGGTAGGTCGCACCGGCGTTCTTCAACCCGTGTAACAGTATGTTCCTCTATCGGTGATGAACGCGGTCTTCTCTCGGTCATCCGGGTGCATCATGATTTGGTTGTACCCGGAGAAGGCATCCATGAAGGTGAGGAGCTCGTTACCTGCTGTCGACTTGACTAGACGATCGATGTGCGGAAGGGGGAAGCTGTCCTTGGGGCACGCCTTGTTCAGATCTGTGAAGTCGACACAGACGCACCACTTCCCGTTCTACTTCTTGACCACAACTGGGTTCGCTAACCACTCGGGATAGCTTACTTCCATGATCGATCCGGCTGCGAGCAGTCGCTCGACTTCTTCATTGACGGCCTTCGATTGTTTTGGGCCGAGCTTTCCACGTTTCTGTCGGATGGGTTTGAAAGTGGGATCGACGTTGAGCTCGTGAGACGTGATTTTTTGGTCAATTCCCTTCATATCCGAGGTGGTCCATGCGAAAGTTGACATGTTCTCTTGGAGGAAGGCGAGGATCGTTTGCAACATCTCGTTAGAGATGTATGCTCCTATTCACACGATCTTGTTGGGATCCTCGTCGTCAATCCGCACCTCGAGGACTTCGTCCTTTTGAGGGTATATCTTATGGACAGGCTTTGCAACAGCGTTGACCCGGGGATTCGGCCGCTGGGGTTTATCGTTGGCGATCAGGAGGTCGCGTGCGGCCTGTTGGTCGCCTCGTAAGGTTTTGATTCGTCCGTCGTGTGCTGGAAACTTGACGCATTGATGGTATGTTGAAGAAATGGCTTTCATCGAGTGGAGCCACAGTGTGCCAAGTATAACATGGTAAGGTGCATCGGTTGCGATGATGGAAAACTTGACCATGCGGGTAACTTCGCCAGCATAGACCAGGAGTCTGATGGTATCGATCATCTCTTCCGAGACTCCATTGATCCCGGTTAGGGAATGGTTGGATGGTTTCATGAGATGCAGGTCGGCCCCCATCTTCTCGAGGGTTTTGTGGAATATGAGGTCGACCGAGCTACCGGTATCGATTAGTACCTTGGTTACTTCACAGTCTTTGATTCCCAACTCGACGAGGAGGGGATTCTTATGTGGCATGTGGACCCCGAGTGCATCCTTTGCAGAGAAAGTAATCGGGAGGTCGTTCTTCGGTATAGAAGGCCATTTCTGTGAAGTCTTTGCCTGACACTGATAGGCTTTGATAGACCGGACCGAGTCGCCGCATGAGGGTTAGCCTCCCATGATGACGTTAGCTCGTGTACCCTCGAGTTGGGCACACAAATCGTAAGGCGAGCGTGCGAAATCGAACAGCTCGTCCCCTACCGGACTTGGTCAAGTTATCTTTGTTCGCATTGAGCTGCTGTCGTAGATCCTGGAATTCTGGTATGCGAAGTTTGAAACGGAGGTCAGCGACCCTCGAGTTCAGGTGTTCCCTCAAATCTGTTCTGATAAGGGACGAGCTGGGTACGTCCGGATTAGTGACCTCGTCTTCGGGTCTGACGGACTCAGATGATGTCGTCTTGGCCGCGATGTTCCTTCGCTTTAGTGTATGCCGTAGGTCGGCCGAGCTCAAGCTGTCCCATTCGGTAGGTCGCTTGTTAAGGTGTGTACGCAGATCTTCTTGCGCAAGCTCGGGCTTGTGACTCGTCGTAAAGCTTTGGCGTGCGAGGATAACTTTGACTCTTCGTCGGTTTCTCGGCTGCTCCTCGTCGGCGGATGAGTCTTCTTTCTCTTGTGCTTTGGGAGCCTTTTCCTCGGCGTCCTTCTTTTGGTCGGGTCGCGGAGCCTTGGCTTGATACTTTTGACCCTTCTTGTCTTTGTTTTTGCTCCAGCTGTTCTCCTTTGATTTGGTCTTGGGTGGTTCGATTTCAATCTTATCGCTGGCGACCGAAGAGAGGAAATGTTCGTACAGAACCTTGCATTCCTTAGTGGGGTGCTTCTTAATCTTGTGGTAGGAGCAGTACTTCTCCGGTTCTTCAGGTTTTGACCCTAAGGCTTCGGATGCGCCTTCTGACTTTGGCTCGTCGTCCGTCCTGTCCCAGTGGTTCCATCCCTTCGCTCGGACTACGACCGTTAAAGCCGGGAGGTTATCTTCGTCGACCACGTAGACGAAGATTTTCTTGGGGTTCGCTTTGTCGCATGGGGCGTGTTGTCAAGGCTCTGGACGGTTGTTGTTATTCTTTGACGACGCTTGCTTCGTCACGTTCTGCTTGCTGATGATGGCCTTGGTGTCTTCATCCATGCGGATGAAGTTGTTGGATCGAGCAATAGCATCGGAAAGGGATTTCGTCGGGTGACGATAGAGGTCGTTTCAGAACTTGGAGTGCACGTACAATGTGTTCATGAGGGCGTTGACAGCGATGCTTACTTTGACTTTGGACACAATCCCCTTGAATTTTTCCATGAAGCTGCGAAGGATTTGTCCCTGTGCTTGGGAGAGGTTCCAGAGGTCGGACGCGGTAGCTTCCTCACGCGTGAACATTATGTAGTTCTTTAAAAACATAGACGATTGGTCGTGAAAACTGTCAACGGAGTTTTCTGGGAGACCGGTAAACCACGTGAGGGCCACGCCGGTTAGGCTCGCGACAAAGAATTGGCAGTAGCCGGCATCTCGTTCTTCGTCGGAGAAGTTCTGTCGCTGCATCGCGATGTTGAAGGACGTGATGTGGGCCATTGGGTCCGAGAGACCATCGTACGTCGGCAAGCGGAGCGTGTCTGCAAGGACGCTTTCGATGAGCGGAGCGGAAGTCGTGACGCTGTGAATCTTTGAGTTGATATCGAGGAGAGCTTGCTTGAGAGCAGCGGTTTTCTGGATAGTTTGCAGATCTGGGCCGTTTCCCGGTTGTACAGAGTTATCCGGGGGTCCGGTCGGCATGATGGGCTGGTTTGCCGGAGTAGGGGTAGGGTTTGTGTTGAAGAGGAATCGCCGGGCCGTGGAAAGGGGTCCCCCGGCACCGTCCGGATTCGCGAGTACGGCGGCGATAGCCGCGAGGTGCTCGTTCGTCGTCTTCTCGGCTTCGTCTTGGCGAGCAAGGCGCTCCATGACGGAGTCGACGAAGGTAGGAGTGAGTGGCATGGCGGCGCCCGAGGTCGGTGCTGCTGCATCTTCCTCGTTGCCGGAGGTTGAATCATTACTTGGACTCATAACTTGTGTTGACGCTACTTTGTTATGCCCCACGGTGGGCGCCAACTGTTCGAACCGAGTTCGGTCTTTTCAGTGAATGAGTGACTGGACTCGTCTGTGGGTTATTTCAAAGGCGCTATTTACTATTTAGAGTCTATGAACGGTTTTATTAATGAGAGAGTTCAGTTACAAATGAGGAAAGGTGAGGCGAGGCGGAGTCTCGCGGGGAGCTCAGTCGTGCCGTACAAGTCGAAAAAAAAGTACAAGAGTGAAAATCCTAATTCTAGCCGCCTTGTGAGTGAAAGTAATTTCGGACCCCCTTCCTTGTTGCCTCCTCTTTCCCTTTTATAGTGACAATGCCTTGACCTAGTGAACTGGTCGCAGGTTCGGAGGCCTTTTGCCAAATGGGCCTCGATCGGCCCGCAAAGGTGAGCATTATGCTTAAACGTCCTTAACTCAGTTAATCACGGGGATTATCTGAGTTATGCTTGATTATCTGTCGATCGCGGCTGGATTACCTCGTCGGGCCGGAGCTCGTATGGGCCGGGCCCATTATTCAGTGGGTCTTGCAAAGGGGAGTATTCCACCACCAACATTGACAGGCAGGAATAAAAGCAGCCTGAGCTCAGAGGTGAATTGATAAGGGGTTTTTAAGTCCTTAAGCAAATCAGTGTAGTATTTTAAATGTCAATCCAAGTTCTAAGTATTTTGAAATAAAGAGATTACAAGCTTATGCTTAATCTAAATGCAATCAGTTTAGAGTATGTGAAATAATTTAAGAACAATACAAAATGCAACAAGTAACAAGCTTTCTTTCAATTAGTGAAGATAAAACTCATGGGAATAGGTATTTGGTTTAGGTGATCAAATTTCAATCTAAAAATGGCAAGCTTTCAATCAAAGTGTTTCCTTAAGTCTAAACAACATAACTAAGCAAGTTCTAAGTCTAGAGAAATGCTCATTTGCTTTCATTAATCAAACACAAATGGTAATTGGCTTAATTAATTCAAGCAATCATTAGGATTAAGTTTAATAACTATCTACAACTTCCTAGATACAAATTATCATTGGCTAGGTAGTCTTAAAGCTAGATGATTTGGTTCAAACATTTAAACAAACACCTTATGGGTGGTAAATGGCTAATGATCATGATTAAAGAGGCCAACAATAATCAAGCATTAAAATCACTCAACTAACAAGGAAACACAATGATCTAACACCTAACACCTTAGATCTACACTTAATCACCCTTACCAACCTATCCCATGAATCTAAAATGGATCTACTCACTAATACACATGATTAACCTAACAACAATGATTGATTGTTGGTTAAACATGATTAGAGATCAAGATTACTCAACAAACTTAAGAGAATAAGATGAAAAGAAGATAAAGTTATGATCTTTCACCAAATAAGTACTTAGTTTCAGAGAGAAATACAAGATAAGATCCCTAAAATAAGGTTTAACGGTATTTATACTAATCCCAAAACAAGTAGGGCAAATCAAACAAAAAGGAAGAATGTTTCTTTAATAGCGACATGGCTATCCCGCTACGATTTGGTCGCTACGGCTTGCTCGTGTCTTCAGGGTTTGTAGCGCGCAAGCTAAGTCGCTACAGCACTCGCTACACTGGCTTGTGGGGGTTCATAGCGAGCTGATGAAGTCGCTACGCCAGGGTCGCTATGATATTGACGAATTTGAGCTTCGGTCTTGAAGGTTTGTAGCGACATCTCCAAGTCGCTAAGATGATCGCTACAAAATCTCGTGCAGGTCCACAGCGACTTAGTGAAGTCGCTAGGCTCGGGTTGCTATGGCACTTGATCTGTTTCAAAGGTTTTGCTCTTCACTTCCGTACCAACTTAGACAAGCCGCTACACATGTCGCTATGGGAGCTCGGGGGTGCTCATAGAGACTTAGGTAAGTCGCTACGCTGGCGTCGCTATGGTACTTAGGCTGATGACATGAAACGAGCACAAATCTCCCAAATTGACTCCAAAGCAGCTCCTATGTCTCCAAAATCACCACAAAGGATCTCCTACACCTGATAAAGACAAGAGTGATGCAATGCAACCTTAATGCACTCTAAATGTATCTAGAATCTTAAAATAAAAGCTAAAATGAAGCTTAAAAACATGTAAATACACAAGATATCAACTCCCCCAAACTTGTGATTTACTTGTCCTCAAGTGAACATTCAAAAACTCATAGGAGGAGAGGTTTGAAAGTGGGAGCTCTTAACCAAAAGAAACACCTCTTAGTACTCAACTTAACACCCTAAGGAAACATAGAAAATAACATGAGCACTCTCTCTTATTTTACTCTAGTTTCTTTAGGCCTATCTTAACAATCTTATGCCTTTTAAGCAAGATGCAATACTCTTCAATCAACAAGTTCCTTCAACCAACTCTCACATTCATTCATACACACACACACACACACACACACACACAAGTTGAATTCTCAGAAATGGGCACATGATCTAAATCATTTGGCTTGGTGAGCAAAAAGGTTAAATGTGAAAGAAAAGGGGTTCATATGCAATTTTTATGGTGACTTACTCTCAAAAATAGTAGCTAGATCATTATGCAAAATTTATCTAAGAAAATGAGCAATTCATGCATACAATGACTTGTTCTCATCATTCTACCCCTTTCCTAAATGATATCTAGCTCTAATCTTCTTATTTTCAAAGCCCGAAAACCCAAAAGATCACCCATTTTCATTATTTTCATCACCCTCCCAATGTTCACATGTTTTTTATTTTATTTTATTTTATAACCAAAAAGGGATTCTTTCCAAA
This sequence comes from Eruca vesicaria subsp. sativa, assembly GCA_932364175.1. Lineage (NCBI taxonomy): Eukaryota > Viridiplantae > Streptophyta > Magnoliopsida > Brassicales > Brassicaceae > Eruca > Eruca vesicaria. Next base: position 32,898 of record CAKOAT010336043.1, read on the forward strand.
ACTTTCTCACTTAGCTCTTTATTCCTATGTTTTCTTTTCTTTATCTATCTCAAATCTTTTTGTTTCTTTTCTTTAAGTTCTAATGGGATTATACTAAAGGACTCTAGAGCTTTCATCTTCTCTTCTTTTTTTTTTTATCCGTAATGGTTTTCTTTTATTTTTCTTACTCTTTTTGGCTCATTCTTTTCATTTTCTTTTTCACCTCTCAATCCCAAGATCAAAATTAATCTTACAAACCCAATAACCATCCTAAGTGCTAGCTTAAATGAGGTCTTAGTGCTAGCATAAGATAAAAACAAACCATTGTCGCTCCTAATACTCTTAAGATTTTGCACATGACTAGCTTTCACAAGGTATTTTAAAATCATTGCTCCCAATGCATGCATATGAATGCAACCTATATGTTCTAGACTCAATCTAAAGGAAATGCAAATGATGCAACTACATGTTTCTTTTTGTAGTTTTTGAAATTTTTCAATTTTTTTGGTTTTTCTATGGAAATAAGTATCTACAATGCAAGACTCTCAATAAAACAAAACAAAAGCAAACATTAGAAACTTGATTCCTCCCCGAAACTTGATTCCTCCCCGAAACTTGAATCACACAATCTCTTGTGTGACTTAGAAAGGAGGAGGTCTCGCAAATAAATAAAAGGAAAAAATGATTATGTACAAGGATAAAGGTGTGGGGATACCTCATGATGAATCTGAGGCAGTGGTCTCATCGTCATCCTCCGCAGCTTCTTCTTCTTCTACATCTGCCTGATCTCCTTCGTTAACCTCATCAGTCCCGTCTCCCTCTTCGTGTGACTCCATCATAGTGCGGCTCCTCTTTCAGCTTGCTGACTACTCACTTCGTCACCTCCTTCTTGTTCTGAAGAGGTATCCATGGAAGGGGATTCATTCCCAGAATCTCCACAGACAGGAGACGGTTTCTGCCTCTTGCGGCGCTGGCGGTGTGTAGAGAGCAGGTGAGGACGCCTCGGGGCAGGAGGTTCAGCCACATCGAAATCACTTGCTCGACAGGCTCCTATTCCCGCGTTAGCTAAAACCTCGCCCACTTTCCTGAATAACCTGGCTGAAGTCTGAGCATTGTTCTTCACAGTCTTCTTAAGAGCCTTGTACTTGGTTTTCAATTTGAAAATGGTCCTATCCTCAATCCTGTTCCACCCTTTTAGCTTTCCGATGTACTCATGAGCATATCTCAAAGGGCCTAGAGGGAGAGGTTTGGTATATTGCTGAAAGTAATAGCGGGGGGGGGGGGGGCATAGAGTGTAGAACCGTCCAGAGCAGCTCGTGAAGAAGAAGCTGCGGCAGGATCAGGTGCGGAAGTAGCAGCGGCTGAGGAAGACGAACCAGCACCAAGCTGCCTCGCAGCTTGCTTTCGCTTATTCGGAACAATACCAAGCGGGCCATGGTTCCCAAGCTGATGGTGGTAAGGGATAGCCAAGCTGATGGTGGTAAGGGATAGCAAAGGTGATGGAGGTCCTACGAGATATCTCAACCAGCTGCGGGCAAGGCGAAACAATCTCAGCAAAGTGGCCATCCAAGTCAAAGGAGTAGACGTGCCGGTCATTATACATCCCAGAGAGAAATCTTGTCTTCTTCATGTAAGGACCATCCATAAACAAAGGAGCTTGGGGACCCTTAACTTCATTTCCAAGAGGAACACCCGCTGCCTTCAACAACGGAGTAATCAGTCCGCCTACATTCAAATGCGGTGTAGAATCATGATTAGTCCAAGCCCATCCTTTGAAGTACTGTAACCTCTTCACAAAGAATTTAACTCTTCCAAACTCGAAGAAATAATTCTCATCCTCTCCATACAAGGCAGCTTTCCCTTATAAAGGCTCAAGCGCAAGTCCAATCAAACTCAACTCATCGTCTAAAACATTACCCGACTCACGGCGAGCATAAACGGTGTTGGATTAAAGGCTATGAACATATCGGAAGATCGGGTTTCGGATGCTGGTCGCCTTGTTCTTTTAAGCGTGACGAACACCGCCTCCTATTATGATAGGCCATACCTTATCTCTAATGCCACGATCATTAGAAACCCTTGGTGTGACATTATCCTCAAATCCTATGATGTTTCCGATCTCCTTGTAACTCAACTTGTAGAGCTTGTTTTTCACCTTGAACTGAATCCTCCCATACCCCAACTTAGCGTCTTCCTCACAGAAACTAAACACCTCTAAAGAAGCAAGGAACTGACAAGATGCATCTTCGTATAATGGTTGGGCTTCCATGGTAAGGAGTGATTGCAGTCCCATCCTCTCAAGCTTGGTTCCTTTCCCTTCCTCACTAGAGTCTCTTCCTCACTCTCACTATCTGCTTCAGCCTGAGGGACTTCTTCTATCTCCCCTGCAGCTTGTCTTTGTCTTGGTGAGTCATCACTTGAATCTTGAGCTGGTGGTTGAATTCTCACCATTGTACCTGAAATCAAACACTCAAAATTGCATGAGTTTTATTCCAAATGAAGCTTACCAAACATAATTTGTATGTAAATGATAAGTGGCAAGAACTAGCTTAAGAAGAATCAACCACATTGCCCAAATTTTCTAAATTCTCAAGAACACCATGAACCTTAAATTTCAGATTCGCAATTCAAGTTTATTTACCACAAAATTCATGAACCCAACTCAATAAACAAACATATAAAAGCATAGAGAACAAGTATTGAGCAAGAAATCGAACATGCAACAATTTTCAAAAAGTTGAAAATTTTTCACTTCTTCAAAGCATTACGAAATCCTCATACTGTTTGGAATTAGGGGGAAATGAGTTTGGGAATGGATAAAGGAGTGAATTTCAGGAAGATATCACTTTGAATCAGCGAATTTGGTTGAGAGTTGATGAAGTTAGGGTTGTGTGTTCTTGAGAGGATTTGGGGATGATTGTTTTCGAAATTGAGGTGTAGTGAGGAGAGAGAGATGTTCGACAGTAGCTTTAAGGAAGAAGGGGTGTCGGGTTGGTCCGGTTTGGTGAGAAATCGGGTTGGTTTACTCAAATCGAACAAATTTCTAAAGGAAGAAGACTTATCTGGTCTGTGTAGCGACGTGGTGAAGTCGCTATGGAGATGTCACTACAACACTTAGAGAAATTTCGTCAAATTGTAGCGACTTCCGATGATCGCAAAGAATGTCGCTACCAAAGCTCGTAAGATGCCATAGCGACCTGTCTAAATCACTACGGAGTTGTCGCTATGGCACTTGGGAGATTTCGCAGTTGCCTTTCGTAGCGACATCTCCAGGTCGCTACACACGTCGCTATGGAAACCCGCATATCGTTATAGCGAGCTCATTAAGTCGCTACACTCCAGTTGCTACAACACTTTGCAGAAATCCACTGGTTTCTTGTAGCGACTAGCTGATGTCGCTAGGGGTGTCGCTACAAGATCTCGCGAGTGCTCCTAGCGACCAGCATATGTCGCTACAGAAATGTCGCTACAACCTTGTTATACTCAATCAAGACTTCTCTTTCAGTATTGTTTTTATGTTAATCTGAGTATAAGAGTCTTTAGAGAAGATATTAAGAAGACTAAGAGAAGATTGAGACGAAATCTGAGTGAAAAGAGAGATTTAGACTAAATGAATAACATGTAGTTTAGAGAGAAAAGACTCGAATTGCTTAATTCTTATTAATGATGAGGTTACATATTTATACTCAAGAGATACAAGGGTTTTCGTAAATGATAAGGTTTCGGAGAGGAGAATAAGCCTGTGGAGTCAAAAGCAAGAGGCTCCTTGCTTTTGAATTCTATGGCCGAGATTTCCCACATGCTTGATGCTAAAGGTATCTTGACTTGATGCTCTCCCGCTTTACAGCTCATTCCAGCTGCACCTTATCCTCTCAACGGTCAAGAGAAAAGCCTCCATGCCCTTTAGAGTCTTTGGGACCAAAGCCTCTTATTGCATACGAGTCTTTGGTCATCTTCATGCGCATGCTGAACCTTCACACACAAGTTACAACAGAAGTACGGACACCCTAAATCCGTACAACTCCACACCCTAAACTTGCACATCCCAAAATGTGACCAAAACATTTTTGGAAGTGGTTTGGTTGAGATGGTCCGTACAATCCGTACGGATGTCCGTACTGTCCGCACCACTTCACCAAACACCACTCAACCTCTCCCTTCTCAACCTTCTCACACCAAGCTCCCTTTTATCTCACCATAAACTCATCACAACTCAACACTCCCCCTCAAGCTAGATCATGTGAAACAAGTCTAGCTTGGAATGCCATGAGAACCTTCCTCATTAAAAACCTCACTAAGGAAAACCCTTTTGGGATAAAACCCTAATGAGGAAAAGAGTAAAGGCCTCATGGCGAGGGGATTAGCTGGGTATGGTAAGATCCATGAGTCCCAACCTGGAATTGATGGACTCCATGGTCTTTTTTCTTGCTTCTTTGGTGAACACATCAGCTAACTGGTCCTCAGTCCTAGTGTAGCATGGTAGAACAACTCCAAGTACTATCATCTGCCTCACCTTATGGCAGTCAACCTCAATATGCTTTGTCCTCTCATGGAACACCGAGTTTGAAGCAATGTGGATTGCTGCTTGGTTGTCAAAATGCATGGTCATTGGTGTGTCTTGTTCAATCCCCATGTGCTTCAATATTCCTTTGATCCAAACTACCTCGTTTGTCAACTTTAACATGGCTCGATATTCAGCTTCAGCACTTGAGCATGACACCACCTTTTGCTTCTTGCTCTTTCAAGTTACTAAGTTCCCACCAATGAACGTGCAATATCCAGTTGTTGATCTCCTATCAGCTCTATCACCAGCCCAATCTGCATCACAGTAACCCACTATCTCTGAGTTTCCATTACATCCTAACCATACACCAAGTCCTGAAGTCCCATTCAGATACATCAAGAGCCGGTTCATCATTTCCCAATGATGCTCCTTTGGCACTTGCATGTGTTGACTCACCTGATTCACAGCAAAACAAATATCAGGACATGTGATAGTTAAATAGATGAGCTTACCAACTAGCTTCCTATAGAGCTTTGGGTCTTTGATGGCTTGCTCTCTTCAATCTCCCCCTCACGTGGAACCTTATATCCATCCTCCGGTGGCATCTTAGCTGTCTTGCCTCCTAGCTTACCTGCATCTCTCAAAAGATCAAGTGTATATTTCCTTTGTGACATGAATAAGCCTTCCTTGGATCTATAAATCTCAATTCCAAGGAAGTATTTCATCTCACTTAAATCTTCAATCTCAAAAACAGACTTAAGAAAGTCTCTAGTAGATTGTATACCTTCCTTGTCACTTCCAGTTATGATGATATCATCAACATATACTAGAAGGACAACAATACCTGAGGGTGTGTTGAGAGTGAAGAGAGTATGGTCCAACTCACACTTCCTGAAACCTCTACCGTTTAAGGTAGTACTCAACTTGTTGTACCATGCTCGCGGAGATTGCTTCAACCCATAGATAGCCTTTCTCAACCTCAACACATTTCTCTTCTTTACCAAGTGCTCTAAGCCTGGAGGAGGATGCATATACACCTCATCTTCTAGCTTTCCTTGCAAGAATGCATTCTTCCCATCCATTTGACACAAACCCCATTCTAAGTTCACGGCAACGGACAACACAATCCTAATAGTGTGAAGCTTGGCCACATGGGAAAATGTATCAACATAGTCTTCACCATATGTTTGAGTGTACCCTCTTGACACCAGCCTAGTCTTCTTTCTCTCTATCTTCCCATTTGGTAGGAATTTGATGGTGAATATCCATCTACTTGTCACAGCCTTCTTGCCTTTTGGAAGCTCACTCTCATACCAAGTTTCATTCCTTATCATTGCATCTGATTCAGCTTTCACCGAGTCACTCCATTCCTTGTCTTGTATTGCCTCTTCATAGCTATGTGGTACATTGTTCTCATCCAAGCTTTCCACAAACAGGCAATGCTCCTTAGGAAACTCAGCAAAGGAACAAACAACTTGAGAGGGATGCTCTACCGCTTGAGCATTGTAGTATACCCTAGTGTTGACCCAGTTTAATGGAGGATGTCATATCCTTGTACTCCTCCTAAACAGCTGCCGAACTTGAGCCTCTTCATGTTCTTCTTCTTCTTGACCATCCACATCTTCATTTACATCATGAGATGCCACACCTTGATCATGAGAATCTGAACTTGAACCTTCTTGATCTTCCGGACCACTTGGTTCATCATTACTTGCCTCTCCTTGTCCTCTCAAGTGAGAATCTTCTTTACTAACATGATCACAAGCTTTATCATTGTTGTTCCTGTAATACCCCTGATCAGAAGTCCCAAGTCAATGAAAGTCAACGACCCAGGATCGACCAAGACTTGCCACGGGATGGTAATAGAAGTGAATACTGGAGGTTCGGTCGAAACAATTTGGAGTTTGGTTGAGTAAACTCCAGAGTTGGTCGAATAGGCAGAACCGGAGCTTCGATATGGTCGTGGTCGAGAACGGTGAATTTTCAAAGACTTCAAATAAAGTAAGACATGATCCTAAACCTCATTATAGGATATTATAAGACCTTTGGTCGAGTCAGAATGAAGTTGGGTCGAGCCAAAGTGGAGATGATCGTTGGAGGTTCAGAAACGGTCTATACGGAGGTTTAGCACCGGGCGATATTTTGGAAGTGTGTAAAGGTGAAAGTTCTTTGTCCAAGTATCTAAAGGAGGTTATTTTAAGACATATGGTCGAGCTAGAATCAAGTTGGTTTGGGAGGAATCAAGAGTTGGTCGCAGATCTAGCCGGAAGGACCCGGTGGAGCCGAAATGGGATCTTCTTCACCCAAATGCTATTGGATGAACTTGGAATGCATTTCTTTCTTCACCTATCATCAAATTGGGA
>CAKOAT010336154.1:0-17311 GCA_932364175.1 Eruca vesicaria subsp. sativa
ACCAGTTCAACGCAGATTCGGAATAAGAACCTCTTTGCTCTCTATTTTCGTTTATTCACATATAAATTCTAAGTATTTTCGTCATCTTATTTTCGTTGTGCGGTTCTCGCAGATAGCCGGTTCCTCTGGAAACTTAGGGTTTTCCCGAAGTTTCCTTATTTACGATTTATTTGACAGTAGGGTGAAATCGACTCCCACACCCTTGTGTAGAAACAATTTGAAGGAGGATGTTTTATCCTGGTGGTTCTTCTCTAAAGCTGGACGGTTTCTTCAGCTGGTGTAGTCCCATCATCCGTAGACTGATCTCCACTCACCACTAACTCTTCTTTTTGTTCTTGATGCTCTTCTTGATCATTAGAGACTGAGCTGGCTGGTTGTATCTTAGTTTGATTCCCCCCTTCAGGATCAAGAGGAGTTTCCTCAGCAACTTCAATTTCAGACCCCTCTTGGTCTCTATCACTGCTGGAACTTGCTTGGTCTTGTCTTGGTTCAGTCTCAACCCTTGCCCTTGGTATACTTATGTCAATACTTTGAAATAACCCTTCTCAAGTTCTCAGCTCTATCCGAAGCAGATTGTGATAAGTCTCTTACTTCATCCCAACCCCTCTCATCATAGTAGCCTTTAGATTCCATAAACCACACATCTCTAGAGATTAGAACCCTCTTGGTTTCTGGTGAATAACACTTGTATCCCTTTTGGTGAGGTGAATAACCAATGAACATGGCCTTGGTGCTCTTTGGTTCCAGCTTGTTTCTTTTCTCAACTTGAATCAAAACAAAGCACAAGATACCCTAAGTTGATCAGTAGATGGTCGGTTGTTGTTTAATACCTCATGTGGGGACTGATCATGTGAGACTTTGGTGGGGATTTTGTTGATCAAATAGCAGGCTGTCATCACTGCATCTCCCCAGAACCTCTTTGGTACATTCATGTGGAACATCATGCTTCTAGCCACCTCCATAAGATGCCTATTCTTTCTCAGCCACACCATTTTGTTGTGGAGTATATGGACAGATTGTTTGATTGATCACTACATGTTTGGATAGGTGTTGTTTGAATGCATTGCTGGTATACTCTCCTCCATTATCTGATCTCAAAATTTTTATCTTGGCATTGTAATGGTTAAAGACATAGTTTTGAAAATTTATAAATGCATCTAACACTCTATCCTTTGACTGAAGCAATGTGATCCAAGTATATTTAGATTTTTCATCTATAAATGTCACAAAGTACTGATGTTCTCTAGATGCACAAGGAGCAGTCCACAAATCAGAGCGAATTAAATCAAAGGCACATTCATAGATTGTACTAGATTTAGGAAAAACAGTTTTGCAATGTTTTCCGAAGATACAAGCTTCACAGTCTTTTTGAAATGAATTACTAGGCAACATGATGTTCAATGCACAAGAACGAAGATGTCCTAATCTAGCATGCCACATTACATCTTCAAGGAAATTAAAACATGAATTTAAAGCAAGAGATAAATCGGCTGCAAGCTTAGTGTCTTCAAGCAAGTACAAGTCTCCCTTTGTCACACCTTTACCAAGCAACCTACTAGTTTCAATATCCTGAAAATAGACATCATTAGGAGTGAAGGTAACATTGCAATTAAGATCAGTGGCAACCCTTTTCATGGATAACAGATTTGATGTGAAATTAGGTATGTAAAAAGCTTTAGAATCTTTTTCAAATAACCTAAGATCACATATTCCTTTAATTGGTACTACCTCTTCATTAGCTACAAATACATTTCCTAGGGCAGGAACAATGTTTATAGTCAAGTTTAAATCACTAATCATATGATGACTAGATCCTGAATCAATAACTAATTCTTTTGTCCTTTTAGTACTAGTTAAAGCATTCATGGAGTAGTTCTGATTAGTGGCATGTAAGGAGGTACCAAGAATGTTACCAGAGTTGTACTTGAGGACCTTGATGAGAGCCTCAATGTCAAATAGCTTAATAGCCTCATCTTGGGTGGTTCTCAAGGAGGAGTTGTTGCTGGATGCAAGCGCTTTGCCTTCCCTGGTCAGGTTGGTATGTGCTGTTGAGCGCATGGTGTTTGGCAGGGCCGGTTCACCCATTTCACCAGAGAATTTGGCCCTTGCATCATTGTTGCATCATTGTAAGCAGTCCTGAACTTTTGAGGCTTGAGATGTGAGTGAAGGATCCAACACTTGTCTTTACCATGTCTTGTCTTCTTGCAATGATCAAACACCCATACCTTCTTGTCCTCCGGCTTATTGTAGCTCTTGTTTGCAGTCTCTTCAGCTTGGTTGGCCAATACCAGCTCTCCTTTTCCTCCAAAGAGGCCCACTGATCCTTGCTCTTTTTGGATTTGAGAGCACACTTCTTCCAAGGTTAGAATCTTCTCAGTTCTAAGCAAGTGCTTAATGAGATCATTGTTTCTAGGATTCAAGGTGAGAAGTAGGGAAAACACCTTGTCCTGCTCATGCCTGTCATTCAGTACATTGGGATCCAAGTACATGACCTCAACATCTCCAACTCAGCCCACAAGGCTCTGAACTTGCCAAAATGCTGGTTGAAATTCATGTCTTCTTGGTGGAATGAGTTTATAGCCCTCTTGACTTCAAATACTCTACTCAAATTTGATATGTTGCCATACACCTTTTGGAGAGTGTTCCACAACTCTTTGGAAGTTTCACAATAGGAGTAAGCTTCCAAGATTGATGTCTCAAGACTGTTTTGAGTGATAGACAACACCATGAGATCCTCTTGACCCCATTTTTTTCACCAGCCACCATCACTTCAGTACTATCCTCTCCTTGGATGGTTTCACCTGAGGGTTTGTCTTCAGTTACATAGGACTAGAGACCTCTCCCTCCCAAGGCTGTCTTGACAAGCCTTGACCACAAAAGGTAGTTAACTCCCTTGAGTATCACTTGAATTTTTACTTTAGAATTTTCCATTTTTGGCAAAATCTGAAGTTGAAAATGAAGAACAGCTCAAGAACAAGATGAACTTTGCCAAAAATAGAAAAGAAAAATCAAATTGTTTGCGGAATGTAGAAAAGAGTATGAGAAGGATTAAGTCTCAAGAACATAAAGGCTCTGATACCATGTGAGAATTAGAGAATTAAAGAGAGTTTTTGGATGAGATTATGCTTGAGATTATCAAAGAGAATAAGATAGAACTGAGAGAAAAATTTTAAGGAAGAAGGATAAGTTTTATTCTCATACTGTGATTTAGTTGTTACATAAGTTCTATAAATAAAATAGAGAGTTGATAAGTAGTACAATATGAACTAATAAGCAATGGAGCTCTGGTTTGGGTCAGGGCATGTTCAGCTGGACGGAAAGGGACAGCTTCTTCTTCTCTTCCCTTCTTGCCAAAACATGTGACTCGGGTTTAGCATAAAACCCCAACAGTTCCTCTTACTTGCTTCCACATGTTTATTTAACTCCAAAACTTAAAAAACCTTAGACCAGATATTTAAATTTGTCGAGTGATCTATGTGCTCCGTCTTCACAGGCTTCAATAGATCTGCAGATCTCCATTGTGATTTCTTCAAGTTCTTCTCTGTTACAGTATTCTGGTGCGCGAGTGTTGATCGATGTGCTGGGTATATCGTCGATCGATAGCTTCTGTAAGTGCCTCTTGATAGGTTGCTCGAAGGTCGTGTCGATCGATGCAGAGGGGTCTATATCGGTCGATCGTCATCTCTGAGATTCAAGTTCTTTGCGAAGTGCATTCACCTCTTCTTGCAGGGGTTTTATCTCTTTGCGAGCGGAGTCATTGCCAGACAGATTCCATAGTAGTTCTCCTTGACGTGATGCCATGGCTTTCTCATGTTCAGACCTCAATCCTGCCATCTCCCAGTTATGGTCACCGGTTCTTTCATTCAGCATGTATGTAACCTCTGCTTGTGTGTAGAGATTGCAAACTGAACTCCTTTAGTAAACTGTTCAGCATGCTCTGGTAGACTTATACAAGAGCGTCCAAACAATGTGGCTCTATTCAGCAGCTTCTCAATATCTTCTTTGTAAACATGGATGATGTCACCAGTGATGTTTCTTGCATAACCACTCTCATCTCTGTAGACACCATATTCGTCTTTCTTTTCCCAGGAGAAACGACGAACTCTGTGTTTAAAAGCTCTCTTTCCAAACTCGCGATGTATATCGATCGATGCTCGTTTCCAGGTATCGATCGATAGGCGTTGAATTTCTGGATTTGCGGAGTTGGAATGAAGGTTTTCTACACCATCTTGCTCATGAAGTGTTTGTGGTTGGTGCTGATCGTTCTGGTAGATGGGTGGTTGTGTGTAGGGATTGACCGGTCCATTGGCAATCTGAAGGATGTCTTCAACGTCCTTTTGGGAGATTGGAATGATTCTTCCACCTTGTTGTCGTGCATGGCCTTTAGGATCCCTGAAAATACCAAATTCATCCGGGGTTAGTAATGTAAAATCGATTTTACGTGTTTGTACCTCGAATGGTGTAGATGTGGTATCGATCGATGGTAAAGCAGGTGCATCGGTCGATCTGTTGAGTAACATGTCGGTCGATGGTAGGTGCTCCGTGTCGGTCGATATGGGTGCTTCAGGTCGGATCGCGGATGGTAGTGGTGCGGTGTCTACTGCAAAACTCTCATGGTAACTGCTTGCCCAACTTCCGATCGAGTAATCTCCGTCGTGTGGCTCATGTGGGACATAGACTGATGCACAGTAGGGTTTGTCGCTCGTTGATTTGAAACGTCATTTGAGTAATCTGGGTTGGGGCATATCGGTCGATGGAGGGTAGTCTCTATCGGTCAATGCTCCGAAGATGAAGGATGGGAGAGGAAGTTGTACTTTGTCTTCTCGAAGAAATCTAAACTCTGTGGCTCGTTCCTCTTCATAATCTTCATCATACTCCTCCTGAGTAGTGATGCTAGCTAGCTTTAGCATGTAATGATCGTTCTCCCAATCATCTGCGCTAAAATCGCCGTCTGGAAACTCTTCCTCGATCTTCTGGAATACGTTATCGATCGATGACCATGTGTAGCCATCGGTCCACTCGGGTGGACTGGTATCGGTCGATGGTAAATGACTGCCATCGGTTGATACTGCTGAATCGGTTTTGTTCTCGGCCATGGAATCATACTCGTGGGCACATAAACAAGTTGCTAGGAGTGCTGGGCTCTTCATCCTTGGAAACTTGATGACTGGAACAGGGTTGTAGTGGATGGTAGGGTTGATGAGGGTTAGGCAGAGCTTGTTGGATTTGAGGTCACAAACAGCTCCAACTGCGGCTAAGAAAGCTCTTCCAAATAATAGAGAAGTCTTGAAGTTGACCTTGTTGGCTAGGACATGGAAGTCAGTAGGAATTAGGGCATCTCCAATCTGTACCTCAAGGTTTCGAACTATTCTTCCAGATTTCTGCTGAGAACAATCCACAAAGATGAAAGATTCTTCAGTAGGCTCTACCTTCAGACCTAGCTGGTCTGCCATAAGCTTGGGTATGATGCTAACTCCAGATCCTGTATCACATAGGGCACGAGGGCATTCAACACCTCTGATGGAACATGGTATTGTGAACGTCCTTGGATCGCTCTTCTTCTCCAGTGTGATCTTCTTTTTTAGACTGTCTCTGACTTGGTGAAACATTCTCTTGATGTCTTCTTCTGTCTCTCTGGTCTCTCTAAAAAAATCCTCAATCTGTGTCAAAAGTAGGCTTCTTCAAAGGGTTTCTCTCTAGGTATTCTTAGAACTCTCTTTCTGAAGCTTGGCAAATCTTTCTCATTAGCTTCCCTTTTATAAGGCTTGGGTATCTTCTCTTTCCTTTTTCTGAGAACTCTTCCATGATTTTCCTTTTCAATCTACATGGACTCAAAGATATTCGTGGGTCTCTCCAAGATAGCATTTTTAGGGCTTCTGGTAGTGTAATATTGCTCCCGGAATGCGTCAATACGTGCACTCTCTATCTTGGGAAGCTGCACTCGGCGTTGGGGTACTGTGTAACGGGCGACACTGACTGGAGGGCGTCGGTCGATATCATGGTCTTCCTGTCGATCGATGTCATGCGGATCAATTTTAATAGGGATGGGCGGATATGGGTGTCGTTCTGCGAAGGCTTCGTGAGGCATGGTCTTGACGGCACTGCACTCGTGAGGGTACTCGTCTAAGTCCATCGCTAGACACTCATCAAAGTCTATTGATCGATGTACATGGGATCGTATCGATCGATGTTCACGGGATAAAATCGATCGATAGCAGTCGCGAACGAAGTCTCTCTCATCATCAGATCTTTGAATCTCTTCTACTACTTCTTGCCAAAAATCATCATCCAGGATGGCATTGATGTTATGGTTGTTGGCAAACTCCTGCTTCTTGAGGGCTTCTCCTATCTGAAACACCTCAGTCTCTAGCTTCTTCACATGGGTGTTTAGGGCATCTAGCTTTGTGGTGAGGGTGTTGTAGACGGAGTCAATCTTTCCATTGAAGTCTGTCTGGAGTTTCTGCTGACTCTCAAGAACCTTGTCGAGCATCTCCTCTAGTTTACTATCTTAGGTGGGTGGGTGTGGGTTGGAGTAGAATGAGTTCCCATAGCTCCTATTGTTGTTGGGGTTGCTGCTGCTGAAGGTGTTAGGCTTCTGTGAACTCTGGTTGAAGTTGCTTCTCTTGCCTGTGAAGTTTCTGTATCCTCCTTGGTTACCAGATTTCTGAAAACAAGCTCTACTGACCCAGTTCACATCTTCTTCTATATATCTTCACCTGCAGTGTATGAATCCTCCACTGAACAGATCTGCTTGTTTAGTAACTTCTGAACGGTATCCAGCTGTGGTTGCACTTCATTGATGTATTCCTTCCCAAGGAATGATGTAGCTTTTTTCTTCATGAAGTTCTTCGTGCTGTTGCTGGAAGGTAAGTTATCAATTAACTTCACAGCCTCTTGTGGATTCCTGGTGTTGAAGTTGTCATCACTAGCTGTATCAAGAGCTCTTTGATAATCCAATGTGATACCTCTGTAGAAAGTGCAAAGCAGTTGCACTTTGTTGAATCCGTGGTGTGGGCAATCTCGTTGGTAGGACTTGAATCTGTTCCATGCATCTTTGAATGACTCTTCAGGATTCTGATTGAATGTAGCAATCTTTCTTCTCCATTTTTCAGCGCGTGACTCATCAAAGAAGTTACGCAGGAATGCGTTTTTGATGTCGCTCCAGGTTGTGAGAGAACCTGGTGGTAGTTGCCTCAGCCACTGCAAAGCTTCTCCAGATAGAGAATATTTGAAAATCTTGCAGAGAAGATAGTCTTGAGGAACTCCATTGGCTTTGATGATGGTTATGAGATCCTCGAACCTCTCCAGATGGTCCATAGGATGCTCATGGGACAACCCACAGAAGGGTATTTGTCCTACAAGTGTGTAGTATTGCGGCTTAAGCTCAAAATCTCCTCTCTGAATAGCAGGAGGGCGGATCGCTGATTGGTTGGAATAGAAATGATCTGGACGGTTGTAGTCAGCCAAAGTTCTAGCTTGGTTAGCCTCTTCTACAGGTTGAATGATGTATGTAGGTGTAGTTCTTGCTCAGGTATGAACTTCTTCTGAGCGTTCAGCTTCTGACCTGCTGCATTATGCAGGTGACCATCTTGATCACGCAGGTCTCCATTCTCATCGGTTGTGAGAATAATTTTCACTACCATGTCTCACCGATTACTATCGATCGATGTAAGGTGAGGTATATCGATCGATGTCGGGTGAAGGGTATCGGTTGACGAACGGTTGGTGATGTCGAGCGATGTGACGGTGAGAGTATCGATCGACGAAGAAGGTGTCTCAGTCGACTGTGGTAGGGTAGTATCGGTCGACAAAGAAGTGTTGATGTCGATCGATGCGGAGCGTAGGTCTTTGCGATGCTACGTTCCAAGCTGTGAGGGTCTTCTGAGTACACAAGTTGTTTGTTCTTGTTGCTTCTAGTACTGCTGGGCATGTACCTGAAAAAGACAAGAAAAAAAAATTTGGTGTTAGAAGATGAATAAACAATNTGTGGTAGGGTAGTATCGGTCGACAAAGAAGTGTTGATGTCGATCGATGCGGAGCGTAGGTCTTTGCGATGCTACGTTCCAAGCTGTGAGGGTCTTCTGAGTACACAAGTTGTTTGTTCTTGTTGCTTCTAGTACTGCTGGGCATGTACCTGAAAAAGACAAGAAAAAAAAATTTGGTGTTAGAAGATGAATAAACAATTAAAGAAAAATAACCTAGACCTAATCAGATTAAATCTAATGGCTATCAAAGTTCCCCGGCAACGGAGCATAATTTGATATCACTCAAATGTTTAACCCTAAAGAGTGAATTACTCTCTCAAATAATAGGTTCAGTTGTAGTACTTAGGGATCGAATCCACAGGGAACTAAGGAACACAAAAGATGTAATCCTAAGTGATTATGCTAGGTTGATTTAGTAAGAATAGTAAACTGCAGTTGTGAGCAAATGATAAGTTGCTCAAGAGAATAGGTTGTGGTTTAAAAGAATAAAGGAAAGTAGTTAGATTCAAGGTTGCTATTCAGATAATCAGGATTATAATGCTACAGATGTTTTAGTAAGTTGCAAGATATATAAGAACTTTGATTCTTAGACAGATCTAACTCGAGAAGTCTTATAAAAACAGCATCGTATTAGGAAACGGTCTCGTCTAAAATCGTAAAACTGTTTTTATCGCAAAACGGCGCAAAAAGTCCTAAAACGCGATAAAAATCTATCCGCAGTTTTAGACGAAGTCCAGCCCAAAGATACATTGATAGTTTAACTATTTACTCGTAGAAAGAAGATAAATGTCAAGTTTGAAGATAAATAGAAGATTTCCGAAGATAGAAAGGAAAGATCGAGATAAATGGAAGATTTCCGATAGACTCTAATCTAGGCGAAAAGGAACGACTAAACCGCCTAAGGAGGGAGTATATAAGCAGAAGGCCAAGGACAGAAGAAACACACAATTTTCAGAGCTCTCACCACCTAATATAGCATCAGGAAACTTTCCGTTTTTTGTTATTGATATGCATCTCAACTATGGTTTTCAGTCTTAGGTTATTAGAACTAGGGAACTTGCTGTCAGCTCTTGTAGCCAAGGCTTACTCTCGTTGTACCACTCTTACGCAGAATTCTGAATAAGAATCCTCTTCGCTCTCTATCTCGTTTTTCATATCTTTTTATTTTCTTATCAGGTTCTTTATTTTCTGTTCCCACAGGCTACAAGTATGATGTATTTGTTTGCTTCTCCTCTCCTTGTATTTCTCACTTACAACCTAACATAGAGAGAGAGTTAAAATTACAAAATCCAATGTAGAAATGCTAGTAAATTTAAATAATTTACCTGAAAGGCAGGGCTAGTTTTGATTCTCACAAATTTTCGCCATACAGCTGGTTTAACATTCTTTGGTCTAAGATTCATCCTCTGTTGGTTAGTATCTTTACCCCTTAATTGTGTCACAAGTCTTGATTTTGATGTCCTCCATAGACATCCCATCTGCCTCAACACAGCATTCTTTTGATACTCTTCATCAAGCTCGAACCTTGCCTACAAATACTTACCAAATGAATCACATATACCAAAAGCACAAACTGTCAAATATTAAATGAAAAAGACATCTGAACAGATTTCCAAAGAACTGCCTTAACCTCCTCACTGATTTTCCTCCAATCATCAAATGTGACAAGTACATGCTCCCTCACTAATGGACCCAAGTATGAAGACAGCTTCACTGATCCTTCACAAACAGCATCTCATATTTCATTGAACTCCACTCTTTCTCAAGTTTTTGGATCTTTGGCGTTGTGCTTCATATTTGTTGGTTCTCGGTGTTTCTTCTTCTTAGGTTGAACTTCATTCAGTTCCAACTCTCCTTGAGGCTCTTTTTGGTATTTTGCCTCCTCAGACTCTTTAGCTGCATCTGGCCCTTCCTCTTCGGCACCCTCATTAGCCTTTTCACGATCTTCATGCTTGTCAGCCCCTTCAGGTTCTTGTTGGTCGTTCTCCTCTTCATGTACGTTAGCCTCATCAGACTCCTGAACCTTTTCAGACCCATCAGACTCCTGAACCTTTTCAGACTCCTGGTCCTCCTGCTGGTAATTCTCCTCCTGGTCTTTCTGCTGGTCATGCTCCTCCTGGTCCTTCTGCTGCTGTTGGCTTTCCAGAGTACAAATAAATTCCACTTCTTCGTCCACATTTTTCTTCTTCCTGCCTTTCTTCATGACTTTTGTGGTCTTCTTTGTGACTTTCGTGGTTTTCTTCATGACCTTACATGTACTCGCCTTCTTCTTAGAGTCTTTAGTCTTTGGAAGTCCCATTTAATTCACCTGAAAAAAATTACAATTAGTTAGTACGAGATACAATCTTAACTATGAAGCTACATCAGAGAACAAAAAATGTAAATGCCTAAAAACACATAAGACTCAAACATGCAGCAGAGAAGAAAAACATCACACAGGACCAACATCACACAAGACATCTATCACATATATATGCCTTCACAATCAACTCTGGCATTATGAGCTTCTTCAGTTTCAACTTCCATGTCAATAGTTGATGGCAGTAGTCCAATATCTGCGTTGACATCTTCTTCGTCTGCTTCACTGTATCTTCTTGATGGACCGTTTAGTACAACATACCAGCTCGAGGTGTCATTCTCCCTTGAGTAAAACACTTGTTTTGCCTGCGAAGCTAAAATGAAGGGATCTCTATTAAACGAAATTTGAGACTGATTCAAGTTAACAAGTGTGAACCCATCCTCCAACTTAACTATGTTTCCTCTTACTGTTCATTGACACCAGAAAAGAGGGATATAAAACACATTGTAGTCCACCAAGATAATCTCTGTAACTCTCCCATAGTATGATATTAAATCCAAAACTTGTGAAGTGTCTTTCGCACTCGCTCTACACATTGCAGTAGCCTCATAAAATACTCCACTGTTTTGGGTTTGCTTATGAACTGAGTGTGTGTGAAACCGATGTCCGTTAACTATGTAGCCTGTATATGATCTTGCATTACTCCGAGGTCCATATGCCAACCGTTTTAGATTTTCGTCATGTGTTCCAGAAGCAATAGGTATCTAGTATAAGGTAAAAAACAATAGTCAGAAGAGAAGAATGTTTAATTAAAAAACAGAAAAAATGCTAGAGACTTGTCTGTTCTTTTAACCAAGAAGGAAAATTCAGAGTATGTGTACTCCAAAAATACGTTGCATCTCGTCTACATCTTCCATTTTCTCTTGAAGGTGTTGTAGATGCATACTTGTAAGCGAAAAACATATTAGCCTGCTAGTGTTGTAAAAATAATTTATTAATGGCAAGTTGTAAACATAATTTATTTACTTACTCAACATAAGGCTCGACAACAGCTGTGTTCTGAATGACAGCAAGGTTGATCGTTTTCTTCTCCATTTCAGACAGCTCAATTGATCTGGCTGCCGAAATTGGACGTCCCTCTAAGATTGACTGGCTCTCATACTCAATATTCCTATCTAATTTCTCCTCCGCATTTGTTTTTTTCTTAAGAAACTCACTACAGAACCGCATGCACTCTTCTTCTAGGTATGACTCAGCAATACAACCCTCTGGCCTCGCATGGTTTCTAACAAGTATTTCAGTATTTTCATGTGCCTGCATAGAGGAAAACTCTTGAGAACTTTCACTTGGTTTCAACGATGAGATATTATAAAAGATGAAAAAAATTTAAGTTACCTCTCAAAGGGATACATCCAACGAAAGTGGACTGGACCGCAGAGTCGAGCTTCCCTTCCTACATGGACTATCAAATGAACCATAATGTCGAAGAAACTAGGAGGAAAATATCTCTCAAACATGCAGAGGGTTTCTACAATCTCAGCTTCCATTACTGAAATCTGCTATATATCTAAAACTCGCTGACATAGACGGTTGAAGAATGCACACATGCGTAGTATTGCTAGTCTAGGGCCTTTTGGCAATAACCCTCTAACTGCAACCGGGAGCAACTGTTGTATAAAGACATGGTAATCATGTAATTTGAGACCAGCTACCTTACACTCTTCAACTGAAACTCCCCTTGATATGTTTGAACAATATCCATTAGGTCATTAAAAATCAAAAATTCGCTTACAGAAGACCTTCATCTCAGTCTTGGACAAAGACCAAGGTGATGCGGGTAAGTAAGTCCTTTTCCCTTTCGCTTTGGGGTGCATATCCTTCCTAATACCTAGATGTTCCAGATATTTGCGAGTATTGAGGCCATCCTTTGAATTTCCACAATGTAGTAACGTGGAGACAATGCTCTTTGCCACATTTCGCTCTATGTGCATTACGTCCAAGTTATGCCTCACAGGGAGTTCCTAAACATCAACACACAATAAACAAAATCAGAACTGTAAGTTATTTCATTGTGTTCAATACATAGGGAAAGTAATGTGTTCAACAAAACGCTTACCTCCCAATAATGTAGTTGGAATAATATTGAACTTTTCTTTACATCTTGAAAATTCCTCTAAGTCTACTTCATCTTCTTCCTCTGCCTCGCTTTCACTGAATCCGTCTCCCATGTCACAGTCTTCTTCACCACTGGCTGTCCTTTTTCTCTTTGCCCCAGATTCTTTAACATTTCAAAAAAATTTGACAAAGTTCTTCAGGTTACTGGATATGTCTTGACCAAACAGTATTCTACTTTTTACCCCATGTTCCGCGTGTCCATCAAATCAAGACTTCCTTGACCGATACCTATGAGTTGGTGAGAGACCCTTTCTATGAGACATATAAACATGCTTCTTACAGAATTTCATCCACACACTACAGTGTGTTTCCCGCATACATGACAACCCATTTTTCCCTTTCCTTTGCATCCAGTAAGATTTTCATAG
The DNA here is from genome assembly GCA_932364175.1 of Eruca vesicaria subsp. sativa. Taxonomy (NCBI): domain Eukaryota; kingdom Viridiplantae; phylum Streptophyta; class Magnoliopsida; order Brassicales; family Brassicaceae; genus Eruca; species Eruca vesicaria. The sequence continues at coordinate 12,828 of CAKOAT010336154.1, forward strand.
GCAGGGAAATCGCTAATAGTCCATAGCAGCAATGCTTTAAGAGTAAAGACAGAATTACTCAACACATCATATGCAGACTCTCCTTTGCTCCACAACTGGTTCATGTTGGTGTCAAAATCGGTCACGACGGAATCAATGGCTAAAAGTCTCCGCAAAAAATAAAAATAAAAATAAAAATACGTTTTATAAAACACGAGAAGTTGTCTTATAAAATTCTAAGTATTTTCCGAAACAAAGGAAATCCGTGGAAAACTTGGAAACCGTTATCTCGCTAGAACGAAAGAAACGCCGATTACACGATCGCCCAAGTTAAGCACAAAAACCATGAAAAACCGCATCCGCCGTAAATCGTGAGCTGGTTCGGCCAAACTAGCTCGCCGTACGGTGAGCTAGGCGGAATCGAGCTAGCTCGCCATACGGCGAGCTGAACCAATCCGGTTTGACTCATCGTACGTCGATATGATTATCCCGAGCCTCGATCTCCCACGTCCTCTATTCAAGCCAGACGTCCTTCGGCACGATCATGTTCCGAACAATGGTCGAAATGTCTCTCGTTTCTTCTCGATCCGTCCTATCGTTCAAGTTTACGATAAAAACCGTAAAGTCTTGTTTTCTCGAAAGAACTCGAGGAAATCGTATAAAACGGCAATGGTTAAACGAAACACCGAACATTTCCTAATTATACGATTTACTCGAGATTTTTCGTAAAAATCATAGAAAACACGTTTTTAATAAAACCTCGAGTAAATCGTAGAAAACGGCAACGATTAACCGAAACGTTGAACATTGCCAAAATTTACGATTAACTCGAGAAACTTATTGAAAAACAGCATCGAATCAGGAAACGATCTCATATAAAGTCGTAAAACGGTTTTGTTGCAAAACGGTCTGGAAAGTGCTAGAACTCGATAAAAGCATATCTTGCGACTTTAAACGAAATCTAACCCGAAGATACGACGACGTTTTGACGATTTACTCGGAGAAAGAAGATAAATGTCAATTTTGAAGATTAATGTCAAGTTTGAGGATAAATAGAAGATTTCCGCTGGAAAAAAGGAAAGACAGAGATAAATGGAAGATTCTCGATAAACTCGAATCTGGGCAAAATGGATGGACTAAACCGCCTAGGAAAGGAATATATAACCAAGAGGCAGAGGACAGATGCAAAGGACGAATTTGAGAGCTCTCATCTGAGACTTTTACAACTTTTCTAGACCTAGAATTTTCCGAACTTAGAAACTTAGGCTTTATTCTTGACAAGTTCGGTTTCTATGACATGCGCTCAATTGCTAGATCAAACTCGCCCAGGCAGTTCGATCTCTTGTCCAGATCTACCAACTGAAATACGTTCGACTTGATCCTCGAAAGGGGTACGTAGGCAGCCTTTCATAAGGTTGAGTCCGAAATCAATCAAACTCTCTTTTTCTTATCTTTTTCATCTTTTGTTATTGAGCTGCGACTCGACTAGGTTTAGGGCTTTATGTTTATAACTCACTGACGGCCCCTGCGGCCTAAGCCTTTGTAAACTCTTGTAATGATCACAACGCTCTTATGCGAAATCGAAATAAGATCAACTTTCTTTATAAATTCGTTTATCGTTTTTTTTCATATTTTCCGCATTTATTTGGTTACTTGTCATTGGCTTTCGCAGAGATCCTGGTCCTATGGAAAATTAGGGTTTTCCTAAGTTTCCTTTTTTTACGGAAATCGAGGGTAGGTCGCTAGAAGGAGGGGAGGTCGCTAGAAGGAGGTGTGAATTTCGGTTCCCACAGTTTGGCGCTAGAAGGAGGGGAGGTCGGATTACTCTTACTCATATCCGAAAAATGCTTGACCAAAACGTTGTTTGGATGTATGAAAGACAAGGTCGCGACTCGCAAAAACGCTGGTAAAACAACTCCAGCAGCGACTACTCCTACAGCCAACGCTCACGTAAACGCTGTAATACTCAGCAAAATCGAATACCTAATCGCGACTCTTCTCCACGGGAAGAGCAACAAAACAAGCTCGCGATTACTATCTCAGATCACTAAGGGCAACGATAATATCTATTAAACCCCATAGTGTTTTTCTTATTTCCGAGTTTGACAAATCTCATGGGTTGAGCAAAAGACGTTTTTCGAGAATTGTTCGGAAAAATAAAACTTGCTCTCTCAGAAGCTGCGGAAAAAACCCTAGGTTGTTCGCGGAAAAAGCCCTAGGTAACTGGAGGAAAAAAGCCCTAGGTAAGTCGTGGAAAAACTGTAGATTATTCGTGGCAAAACCCTAGGTTGTTCGTGGAAAAACTCTAGGTTACTCGCGGAGAAAGCCCTAGGTTACTCGCGGAAAACCCTAGGTTATTCGTGGCAAAACCCTAGGTTGTTCGCGGAAAAACCCTAGGTTACTCGCGGAGAAAGCCCAAGGTTACTCGCAGAAAAACCCTAGGTTATTCGCGACAAAACCCAAGGTTGCTCGCGGAAGAACCCAAGACTACTCACAGAATCGGGCGATACTATCCGGCTTGAAAAGACGATGAGTTGGCCAAGCTAAACCAGCTCGCCGTACGTCGAGCTGACCAGCTCGTCCTAGGTAAGCTGACCGGCCTTCCACCTCGCTCCATGTGCATTACATCCAAGTTATGCCTCACGGGGAGTTCCTAAACATCAACACACAATAAACAAAATAAGAACTGTAAGTTATTTCATTGTATTCAATACATAGGGAAAGTAATGTGTTCAACAAAAGGCTTACCTCCCAATAATGTAGTTGGAATAATATTGAACTTTTCTTTACATCTTGAAAATTCCTCTAAGTCTACTTCATCTTCTTACTCTGCCTCGCTTTCACTGGATCCGTCTCCCATGTCACAGTCTTCTTCAACACTGGCTGTCCTTTTTCTCTTTGCTCCAGATTCTTTAACATTTCCAAAATTGTTGACAAAGTTCTTCAGGTTACTGGAAATGTCTTGACCAGACAGTATTCTACTTTTTACCCCATGTTCCGTGTGTCCATAATATCAAGACTTCTTTGACCGATACCTATGAGTTGGTGAGAGACCTTTTCTATGAGACATATAAACATGCTTATTACAGAATTTCATCCACACACTATCAGTGTGTTTCCCGCATACATGACAACCCATTTTTCCCTTCACTTTGCATCCAGCAAGATTTTTATAGGCAGGGAAATCGCTAATAGTCCATAGCAGCATTTCTTTGAGAGTAAAGACCGAATTACTCAACACATCACATGCAGACTCTCCTTTGCTCCACAACTGGTTCATGTTGGTGTCAAAATCCGTCACGACGGAATTAGTTTTTGGGGTCAAAATCGGTACGACGGAATCAACGGCCGAAACTCCCCGCAGATATATAAAAGGAATCTTTTTATAAAACCCGAAGAATCGTTTTATAAAACTCGAGGATCGCTTTATAAAACTCGAGGATCGTTTTATAAAACTCAAGAATTGTTTTATAAAACCCGAGGATCGTTTTATAAAACTCGAGAATCGTTTTATAAAACTTGAGGATTGTTTTATAAAACTCGACAATCATTTTATAAAACTCGAAGAATCTTTTTATAAAACTCGAAAATCGTTTTATAAAACTCGAAGAATCGTTTTATAAAACTCGAGAATCGTTTTATAAAACTCGAAGAATCGTTTTATAAAACTCGAGAAGCCATTTTATAAAACTCGAAGATCGTTTTATAAAACTCGAGAAGCCGTTTTATAAAACTCGAAGATCATTTTATAAAACTCGAGAAGCCGTTTTATAAAACTCAAATATCGTTTTATAAAACTTGAGAAGCCGTTTTATAAAACTCGAAGATCATTTTATAAAACTCGAAGAATCGTTTTATAAAACTCAAGAATCGTTTTATAAAACTCGAAGAATCGTTTTATAAAACTCGAGAAGCCGTTTTATAAAACTCGAAGATCGTTTTATAAAACTCGAGAAGCCGTTTTATAAAACTCGAAGATCATTTTATAAAAGTCGAGAAGCCGTTTTATAAAACTCAAAGATCGTTTAATAAAACTCGAAGATCGTTTTATAAAACTTGAGAAGCCGTTTTATAAAACTCGAGAAGCCGTTTTATAAAACTCGAAGATCAAATCGAAGATTATTTTATAAAACTCGATAAGCCGTTTTATAAAACTTGAAGATAGTTTTATAAAACTCGAGGATCGTTTTATAAAACTCGAGAAGCCGTTTTATAAAACTCGAAGATCGTTTTATAAAACTTGAGAATCGTTTTACAAAACTTAAAGATCGTTTTATAAAACTCGAAGATCGTTTTATAAAACCCGAGAATCATTTTATAAAACTCGAAGAATCGTTTTATAAAACTCGAGAATCATTTTATAAAACTCGAAGAATCGTTTTATAAAACTTGAAGAATCATTTTATAAAACTCGAAGAATCATTTTATAAAACTCGAAGATCGTTTTATAAAACTCGAAGATCATTTTATAAAACTCGAGAATCATTTTATAAAACTCGAAGAAT
>CAKOAT010336265.1:2410-29053 GCA_932364175.1 Eruca vesicaria subsp. sativa
TTAGTCCGGACTTACACAACTCTCGACCAAGGTACGGGTTGGCCGACCTTAGGCCGAGGTCGAGAGGGGCGGGTTAAGTGGTTGGTTTGGTCGAGACTTTGGATTTGGTCTAAGGTTTTGGTCGAATCGATTGCTTTGCTCGCCAACTTGTGACGCTTCCGGGTCGTCTTGGGTTAGTCCGACCTAGGACGGTTCGGGGATGTTACAGTCAGGGCCCATCATAGCTTCCTCAAAGGACGTAGGTTCATCACTCTCGATTATCAATAGACCGTGATGATCCGTCACCCAAACCCAATATCTATCAGATTCATGATGTGTCCTAGGACCTACGTACCTCAGGTTCCAGAGGTGTAGATTCTACGACTCTTCGTAAATCTAATTGATCATCTTCATGAGAAGAAAAAGCAATCTTCTGTGTTTCTCAAACTTCTTCGAGTTGTACTTTACTCCCACTGTTCTTCTTGGAAAGAAATTCTCTTTCTAGAAAAACACCATTATGAGCAACAAACACTTTGTTCTGGGTGGAGTTGTAAAAATAATAACCTTTGGTTTCTTTAGGATAGCCAACAAAGTAACATTCATCAGATTTGGGTCCAAGCTTATCAGTTAACATACGTTTGACATAAGCCTCTGAACCCCAAATTTTTCAGAAAAGACAAATTTGGAACCTTTCCAGTCCACATCTCATGTGGTGTCTTCTCAACTGATTTTGATGGACGTATGTTTAGCGTAAACGCAGATGGTTCAAGAGCATATCCCCAAAAGGATGGTGGAAGATCTGCATGACTCATCATAGACCGAACCATATCTAATAAAGTTCGGTTTCTCCTTTCAGACACACCATTCCATTGTGGTGTTCCTGGAGGAGTGAGTTGTGAAACAATTCCGCATTCTCTCAGATGATCATTAAACGCTTGACTCAAATATTCCACACCCCGATCAGATCGAAGAGCTTTTATTTTCTTGTCAAGCTGGTTTTATACTTCATTCTAGAATTCTTTGAACTTTTCAAAAGATTCAAACTTATGTTTCATTAGATAAACATAACCATATCTACTGAAGTCATTAGTAAATGTGATGAAGTACTGATAGTTTCCTCTAGCATTTATACTCATTGCTCCACATACATCACTATGTATAATTTTCAACAAGTCTTTAGCTCTTTTACCGTGTTTAGTAAAAGGAGCCTTAGTCATTTTACCCAACAAACAAGATTCACATTTTCGTATGATTCATAATCAAATGAGCTTAAAAGTTCATCACTGTGAAACTTTTAAATGTGTTTCTCATTTATGTGGCCCAAACGACAATGCCAAAGAAAAATGTGATTCGTGTCGTTAGACTTGAATCTCTTGGTACTGATGTTATAGATATACACGCTTTGGTCTAGAATATAAAGTCTATTCTCTAATGGACCGCTACCATAAAAGATATCATTACGATCAAAAGAACAACACTTGTTTTTAATCGAAAATTGAAATCCTTCCAAATCCAAACAAGGAATGGAAATAATGTTCCTACTTATAGCAGGTACATAGTAGCAATTCTTAAGTTCTAAAACCAAGCCTGAAGGTAAAGACAAATGAAATGTCCCCACGGCTAATGCAACAACTCTTGCTCAATTTCTTACGCGTAGGTCCATTTGTCCTTTCTCAAAAATTCTACTATTGCTTAGGCCATTCATATTCGTACAAATATGAGCACCACAGCCGGTATCTAATACCCAAGAAGTAGAGCCAGAAGTAGTAACATTTACTTCTATAACATAAGTATCTCTAGACAATGTTTCAAAAAAACTTTTACTTTTCAGATCTTCCAAATAGGGATTAAACTTAAGAAAAAGATTAGTCTCACTAGGATTCACAATCCAACTTGTCCTATCCCTTTCTTTATTCTTAGCATTTGGTTTGAGAACAATTCTCGGGATTCGATACCATTCAAGGAAGTTCGATCCATTCAATTTGTTATTCTCAAGAACATATCAAAATGAAAACGAGTTGTGAGGAGTTAACATTTCTGGAATAAAATAATAGGGAATGTTAATATGATGTTCATAAATTGAGAAATCTCAACAATTAAGAAAACTCATATTATATTCAAAATATTTTCCTCAGATGAATATAATAATCCAAGATCCATATTTCACTAAAATCCAAGAGAGTTTTGGCTCATCGCCTGAATTTTAGTTATTTAGGTAAGCAACACTTTGCTAATTATATCCAATATAATTCTTGGTTGTTGGACGACATCTTATGTCTTATCCAACCTATGTCTCTAAGCCCAAAACCGTTTTGATAGCCTAGTCAAGTAAACCAATCTTGTTTCATATGATAACCGTTACCATCCACCTCACTCATGTAATTACAGACATCTTGCTTTGGCAAGCCCATATTACAACGAAACGAGCCTTGATGGTTGATAAGATTGGGTAGACATCAAAATTACTTGAAATTAATTGAGAAACAAATTTAATTCAATTTAATTTATATTTAAAAATTTATATCTGATATAAAATATAAATATAACTAATACATATCTTATATGTATATTAATTGAATTATAAATAATTAAACTAATTTTAATCTAATTAAAATTATTAATAAGATAATTTTAGTGTTTAATTCTAATCAAATTAGAATTATAACTAATATTATCAAAACTTGTTTTCCTTTAAATCAGAGTTAACCAAATCGGTCATATTCAAATCTATATCAACTCTTTGATAATCTGAGTACTTAAATACATATATTTATTTACACATCAATTAATTATTGCTATATAATATAATTTATGTATCGAGACATGCATATCACTACGAGACAAAAGCATGTTAAAACAAATTGGTTACAATAATCACAATGCACGTATATTCCTATTCTGAACATATGCATATTAGTTTTAAGATCATCACAATGAAAAGCGTACGTCTCATGCGGATGTTTGGGATGTTCTAGTTGTTTTAATTTGACATGCCGGTTCTTGTTATAAATCGATATTTATACCGTAATAAATCATAATCAAATTAGGGTTTCTATCAACATGCTCACATATCAAACTCAAACAAGATCTAATTTCATTATTAAACAAGTAAGTTCTGATACCACTGTTGGAATTTATACCGGTTTATAACGATGAATTCTATTTGCCTAGATCTCATGCAAATACTGAAATAAATCTAGATCTTATGGTTTTGGATATACCTGATTATTCGCAGCGGAAAGATGAATATACCAAATCAAGATTTCAAGCACTGCAAACGTCGTGCCTCTACCGGTATCTACACGCACACTAACTAGATCACTACGGGATGCTAGTGCCATCAAGATCAAATCTCAAAACAAACTATTTTGTCTTTCACGTTACTGAGTTATGCGGCTACACCTGTCCCCATATGTCTCACGTGCTCATCATATATGAGTTTACCAAACCAAAACAATTAGGTTTAGTTAATATAACTTATGGGCCAAGCCCAATAATTATTTAACTAACAAAACGTATATAGTTACATCATATGTAACATATAATTAAGTTAATAATACCACATAGATATAACAAGTTTATATCATTATTTCTGAACTCAAAGTATTGTTGATCTAGTTTGCTTAGGTGTGTGACCCTGTAGGATTATATAATATTAGCAATGAATTCTCAATTCATAGATTATAAGCGGTTTCTAGCAAAACATTATAATCGCCTAATATTATATGATTGTCAAACCTCGATTCTACGACTTCTACTAGAGTAAATACAAATGATTTTAGGATATTCCCAACATTTGTTTCCTACTCTTGCTTTCTAAACATCAACTCATCGGAATTTATTTAATTTTCTTCTTATTCATTTCAGTTCCTATTCAAAAGTACACAAATATAATAGATAAAACTAAAGGACAGTTTCGAGCATTTCCACGATGCTGAACTTGAATAGAAGCCTGGTAACATGCAGAACAACTACAAAACAAATACAATGCAGTTTTAATAGGAGCAAAAACATAAAATATTTTTGTTACTATTCACAGTGGTGTGATGTGGTGTGGTTCGTTACACTACAAAAAACATACTAATTCCGATAGAGAATTTCGTCAGATTTTCGTCGGAATAACGTAATTTCAATGAAAATCCAACAAAAATCTATGTCGATATTATTTTGCCGGAAAGAATTTTCGTTGGAATTTTCTCAAAATCTTCCACCGAAATTTTGACAGATATATTTCTGATGAAATTCTAACGGACATATATCTGAAAAAAATTTAACAAACATATTTCTGATGAAATTCAGACGGAAAATTTCCTTACAGATGTTTTTTGTTCAAAATTTCCAACAGACAATAGTTGTCGAAATTTTGAAAATTATTAAAAAAATAAGAACATTTAATATAAATTATATTAAAATCATTATATATAATATAAAATTGTTTTGTATAGAAAATCCTATTTAAATTGTTTTATATATAAATATATATTTAATTAAAATAATTATATATATATAAATTAGATAAAACTTAGAAATATTTTTAAATATATTTATTTTTAAAACGTTTTCAAAATTATAAACTCCAAAAACGTTTTATAAAATAATTTAGAGACTTTCTAAGTTTCACAAATAGGTTATATATATACTTAAAAAGTTTTTGATATAAATTAAACTAAAAAGGTTTATATATATATAACATTTAGATTATATCAAAGTTAATTAAATTCGTTTATATATAAAAATTATATAGTTTTTTTATAAATCATTTATATATATATATATATTGGTAAAACGTTTTAAAAAATAGAAACTAAAAACGTAAATAAATTATTAAAAACGTTTTATAGTTTTTTAAACAAAAAAATAAATTATACAACCACAAAATTTACCACCTAAAACTATCTAAAACACAAAAACTAACAACCAACCACCAAAATATAACATACCAATCCTAAAACTCTTCATCTTAACAAAATCTAACATTCAAAACTTAAAACTATCAAAACTAACATCTACAACCTAACAATAATCAAAATATAAGATTTAACTATATGCAAGATAATACTCTATATTACATCAAAATATATTATAGAAAGATAAATGTCATCTTAACAAATCTTTTCAAAAAAATATATTTATGCTTCGAATGGTGGCACTACAAAAAAACAAGGTGCATTCTGACAAACATCCTGACGGAAAAAAATATTGTCAGAATATTCTGAGGAAATTTTGACGCAATACTAAGAACACTCAAAAATAAAGGGTTGTCGATATTTCGTCTATAATTTCGGACATGAAATGAGATTTTTTGAATTTTTTCGAGCGAAATTCAAAAAACTTATCGAGGAAATATGTGTTCGTCAGAATTCCCTTTGATGGAATTCCAACAAAACCCTTATATATTTAATTTTTTAAAATTTTCGTATAGTTTGTCAGAATTTTGTCAGTATAACTGTAAAACCATACAAGTTATTTGTAAATAGATTATTTTGAAGCTGTCTATAGTTTTTAATATCTGTTTCGGATGACACTAAAAACGAATACAAAATCTGAAATAATATTACTATTTGGCATGTTCTTGTATATCAAAATATGTTAGATTAACTCTAATAAAACTCCAAAAGATCAAATTTTGTGTGTGTGATTTTATCTACAATAAAACTCCAAAAATCACATCATATCATTATATTTGGTGTTTCGTTAATAGTATTACACTAGATTGCTCCAACTATTAAACTAATGTGTTTTATTACTTTTCAGTTTAAGTATAGTTATATTAATAGGGGGATAAATTATAATACCACAAACTTGATACAATTTTTTTGATTTACATTTAAGTGACGATTTGTTCATAAATATCATAAATCTGTGATGAAAAGACTAAACTAACTCTCCTAAATTGTTTAAAATATTTTTTAAATATATATAGAATTTTATAAAGTCAATATCGCCCTTTAAATACTAAATTCTAAAGAATAATCATTAAACTATACACTCAAATATTAAAGTTTTTGATTGAATATATTTTTGAAAGTCATATCCAATTTGTGATACATTAATATTACTCTTTTTGTTCCCGAAAAAATATTTTCTGGAGTATTTATACATATTAAGAGCATAATGAAGGTTTACAAATGACATTTTTAAAAAACTTTCGAGCGAAATTCAAAAAACATTATCGAGGAATTATGTGTACGTCAGAAATTTCTGATGGAATTCCAACAAAACTCTTATATATTTAAATTTATAAAATTTTCTTCTATTTTGTCAGAATTTTGTTAGTAAAACTGTAAAACCATACAAGTAATTTGCAAATAGATTATTATGAAGCTTTCTATAATTTTTAATATATGTTTCGGATGACACTAAAAAAAATACAAAATCTGAAATAATATTACTATTTGGCATGTTCTTGTATATCAAAATACGTTAGATTAACTCTTATAAAACTCCAAAAGATCAAATTTCGTGTGTGTGATTTTATCTACAATAAAACTCCAAAAATCACATCATCTAATTATTTGGTGTTTCGTTAATAGTATTACACTAGATTGCACCAAATATTAAACTAATGTGTTTTATTACTTTTCAGTTTAAGTATAGTTATATTAATAAGGGGATAAATTATAATACCACAAACTTGATACTATTTTTTAGATTTACATTTAAGTGACGATTTGTTCATAAATATCATAACTCTGTGATGAAAAGACTAAACTAACTCTCCTAAATTGTTTAAAATATTTTTTAAATATATATAGAATTTTATAAAGTCAATATCGCCCTTTCAATACTAAATTCTAAACAATAATCATTAAACTATACACTCAGATATTAAAATTTTTGATTGAATATATTTTTGAAAGTAATGTCCAATTTGTGATACATTAATATTACTCTATTTGTTTCCAAAAAATATTTTCTGGAGTATTTATACATATTAAGAGTATAATTAAGGTTTACAACTAAATTTATTATATACTAGGGGTTTGTCGGCGCTACTTGCCGAGATTTTGTACAATAGTATATTTTAATAATTTTAAAATTGTATTGGTGTTTTCAGTAAAACTTTTAACAAATATATGAAGATATTTTAAATTTTGTTTAACTTTGTCCATCTGTTTTTAAACTTATTTTAAAATAAGTGAAAGTTGTATATATGTATAAAAAGAAACATGCACAAATTATATTTGTGACTACACCATATAGATTCGTCCATTTTCTGACTGACCGTGATTTCTTTTTGAACTATAGCATATTAAATCAGAGGATTAAGTTATTTAAAGTAATTCTACTAATATTATTAGAATTCAGAAAATATTCACTAAAATGTGGTCATATTCTTTGCAAGATTGAGTCGGATTAAAATGCAAACATGGAGCATTCGCTCTGGATTAATTTTATCATTTGCGTGGAGGTCGAGACATGCACTGATAGTTGCATTTTCTTAATATCATATTTCTGCATGCTCCCAGAGTAGGTTTGTATGATCATATATATAATGATAACATTTTTACGTGTGTATATGCCTTAGAACGGGCAGATTGAGAATGGGTTTACAATAACAAAGTAGATACTCAAAAGTGCCCATATGTAACCATTCGCATTGATTGTACTATCGAGAAGCAAATATGACAATTTCTGCAAGACCTTTACAATATTTCAATTCAGCACCACTTAATTCCTTTTACAATCTTGCCTTCCACTGTTCCACTCTTGTCGTATTGTTTGAATTTTCAATAAGCTAAGTGAATATAACCACAAAAGTTTTGCCAGTTTGATCTTCTTTGTGAACTCTTTGACCTGGTTCAACTTTTTTTTTGTTTATCATAAACCAGACCTGGAGAGCATATCGCTTTAATTTCTTACGAGATTCTGAATAAATAAATTAAGGATAATTAGAAGTCAATATCTGAAGCATTGACACATTCAAATGTTATGCTGACAAAAGAAGAAATAAAGAAAACCATTAAACAGTAGACGTATAGCCGATGATCTAATGAGAAGAAAAATATAGAAAAAGAGAGTTAAATTTCTCCAAAGAATCCTACGCTCATTTACATGCTGATCTCATAAACTTAAGCAGCGTTGGTGAGGCGTTTGGTTCTGCTTGCAAAATGGAGACTTAAAATCGGCTGCAGACATGACCATAAAGCTCTGATTAGCCAATTTCTAATCTTGCGCTCCAGATGAGTATAAAAAGCCAGGATAAGCAAACTTTCAGTTGTTTTGTGTAATTTACGTAAATGTAATTTTTATTTTTTTTGGATAAAGAGTATGTTTTAAGCTCCCATTCTCCATGAACTCATATACCAAATACCCATATTAAGGACACACACGAATGAGAAGAACCATGTGATGATGTCTTAAGTTTTATGAAACTTAGAACCTCGACCTATTGTTGAAATTGCTTCTTTTCTTAATCAACATCAGATCTTAAGACTTTAGTGGCAGCAGGAGTGTGATCAAGTGTGCCTTCATAGAGAGGTCTGTATCCATCTTTTCCTACTTTTAAGTTACTTGTGAATATGTTAGTAGCTTCAGTAGTCTCTTCTATATAGTATCTTCCGTACAGACATCGTTCAGTACCATAGGGACATTAATCTTATATAGGACATAACCCTTGTAAGTTATTCTACTACAACCTAAAGTAATCTGTATGACCCAATATATATTAATTTACTTATTTACCCTTAATGAAAAAAGAAAAGCAAAATTGAAAAAAAGCTTTGGCGTGATTCTTCTTCTCCGACATCTTGACCAGATGGTGATGATGATAGCAACGACAACAGTAACGATAAGCTTCAGTCGTAAGTCCATGCTTCACTCTCAGCTGGTGTTGTGCTCTACAACCCTAGGTGAGCTTCTTCTCCGTTGCAGTCGACGTGAAATCCCAATCCATGGTGGTCGTCAAGTCGGCAATTCACAACACACTGCTGCCGATTCTCCTATTCAAATCGTATATGTCGTCGTCGTGACCTCAAACCCTTGCCACCGATTCCGCTAATCTTCGATTTCAATCCTTCGTTCGATCCTGTGTCGAGAGAAATCGGTTTACTTGTGACCAACTCTTCATTATTTATGTCTTTGGTCCTTAGTTTTCTCGATTCTCCTCATTTTGACCCAAACTTTTTAATTAACATATTTTCTTGAGATTTCTCCCCACACTTTTTAATTTTGAAATATAGACCTTATTAAATATAAATCGAGATATAATTAAGTTTAATATGATGTTATTATAAGCTAAATCAAGAAACTGGTGTAGGTGTGGATTATAGAAGATTATACAATTAGTACATCCTTACTTATTTCAATTTTAGAGTTAAAGTACAACTATATGTAATCTCATACAACTTGTAACTAAGCATATACACAACTAGTATTGCTAGTATATCTTTGTTATATACCAAACATGTAATACTGGAACAACTTGTATTTTATACCAGATACGTAATATTGGTCCAACTAGTTCAACTTCTTCATTATAAAAAAATTAAAAAAATTATTTGGTTTTCCATATGAAAAACTAATCAACTGACCAAATGGCTATGGGTTTATAATGTTTTCTTTAACTATTTTAACTTTTAAATAGTCATTTTGGTAATTACTACATTATCACATAAGTTCCTATGTTCCACCTTATACTTTAAAGGTTTGCTTACTTGTTTTTTTCATTATATTTTTGAAAATCATACACCTAATACATTTTAAAAAATTTAATGATTCTATAATATCTGATACCAAGTAGGTAAACATATGGAGGTGATACAACTAAGTTCAATTTATTTCTTATATGGTACAACTAAAGTTTTCAATTTTCTTGTCAAAATACAACTATGTACAAACTTGTACAACTCAAATTCCGGTACAACTATGTACACAAGTGTATTACTCAAAAACTAGTACAATTATGTATTATTAATGTCCAATACTGGAACAACTTGTATTTTATACCAGATACGTAATATTGGTACAATTAGTTCAACTTCTTCATTATAAAAAAAAAAATTATTTGGTTTTCCATATGAAAAACCAATCAACTGACCAAATGGCTATGGGTTTATAATGATTTCTCTAAACTATTTTAATTTTAAATAGTCGTTTTGATAATTACTACATTATCACATAAGTTCCTATGTTCCACCTTATACTTTAAAGGTTTGTTTACTTGTTTTTTCATTATACTTTTTAAAATCATTCACCTAATACATTTTAACAAATTTAATGATTATATAATATATGATACCAAGTAGGTAAACATATGGAGGTGATACAACTAAGTTCAATTTATTTCTTATATGGTACAACTAAAATTTTCAATTTTCTTGTCAAAATGCAACTATGTACAAGCTTGTACAACTCAAATTCCGGTACAACTATGTACACAAGTGTATTACTCAAAAACTAGTACAAATATGTATTATTACATTTAAATTGTGTATCACGTTTTAAACATGATAGTTGTATCATTTATTCGGCTACTTGTAAACGTGGTATAACTTTCTATTATGTACCATACTTGTATTAGTAGTACAACTGAGATAACTTAGTTATTTTTAAAATTGACAAAAACCAAATGGATATTACATATAAAATAATAATCAAAATTTTGGAATCTTAAGAATTGAAACTGAACCTGACATAAACCAAAATATTTTGGATATCCGAATGTATCTGAAATAGATTTATATAATATATTAATTATTTTTAGATTTAATATCCCATGTACAAACTTGTACAACTCAAAACTCGGTACAACTATGTATATGATTGTACAAAACTAAAATACTGGCACAACTTCTTATTTCATACCGTACATGTAATAGTGGTACAACTGATTCAACTTCTTTATTATAGAAATTTATAAATTCCATTTAGTTTTCCGTACGAAGAAAACTATCAACTGACTAAATTAGTGTGTGTTTATAGTGGTATCTCCTAACTATTTTAAATTTTAAACATTTTTTTTAACAATTCTTACACTATCAGTTTTCATGATACACCTTATATTTTAAAGGTTTGTTTACTTGTTTACTTGTTTATCCACTATATTTTCTTGTATATGTGTTATTGATCTATATTTTATCATATTTTCATGTCTATATAAGAAAATGAACATAGAGGCGAGAAGATTACTACATATCAAATGTTAAAACAACACAGCTCAAATGATGACACAATTAAACTAGTACTACGGCTACCGTACCTAAACCAATTGTACAACTTGGATTATTTTCGTAGTCCAAACATGAATGCATATGCATAATTTTCTGAACTCATAATGATTCTTACATCAATTTTTTTTTTTTTGGAAATAGTACAACTAGTATAAATAGTACAATTTGTAAGCAAATCATTATCAAAATCAAATATTATTGAAAATAAATTATTCATGTATTTTGACTCATGCAAGCACAGAAGGTTAGATCAACATTTCTCATTTGTTTTATACCATCCAATTTTCTAGCATTATTCATATGCTGAAATAAAAACCAAATATCGCCATATTAATTATAAAGTTGTACAAGCTATATGCATGTTAGTTGTACCAGTTATACGCGTTATACTCAATGTATTTGTACTAGTTATGTTTGTTTTAGTTGAATTAGTCATACTAGATCGGGTTGTACTAGTTATACTAGTTCGGGTTATACTAGTTGTACTAGTTTGAATCATACTAGTTGTACTAGTCTGAGTCATCCTAGTTGTACTAGTTTGAGTTATACTAGTTGTATCAGTAATACTCTGCGTTTTTCTTTGTTATGAATCTCGCACGAAAATGATGAAATTTGACTTTAAACAAGATCTAATTGATTAAATATGATTATGGGTTGATCGATTTGGTATAAGAAAAAGAAAATTAGTGAACATGTGAAGTAAATTTTGGATTTTGTTTTAAGGTGAATCCATGGATAAGAAAAAAGGAAGAAGAAGAAGAAAAAAAATTAGGTTAACAGTTGGGTCTGGGTCGTCGGATCATGGGTAGAATCTGGATATTAGTGGCATGGATCCGTAAATATGTTGAAGTCTTTAGGTCTTTTAGTTATTTTATCTACTTTTTGAATTAAATTTAAATGTAAAATAAATACAAATTAAAAGGGGGTCATTTTAGAATATATGATATCCATGTGTGTCATGACAGACTTTGATCCGTACCATAGCGCACCGTTTTTCTCGTGTGAATCCTTTTTTGTTTTACATTTCTGCGTTCTTCCTTCTTTGTCCTTCGTTCTTCTTGTACTCTATCCCCTCTCTCCTTCAGGAAGAACTTGTGACAGCCATAGGAGGCATTTGTATAACTTCCATTCTATATGCATCAGTCTTGATGAATTCATTGAGGATTCTTGCTCCCATATACTGAGGGTACCTTAAGTCAGTTGTCTCATCAAGTAACCCATACTGCCATCACCATAAATTAATTTCAAACATCAAACAATAGAAAAACTTTCTTCAAACTTCATAGTATAGATGTGGCAGAAGTAAAATACCACTATGACAAAGTAAACATGGGGAATTCTTCCTCCACCTCCTCAAAATAATGTCTGAAAAGACCTACAAAGATCACCACTTCCATCTTATGTAACATCAATACAATCATGTGTACTTCTTAAAAGCTACAGAATTTACTTACATCAACTAAACAATGAAGGAAAGAGAGATTACTGGCAGCTTTACAGTTCTGTATGGATGCTATCATAAGGTAAACTTCACTATGTTCAGTTGTGAATCCTTTTTTGTTTTACATTTCTGCTTTCTTCCTTCTTTGTCCTTCGTTCTTCTTGTACTCTATCACCCTGACCAATCAAACAACATACTGGAAAATAAATACTCCGCTTCAAATCCAATCTAATATAACCCAATGTCCTATAAAAATGATCAGACTTGTTCATTACTTCCAACAGTTTCAAATTCTGACCAAGGGTGCTTTGAAAGGTATCAGTTTCACTTGGGAACTCACTCAGATACAGATTCAATATTTTCAGGTTACAGAGACATGTTTCTCAGAAGATCACATGGTAAATATAAAAACAAAACCCTCTTTCTCGATGAGCTTGGAGAAGAAGCGCTCCGCTTGAGCGGCGAAGACATTGCCGTGGTAGTCACGCCAGACGATAACACAGCCTTTGATATCGAGCAGAATCAGCTCCTCCTGCCATGTTTTTCCTCTCTTTCTTATCAAAATAGAAAATCATTCTTTAAACTTATCGTTAAACAAAATATATCATACTATTTTTTCTCTTTCAGTTTTATTTTTACATTACCAAAAATTAAATATATTGTTTTGGTTAATACTTATTTAAATAAATATTTTCAATAATATCTAGCTGTAAAAATATAAATATTTACTCTGTGATTTCGTTTTAAATGTTTCAAATTTCAATAAAAGTTATATTTTTATAAATGAAAAATACGTATAAATCAACTAAAATAAGAATTAAATACATAATGAAAAACTTACAAATTAAACTTAAAATTTATTTTGATAAAATGAAATTAGTATAATTCAAATACGTAAATTATTAAAACAAAATTAATCATATATAGTAGTGTTTTAGTGTAGAAATTGATGTTGTGATTGGAAATGATAATAAAATTTAACACCAAAAGACTAAAATTGTTGTTATGATAAAATTATCATCAAAATTAACTAGAAAAATAAGAAGGATATCTTTTATCTTTGAATAAAAAATAAGAATGATGTCGCATGGAGCTCTATAGAAATTAGATTGAAACCAAGAACCAATTCATGATATAATTGACCAAAATGAATCATCATATTATATCATAAGGCCAAGTTGAATATAACATCAAACATAAGATTTAATGCAATTTCATCTCCAATCTATTATATTAAAAGAGAAGTTATGACTCACTTCATGTGTGATTTTTTAGTTTGGACCATCCTAAAATTTTTATAAAATTTTATATAACATCATTATAATATATTTTTATATCTTTAATTTTTATTTGAAATACAAATAGATAGTTTTAAGAAAATTCTAACAAAATATTTTAAAAATATTTTAGAATCTTTTCAAGATATAGTTTCAAAAATTATTTGACTAAAATTTTAATTCATTTTAATTAATTTTTTTTTATAAAAAAATTATGTAAAATACTTTTTACAATATCCCAAAGTTTTTTTTATGTATTATGTATGTCCAAATTAATTTACTTTTTACATATATTTCAAATTTAGAAATCAAATATATATATAAATTAGTAATGTTACATAAAAATATTTTTAAAAATTGTTAAAAAATAAAAATTTATAAATTTTATATTAATAATATTATAAGTCACATAAATATTTTTTATATAATTTCAAATATTTTCGTATAAAATACCCGCACAGTTGTGCGGGTCCAAATCTTGTGAAATATTAAAAATGATATCATCCCACTAGATTAAGTGTGGAGTGAATATTAGTACACTAAATTTGATGTAATACTATTCATCACACCATATATTTAATATATAGTAGATATTTTATTAGATTTGACTTAATAACATAGTTCAATTATTATTATTAACTAATTCTAATTTGTAACTAAACATAAATTTTATTGTTTGTATTTATCAATTATTTTTATAAAATTAGAATATTTTGTATTTTTACAAAATAAAAATCACTAATTGATTGTTATCATTTTCTTCATATTGTGAACATAAATTATAATAGAACTGTTATATTTTATTTTATTTCAAGTAAGAAATAATTAAATGGTTATTATCATTTCCTTTATATTTTATCATACTTTTATATTAAATATCAGTTATAATATTTATTTAAGTTATATTTAACCAATTATGAACAATAAATAATAATACGTTATGGTAAAGTTAGATTTAATAGTAGATACTTAAAAATTTATGTAATACTATTAAATTCACCAAACATTAGAATAACATTTCTATTTTTATTTTATAATATAGTTAAACTTGTACTACTTAATAATTCAAATTTTATTAAAATAAATATATTATTTTGTTACGTGATTTTCATAATTGATAGTTTCTAATTTAAATATAATTTTTATATAAAATAAATACAGAAAAGATATAATATTGTTAAACTGAAAATATAAAATTAAATAAATTTTATAAACATAAAATTATAGAAATTTAAAGATAAAAATTATTTATCAATTATATATATATATATATAAATTTATTAATAATAAAACATCATATATAGTATAATATTATTTTGGTGTGATATTTGGTATTATGGTTGGAAAAGAAAAAAGAAGTATAACATTAAAATATCAAATTTGGTATAATTTAGGGATTTTTACAAATTTGACTCAAAATTCAAAGTCAAACAAAAAACTAATCTTTTGTTTTTTTTTGAATTTTTGTTTGTCTTATTCACCCCATCTGTTCACATTATATACGAAAATGCAATTACTTTTTTTTCTTCTTTTTTCGAAAAAAATTTGCTCTCTCAACCTCATCTTCAAGTATTTACAAGATTGACATTGCCATCAATACCCTAACTACCATGAACAACCAATTTGAAGCTCTTAATGTACCTAAAATCGATTTACACTCTCTCTTTCTCAATTGTTATGAATTAAAAACAACATCTCTTTCACTTTGTCTCCATATTCATACCAAAAATCCAAGCTTTTGATTCAAATTTTTTATGGTTGATAGAGCCACTTAAGCATACAATTCTTGGTGGGTTACTTTCATTTGATAATTTGGGTGGTTGGAGAAGACTGTGTGTGCTAAGGAAGTCATCTCACCTAGTTTAAGGTATGAAATTGAATTTTTTTTCCAGATCTGTTCGCGTAGAAGACTTACTCGTAAGTCTTGTGGATGTAAGTCGTCCAGCTTTGTATGTTAAAAAAAAAATCTAGACGACTTATAAGTAAGTCGTCTAGGAAAAACAGGCTAGTTTTGCATTTGACCGAACTGTGTCAGATATTTGACTTTTCCTGGAAGATTTACCAGTAAGTCGTCTTTGGGAAAGTTAAAATTCAATATTTTATTAAATCTAGATGACTTACGGATAAGTCGTCTTAGGTTAGTTTTGTAATTGAAAAATAAAACTTTAATTTTTTTTCCAGAAAACTTAATTTAAAGTTGTCCAGTCAGACGACTTATTCTAAAGTCGTCCAGTCAGATGACTTATTCTAAAGTCATCCAGATTTTTTTCAGTCAAACTTTGCTTATCTCGGACAATTTTCAAATAAGTCGTCATACTGGATGACTTTAAATTAAGTCTTCTGAGAAAAGTTAAAATTAAAGTTTTATTTTTCAATTACAAAACTAACCTAAGACGACTTATCCATAAGTCGTACAGATTAAATAAAATATTGAAATTTTAACTTTCCCGGAGACGACTTACTGGTAAGTCGTTCAGGAAAAGTCAAATATCTGACACAATTCGGTTAAATGCAAAACTAGCCTATTTTTCCTAGACGACTTACTTATAAGTCGTCTAGATTTTTTTTTTAACATACAAAGCTGGACGACTTAGAAGTAAGTCGTCTCATTTAAATTTCAATTGCAAAAATGACTTGTCTGGAAGACTGGACGACTTACGGTTAAGTCGTCTTGACGACTTACGGTTAAGTCGTCTGGACGACGTACTTGTATGTCATCTGCGTCAATGACTAATAATTAAGTCATCTGGAAAGTCTTCCAGCTGGATGACTTTCCATATGACTTAATTATTAGTCTTCTACTAAGTCGCTCATGCTTTATGAGTATGTATTAAGAATTTGTGTTAGTCTTCTTAGATGACTAATAATTAAGTCATCTGGAAAGTCTTCCAGCTAGATGACTTTCCAGACGACTTAATTATTAGTTTTCTACTAAGTCATCAGGCTTTATGAGAATTTGGTTGACACCGATGAAGAGAAGGAAGCTCTTCTAAAAAAAGCTTTTGATCTATATGATATTAATGGTGATGGAAAGATTTCAGCAGATGAGCTTCATGTCATGTTGAAGCGTCTTGGAGAAAATAAGTCAATGGAGGAATGTGTTTCCATGGTTAGTGTCGTTGATGCAGACAAAGATTGTTTTGTTAGCTATGAAGAATTCAAGACTATGATGAATTCTAACACCAAGTGACTATGATTTTACCTATTTTTCTTTAGTTTCTGCTTTTGTTTTCTGTTTATGAATTTGATTTTACTAACTACATAATTATCATGCACATGAATGATTAAATTTGGATTTGAATCTATTGCTTTCTAACCTAAAGAAATGTTTTCAAATATTTAATTTTATTTCCATACAAATTAAGATTTGATTAAGTTAAAAGAAAAAGTACATTATCAAACTAAACCTTGATCTAAGCTTTAAAGTTTAAAGCTGTAATGAGATGCTATAAAACATTTAATTCATACTAAAAATTGATATGTGCAACCGCGTGGGTGTTTTTTCAAATTGAATTGAGAAAATTGTAAACTATCTCGGTTACGTATTTAGGTTTTGCATGGTGAAACAATCGAACTGATATCTTAGATAAATAATTTGTAATTTGATAATTCTATACAAAACATAAAAAAAAAGTTAGTTTTTTTGTTTGTAAAATATATTCACTTTTTTAATATATAACGTTTTAGAGAATTATTGCAATTTTAAATTAGATGATATTTTCAATTTCTAATGCAAATTTTTTCATTTTTTATTTTTATATAACTTTTTATTTTTATTTTTTAGCGTTTTTATCTGTTGAATTATAATTAGGTGAATATTTAATGAGGTTTTGGTTAGATAAATTAGAAATTATTATTTTTCTTTAATTTGTCTCAAAAAATTAAATTTTAAAGTAAGAAAAATAAAAATAGTGTAATTTAGTTGATTATATTAATTAGTACGTCTATATTTGTAAGAACATTTTTTCAGAGAAAAAATATATTATATTTTCCTTATTATATAAATTACAATTTATTTATATGTCAAATTATTTTTCAATTTAAACTTAACGTTTGAAAAACATTCTAGAAAATGATATTAATATATACTATTAAATATATTTAATTTAATTATATGATTATAAACGAATTCTATTATTTTTTTAAAAATGATATTAATTTGATAAACATGTTAAAATATAAAATAATAACACATATTGTGATACTTTTGACATCATCAAAATAATGACATTAATCATATGCTATGGTTGCATAACATAATACTAAAAATAATATACACGATCATATTTATATATAATCATATATTATGATTGCATAACATATGTTTTTTTGGTTAATGACGTACCTACAAAATAGTTAATGACCTACACAATAATTATATATGTTCTTAATAATTATTAGATTAATAGGTTAAAGTAGTTTTATAGATCAGTTGGTATATTTAATTATATTATATTTATTGGTCTTGAATACAGATTTTAAATTCTAGTATAGTAAACAAATTTGAGATTCTCCTTAAGAATAGTATATTGTTGGTTTATTAAGATATTAATAAGAAATATTTGTTATTATGAAATTTAAATGATAAGATAATTAAATATGATGATTTTCTAGGAGATAGTCCAAAATAAAATATCACATATGAAATAAATTATGACTTATGTTTTAATATATAAGACTAGATTTTGACCCGCGCTTAGAAAATGCGGGATTATTTTGTTGATAGAACTACTGACCTGTTTTTTAGTTCATACTCCCTCTATTTCAATTTATATGTCGTTGTATAGAAAATATGTCGTTTCAAAAATAAGTGGCATTTTTATAATTTCGATGCAAAATTTATTAATTTTATATACTTTTCACTTTTTTATTAGTTATAGTGTGGTTAGGTGTATAGGTAGTGAAGTTTTTAGTTTGAGAATATGTAAAATTAAATGTTACTTAATCTATGTGTAAAAACATAAAATGACAGATAAAGTGAAATGGTGGGAGTAATAAAAATAACAAATCTATTTGCTTAATCCGTTTATACATGATAAATATTTTACATATTGGATGGAAAACCCCGAAAATGGTAATTGTAAAGTGTGTACTCATTTATATGGTAATCCATCCGTTTCAATTTATATGTCGTTGCAGAGAAAGTATTTCGTTTCAAATAAGTATCGTTTTATAATTTTGATGCAGAATTTATTAACTTTATATACTTTTCTATCTTTTTATTGGTTGAAATGTAGTTACGTGTGTAGGTAATGGTGTTTTTAGTTTGCAATTATGTAAAATTAAATGTTTTCTTAATCTGTGTTTAAAAACTTGAAACGACAAATAAAGTGAAACAGAAGTAGTAATAAAAATAACAAATCTATTTATTTAATCCGTTTATACATAATAAATATTTTATATATTGGATGGAAAAACCCAAAAATGGTAATTGTAAAGTGTGTACTCATTAATCGTTTGGATTAGGAAATCTGACTTTATTTTAAGTTTTTAATATTAATTTTAAAAATAATTAGAATTTATTAAATATAATTTATGTAAAATGTATAGCTTTAAGGCATATATTTAGTATATTTATCTCTACTGATTTAGAAAATAATCATTCTATGATTTTCAAATATGTTTAAATATTATAAGTAGGTGTAACACCTTTTTCTTAAAAATAATTGTTTGTAAAATATGATCTTTGTGGTTTTTGTTTTAAATTTAAAATTGAAAACTTATATGGTCATTTTTGATGATAATTTCAACACTTATAGATATATTAAAATATTAAAAATCTGTTCACATATAATTTAAGTTAATTATAATTTAATTTCAGATGTTAAAAATATATGTAAATATCCTTTTTCAACCATATAGATTAAAATATTTAAGGTGCTTAATGGAAATATCTTTTAAAACATAGTTTGAATCTTCGATTTAATTTTTTATTTTATACAGAATATTTTTGTTATATTCTATATAAGTATTATAATTAAGAATGTATTAGATATAACTGATCCTACTATATTTGATTTTATTTTATATTTTATAATAATTTCTAAAATTTACTCAATTTTCCTAAACGACCACATTAAGATATTTACAAATTTAGCAAAAAGATTTTGAACAAAAGGTCAACTTCAGAAGGAAATTCTAATGATCTGGATATGTTATATCCTTAAAAAAAAGATTCGGATATGTTACTCAAAATATATTATAGGGGGTGATTGGTTGGGTTGTAAGTGCTGACTTTAGCTTTAATTTTTATCTACAACACTTAAATCACCAATCATGCTTTATCTTATTTTTTAAAGATACAACCAAAAACTAAAATAATGGCTGTAAAATCTTTATTTTCTAAAGCCACATCTTTTTTGCTGTAGAAAATATGTTGCTGTAGAAATAAATTTTAAAGCTACATCTCTTACAGCTAAATCAGAAAACTCTACAGACTAATTTCTACAGTAAATATTTTACAGCTACAGTTCAACCAATCATCCCCATAGTTGTTTGTTTCAAAAAACGTGGGATGCTTTTCTTAAAAAAAAAAAAAAAATCAAACATGATGTAAAACTAGAGTTTATTTTTTATTTTTTTAGTTGCATTATTCATATAAATTTTAGTATTGTATAAACTCGGGATTCCTTAGATTTTGATGAAATTTTTATTAATGACATTCCAAAAAATGATAATGTAAAAAAACTTATTGACATGATACTATTAGTTTATTTTTATTATTAATAACCTAGCATAATTTTACACTTTATTTTATATTGAAAATTTAATTTTGTGTATCTAGAGCTATCTGAGATTTCAAAGCGAGTCTTTTAAAGAAAGTGCTGAGCAGCTGCACTTCATTAAATCCACGGTGTGAGCAGTCGCGATGGAAAAACTTAAATCTGATCCAAGAGTCTTTGAAGGATTCTCCAGGTTTATGTGTGAAGGTAGCAATCCTGCTCCTTAGTTCTTCAGATCGTCCCTCATCAAAGAAATTGCGCAGAAACGCATTCTTAATGTTAGCCTAGGAAGTAAGAGATCCCGGTGGTAGCTACTTGAGCCAATGTGCAGCTTCTTCAGCAAGAGAGAACTTGAAGAGCTTACACAATAAATAGTACTCAGGGACTCCTTTAACTCTAATAGCAGCAATGAGATCCTCGAACCTCTCAAGATGGTTCATAGGATGCTCATGTGGCAACACATAGTAGGGTATCTTTGCCACGAGTGTGTAATACTGCGATTTCAACTCGAAATTCTCCCTCTGAACGTCTGAGAGACGAATAGCTGACCTCGTGGCGTAGTACTGGTATGGACGATTGTAGTCTGTCAAGGTCTTGGGTCGAGTGGCCTCCTCAGTATCAGGTTCATGGATTACATTCCCCTTAGTATCCGTTTCTGACCTGTTGCATTACGCAGATGACCTTCCTGTTCATACAGGTCTCCATTCTCGTTCGCGGTTAGTATCAAAGGCGCAACCTTATCTCGCGGCTGAGTGTCGATCGATGTACGATGAGCGGTGTCGATCGATGTCAAGTGATCAGAATCGGTTGACGAAGAGTAGTCTGTGTCGATCGATGATGAAGCGAGGTCGGTTGGGATCTGACGAGAATCGATTAACGAAGAGATATTAGCGTCGATCGATACGGAATGTAGGTTTTTACGGATCGAACGTTACAAGATTGCAGAATCTTCTGAAAATAAGAGCTGTTTTTCCTTGTTTCTTCTGGTTATGCTATGCATGCATCTGAAATATCAAGAAAAATATTATCAGAAGATGATAAAAGAAAACAAAGAAAAACCTAGAATTATTAGACGAAATCTAAAGGCTATCAAAGCTCCCCGGCAACGTCGCCTAATTTGATGTTTACTCAAATATTTATCTAATAGAGCAACTTACTCTCTCAAATAAGAGATCTATTGCAATACTTAGGGATTGAATCCACAATGAGCTATGGAACCTATTAAATCTAGTCAATCAATAATCTAGGTGAATATAAATAGTAAAATGCAGTAGACAAGTAAACAGAAAATATTCTAATTACACAAGACAATTACTTAACAAGAATGGAACGAGGGTTTTGAAACTAAAATGGAAAGGTGTTAGACTTAGAGCTTTTATTCAGGCGTTGGAGATTATAATCTTATAGGTGTTATCTAGTTGTTTGATTTGTATCAAAGAGCATTAACTATCTTAACAACAAATTTACAAAACTCTCATTTAATAAATAAGACTATTGACTAGAATGTTATTGACCTAGATAAGATGTCCTATCAATACCAGTGTCGATCGATTATTCTAGAGGAATATCAATCGATATACTTTACTCCACATCGATCGATTTCTGATGAGAATATTGATCGATGCGTCTAGTCAAACGTTACACGCGAGTTAACAAAGAGTCATTATGGATCCCTAGATCAAACTCTCACTGTGTTTCTAGAAAAATCCTAGCTTAATCATGATGTGTTCAAGACTATTAGCATTATTCAAAGATATTTGAACAACCTAATAATCCTAGATTCAGGTTTCTAGTTAGCAAGTTTAGAACATGAGCGTTAAGAACATCCTATTAATGAATACCAAAAACAAGAAATCCTATAGTTGGGGCTAATCCCTCTATCCTATTTAAACCCTAATTCTAACAAGTGAACTCACGTCGATCGACATGCACCTATAAATATGCTTAAAAGCTTCTATAATATAATAAATAGTAATACTTACCTTTTTGCTAACATACCATGACTAAAAACGGATCAAAATCAAGGTATATCAAACTCTCCCATACTTACCTTTTTGCTTGTCCTCAAGCAAAATAAACAGGTTGTCTCTCTGAAAGATGTTTGAAAAGAACATGGACTCATAGATTTAAAACTTTGAAATCATAACCTCTAAATATTGCAATCCACATCTAAGAAATTCTAATCACAGAAGTTCACTATGCCAGATCTTAGCTTAGCAAATATTATCTAGAAATTCCCCTCAACTAACCTCATTTCTTAACATAAAATAAAAGTGCAGGCTTTACCTTGGGAGTATCGATCGTAGGATGCAAGGAATCTCAAACAAGTATCTGGATCTGCAGGTAAAAGTTACTTAATGCTTTATAATCCTATAGGTACTATCTAGTTGTTTGCATGGTATTAAAAAACATTAACTATCTTAACAACAAATTTACTAAGGTCTTATTTAATAAATAAGCCTATTGACTAGAATGCTATTGACCTAGACAAGAATTTCCTATCAGGGCCAGTGTCGATCATTTATTCTAGAGAAATATACAATGTACTCCACATCGATTGATTTCTGATGAGAATATCGATCGATGCGTCTAGTCAAGGATAGAGGGATTAGCCCCAACTATAGGATTGCTCATTGTGGTATTCATTAATATGATGTTCTTAATGCTCATGTTCTAGACTTGCTAACTAGAAACCTGAATCTAGGATTATTATGTTGTTTAGATATCTTTGAATAATTTTAATAGTCTTGAACACATCCTGATTAAGTTAGGATTTTTCTAGAAACACAGTGAGATTTTGATCTAGGGATCATTTAGAGTAAGAGAGCTAGATGGTGTAGGAAGTAAACCAGAGCCGGTATGAGAGATTTGAAGACCAGTACCATCTGCAACTTGAACTTCTTCACCTCCTTTGTATGGTTGGTGAAGCAACAAATTATCTAAGTCTGATGTCAAGTGATGTGTGGCTCCGCTATCAAGGATCCAGTTCGCAGCATTGTACGGTGGTACATTAGCAAGGTGAGCTCGTGGTTGCCATGGTGTGGTCGCAGATTGCTGTTAACAGCCACCAGTCTGGATTTGAGGACATCTTCTTGCACTATGCCCATGTACTCTGCAGTACTGTCACCGTCCTTGATAACCACGACCCTTGCTTTGTTGCTGGTTTGGCCTGGATTATAATGATTGGTGTTGTTGCCACATCTGGTTGTTCCGTGAAGGGTAGCGATTGTTTCCACGGTTTGAATTACCACTTTGTCTGCCTTGATTTGTATAAGCTGCATTGGCCGTAATAAGTAGCACTGCCGCTGTGGTTTGGGTCTGAAGCTTGAGTTCATGATTTATCAACTTCTCATGAATATCTGTGCTCGATGGAGCTGTATCGCGAGCCTCTAGTCTGGTCATCCATGGAATTGTATTCTTCTGGTAGTCCTCCGACGATGAAGTCAATTTGATCTTCATGGTCAATAGGCTTTCCGAGCAAAGGAAAGTTGATCAAAGCGAGTTGTGAAAGCCTGAACATACTCGTCTATGATTTTGGTTCCATTTTTCCAATGATCGAGTTGTTGTTTGATTTGTTTCACGTGGCCTTGTGAAGGTTTAGCGTATGTGGAGGCTAGAGTGCTCCAGATCTCAGCTGATGTTGTTGTTTTCGAGAGGATGGGCTGAATAGACACGGAGATAGCCCCCAAGAGGGCGTTATAGATCAGCTGATCCTAACACTTCTAGAATTTGTAGTCAGCATTTGCAGCAACGACACCATTTGTAGTAATGGTCGCAGCCGGAATGATGGTGGAGCCATCGAGATACCATGCTAGGTCATACCCGTCAAGTAAAGCGTGAACTTGATGATTCCACATGAGAAAGTTGGTGGGAGTCAACTTTGTCACATTCATCATGTTTACGATGAGGAGAGAGTTGGAAGCAAAGGAATCAATGGTATTTGTGGAGGAGAACGACATTGTTGATGTGAGAAAGAAGAGCTATAAGGCGGCTACGGAAAAAAAAAATTTTAGGTCTCTAGTATCGTAGTTTTGATACCATATAAGGAATGCTTGATATTATTCATATACGATAATTGCCGATATTATTTACAATATAGTCCTCTATATATTCTATCTCCTATATAAACTTCCATAAAAATAATATCGATCTTTTATATAATCCATCTATTTTCCTACACAAATATTTAAATTTATTTATTGTTCTCATTCACTCTCTAATAAGATATACAGTATCATTATTCTAGAAAACCACTTAACCCCATTTCTGAAGACTTGATCACTTGCTAAAAAAAATAAAGATTACTAAAGAGGAAAAACTGCATAATAGTTATTTCTACTAATCTAGTTTTACTTTTATCCCAATCTTAGCAAAAAAGATAAAACTTAACTTTTATAAAAATAAATAAATAATAAATTAAAATTTTCTATTTATTATTTGTTTCTTATTTTGTAACACTGCTTATTTAATTCTTTTTTGGAACATTGATTATTTGTTTATTTAAAT
Source organism: Eruca vesicaria subsp. sativa (assembly GCA_932364175.1). Taxonomy (NCBI): domain Eukaryota; kingdom Viridiplantae; phylum Streptophyta; class Magnoliopsida; order Brassicales; family Brassicaceae; genus Eruca; species Eruca vesicaria. Next base: position 27,507 of record CAKOAT010336265.1, read on the forward strand.
TCCAAAAATTAAGAGCCAAAGCAAGGCAATCTACAAAAAGGACACGTAAAGTTGTTACTTACCATACAAACAACAAAAGCGGAAAAAGTAGAAATTCACCAAACAATAAACTTAAGTCGACGTGTAACCCTTACTCCCACCCGATTCTCTCCTTTACATAAGCCAGCAAAAATACATATTATCAAAACAAGCAAAAACAAACCCCACATCTCTCCTAACTTTTCTTTGTTTCCTTCAAGAATCTGAATCTGCCATACTTTTGTGCAACCATGAAGAACATCGAAGATACGACCTCTACAATGGCCCACCCGACCAGTCCATCTCAACCTCCTTCCGACGAAACCCAACAAGATTCCACTTTACCCCACGAAGCTTCTTCGGTTTTCGTCAAGCAAGATCAAACTTTGCCCGAAGAGAAACCAAAACAGAATCAAGAAGAGGAGAGGATGGACACTGGAAGAGAGAAGCTAAAGAAGCACCGGAGAGAGATCGCCGGAAGAGTTTGGATACCGGAGACATGGGGGCAAGAAGAGCTTCTTAAGGATTGGATTGACTGTTCGACGTTTGATACGTATCTAGTCCCTACCGGAATCTCGTCTGCACGTGCGGCTCTTGTAGAAGAAGCTAGGAGAGCTGCTTCAGCTTCTGGTGGGATACATAACCGTTGCTAAATCATACGCTAAATTTTTATATAATAACATACATATATATATATATATATATATATATGTGTGGTTCTTGCTCCTCGATAAGATATACAAGACACTGCTCTTATATTAATGTTGATATAGAGCCTTTTTCACTTTACACGCAAGTTCTTGCTTCAGGGTTTAAAATTCGCAGGCATGACCCTGATTGCTTTAAGCGTGTTTCGTTTATATTGGCATGACAAAGATAGATTTTTATTTTAGTTGTTAACTGATCCACTCCGATCAGATATATTGTTCTACATTTTTTAACAAAGTGATTAATAAAATTTCTTAAAATTTTCATGTATATAATAATCTTTAACTAGATTTTGACCCGCCCTTAAAGAGGGCGCGTCAACCGTTTTTACTTTAAATTTATGCCCTTGTTCGATTATTCACAAGTATGTATAGGCATGAGTATCCGGGTTCAGATCAATTGCCGTTAATAATTTGGTTTGGTCCGACATATATAGATTAAATAAAATTACTACAATTTAATGTGTGGTGTAGGATTTATTTTTTGTATTCGTTTTAGTTAAATAACAAATTATAGGGATCCGATAAAATTATGAGTTCTATTCGGTAATCTAAAGTATTGATTTATAAAAACTGAAATAAGATAATTAATTTTTAATAATTTCATATTGGTTAAAATTGATTTTTTTTAAATAAAAATTATTTTTAGATATATTTTACCAATTCGTTTTTGAATCATTCCTAGACAGAGACCCGTTTCTTGTTGATAAAATTATTAACTCGTTTGTTAGATGACAATAGAAATAAAAAAATGTATTTGTGAGATCCATTTGTACTCAAGAAATATTTAACATATTTAATGAAACAATCTGTAAATATTAA
>CAKOAT010336265.1:29157-41211 GCA_932364175.1 Eruca vesicaria subsp. sativa
CCTCCTTCGATTCCTGTTATCTGGACGGACACACATCACTATGTCAATGTGGTTACCATCAAACATGAAATTTAAATTAACATGATAACACAATTAAATTAAGCAAACAATTAGGCAAACAAATAACTAACACAAAAAAATTCACATATAAGTCACGAATCTCTTTTGATTGTAGCCATTATCCCAGTCTCTGTTAGACTTGTATAAAATCACAAGCATGACGTTTAAATTAGAACTATAATTTATTGAAAAAAAGAACAAAAAAGCTATGAAAACGAAAAGCGGATGTGTCGATTATTGAAATGAGAATACCTTTATATAATGAGTTGAAGATGATATTTTGTTTAGCTTGCAACACAATTTATGGTGTTAAATTTTATTACCTTTTGAAACTAAGTTAAATACTAAGATATTATTGTTAAGTATTTATTATAGAATATATGGTAACAACAATAGATTTGTTAGAGATTCACGTTAGTAGTTAGTTGTAGATAAGAATAATATATTTCTAATGAATACCAGTTTGATCTGCTAAATTTAAAACCTTGAAATTCAGTTAATGTGTGTTAATGGAATTTGTTAAATCATTATAAACTGTATGCGTTAAAATCTAAATTCATTATAAACTGTATGTGTTAAAATTAGCCGTGTGTTTTGTGATCTTGCGGATCAATTTTATTCAAAATATGGTAGATTAGATTTTATTGTTTTAGTTATATCGATTTAAGTTACTAAATGCTGCGATTTTTATGTTATGATTGGTTGTTACTGATATTTTAAATATATGATAATACCTAGATTGCTCAGCTATTTACAATCTACTATATTTGTTTTTTAATTTAACAACTTACCGAGATTTTAGTTTATTTGAGTAAAGTTTAGTTTTTATTTATTTATTTAATTATATATATATATAACTATTGATTTGATTATTCTATGAATAGATTACAACTTTAGTTAAGATTGCACAAACAGAATTTTATGCTAAGAAGGATATTTTTTTATTTAAGAAAAAAATTTCGACTTACAAAACAAATTTGTTAAATTCGTTATGGTTCGGAATCGGTTGCGATATCATAATCGTAGAAAAAAATTATTCGAAATGCTACAATCGGTATATTCTAAAGAATAAGCATAAATAAAACAAAATATGCAGAGGATTACTCGTAATTATGTATTACTAAACATATACGTCGATTCATCATTTTAATGAGATAGTAATGTTTGTATGTACATTAATTGATATAATCGTATGCACATTTATTTCGTAATATGGATGGAAGGATGTGTTTNAATATGCAGAGGATTACTCGTAATTATGTATTACTAAACATATACGTCGATTCATCATTTTAATGAGATAGTAATGTTTGTATGTACATTAATTGATATAATCGTATGCACATTTATTTCGTAATATGGATGGAAGGATGTGTTTGATTCAAAACGTACATGACAAATATATATGTGTTATATCATGCAAATATATAGGAATGTTATCTCGAAAGCATATATAAATAGATGAAAAGGGTTATATTAATTAAATGTGTGATTTTTGCTGCATAAATAAAAGAAAAACAGAAAACATAATTAAATAAAAAGTATTTTTTTAGAATATTCTATCGGGTCAAACCCACTTGCATCGGGTAAAACCGCTTTAATACAAAGCATAGCTTAAAAAATTATGCAGTGGCATTATTCTGTAAATATTGTTGAAACAGAAGGGTGCCTAAAAAAGGGTCTTCTGTTTTAATAGTATAGATCTCTTTAGAGTTTTTATATGATATATTTTTTTTCGTCTTCAAATTCTGGTATCTATGATTTGCATTATTCTAAATTTATAGAACATAATACTTTATTTTGAATCAGAATTTCTGTCAGAAGATCCTAATTCTGAATGTGACATTTGCCCATATTTTTCTTAAGTTTCATTTGCCCATATTTCTCTAACAGTTTCGTTTTCATGTGTTGGAAAACATAATCATGTTTTTAACTTCTTAGAGCACCCACATCAAAGGATGGTGACGAGAGTTCACACAAATACCAAAAAAACATATAAAATAATGCAAAAGTACTGATAAACCTTGGGCGTAGAAGTTCACTGTCATGAACCTGGTTTACTACTGTTTTGTGGGCCCCACGTCACATGGCGATTCACGATTGATCAATTTTATTTTATTTTACATCAAACGTAAAAAAATAATAATAAAAACATCAGCTTATGAACTTCAAGTGGGGGTTCATTAGTGCTAATGCTCTTATATCTTTTATATTGGGCTTCTCTCTGTGTCATGAGTCAGACATGTGACAAAGTGACTAAAGAGATAAAAGCGTACTTAGTGAGATGAGACAATGTTTAGTTACTTAAGGATCACGGAACGTAACTAAATTCCACAAACATGACATGGGCGTGTTTCTATCTACACAACGTAATAAGAATGTAGATTCTTATGTGAAAATCTCTAACATGGTCTATGGTAAAAATGCTTAATAAACTGATTTGACTATCTATATTAGGAAAGTGTATTTATTTTTTGGTTACATATCCAAAACGAATTTTAAGATTAAGCACTTTTAATCTGAATTAGTAAAAAGATTAATGATCTATTAGAAGTGATTTATGATATTGTCGAGGTTAAAATACGGAAAAAATTCATGCGGTAATTGAATTGTTAGTAATCAAATCTTTAGAATCTCCGCAATTAACACACAACTGTCACATAGAAAGAGGTCAACAGAACAAATGGATATATGATGTGAGAGGCTCATTATATGTTTGTGGTCGGAATGTTAAAAGTGGTAAGAGAGCCGAACCCATACGAGAGTGGAGTCATGTGGCTTAGGGGTGGATACGGATCGGATATCCAGATTTTTTTTAAGGTATTTGTGATTTGATTCGAATGTTATATCTAATTTTGGTATTTGCTTTGTTTCGAAAAAATATGAATATCCGGAAAAACGCATATCCGGAAAATAAATAGATATTTGCGGATATTTACAAATATTTACGAATATCTCATCCATTTTGATTAATACAAATAATTTTAAGATTTTGATACAAATTTGCTTTGCAAAAATATTTTTTTTTGCATGATATATAAAATAAAAATTAAAAGAACTAGTGAATTTACATATTTTGTAATTTTTTTAAGTTTAAGTTACAATTATAATAACACAAAATTCAAGAAAAACATATAATTGTCATAAATTTTTTCTCTCTTTTATGTAATACTTTTATATAAGTAATAATGTAAATAGAATTGTTTAAAGTTATGTGCTAGAATAATAATTCTATAATTTTATATATTTAAAATTTTAAATATAATCAAGCTATACATATATATTTATATATTTCCTGATCGGATCGGATATCCACTTCTCAAAATTTTAATATTTGTGATTTGCTTTGATTTTAACGGATATTAAATTTTAGTATTTGTTTTGATTCGAAAGTTTACGGATATCTGAAATTTTTGGATCGAATCGAAACGAATAACGAAAGAAATCAAATATAACGGGATAAAATGCTCAACGCTAATGTGGCTCACACCAACATGGCTAACAAGCTTTCGGCACAAGGGAGATGTTATACCATCATGTTTTGTGATATATTGTGAACGAGTTAATAGACAGGATTTGATTGCCATAAATATAGATCAAATGCAGTTAATTTTTCAGTAGCATTTAAAAGAACTTCAAATTAAGTAAATTTTAATTTAACTAGTGGAATTAAATTTAAATTTAATTAGTGGAGTGATAAATGACCTATTAAAAATGATTCACAAAATCATATAAGGGAAATCAAAAATCGAAAAAAAAGATTACGTGGTTACTGAAAAATCAGTAAATAAATCTTTCAAACTTCTAAAAAGTTAACGCACCGTCCCATCCATCGTATAAAACCCACATGCAAAATAAGCAGACATGAAAAACAATTAGTCGTAGATCTTCCTGATTCCAAAAAGATATTTTCCTAAAATCTTCGTGATACCGAACTATTTACATCAGGGAAATTCTTAGTTCATTAACCAATAAAATTTCATTATTTAACATTCAGAATATTAAAAAAAAAAGAAGAAAACAACATATTATCGAATTATATTATGTTTTAATAATTAAAAGATAAAAATAAATAAAATTAATAATAGTAGTTACAATCAATTTTTTTTAAAAAATATTTTTAATACTGTCTGCAAAACACTAAATTCTAAATCCTAAACCTTAAACTCTTGGAGTAATCTTAAAGCATTTAATTTAAGGGTTTAAAGTTTATCTAAGGGTTTAGGATTTAGGGTTTATGATTTAGTGTTTTGCTGACGGTATTAAATTTTTTTTAAAAAAAAAATCAAGGATTTATCCAAGGGTTTAGAGTTTATAAAGGCGTTTAGCAAAACACTAAATCCTAAACCCTAAACCCTTAAGTAAATCTCAACCCTTGGATTAATCATAAATCATAAGATTTATGATTAATCCAAGTACTTAGAGTTTACTCAAGGGTTTAGGGTTTAAACCCTTGGGTAAACTCTAAGGGTTTAAAGTTTACTAGATTTTGACCCGCGCTTTTAAAGCGCGGGATTATTATTTTTATTAAAAAAAATTATTTCTGTTTGTTCCTATTATGTTTAGGGATGAGAGTTTGATTTTTAGTTAGTTTTAGTTTGTTTCTTATTTTTTAGTTTTTTAGTTTCAGTTATCGTTCAATTGTATTTTTTCGATTTTCCGAGAAAAATATATAAGTACGGTTTGGTTATTTATTAATTTGGATCTGGTTTTTGGTTTGGTTCAAATAACTATATAAGAAACGATAAACTTTTTGAGTTCAATTTAGCTCCTGTTTTTGAATAGTTTTGAATAATCCGTGTAAAAAATCATTTTAATAAAATATACTACCTAAATAATCAACTCGGCAACAAAAAAATATACATATATAAGTTATTTTCAGGAAAAACTGTAATATTGGTTGCAAATATCATATTTCTAAAAATTGTTGTTAGATATTTAAGGAATTGATTTTCAAAAAAATAGGTTTCTGAAAATTTCATTGTTGTTGTCTTTTAAAGATAGTCTGTTTAAAATTTAGTGGCACATTTCGTAGTTTTTCACCCACACTCTGAATTCATCATTTCGTAAAAAAAAAAAACAGATTTAAAATTCATGGGAATATTTTATCTAATAATTTGTTCAACAACCAAAAGATATTGGGTTTTCAGGTGAAATGATAAAATTGGTTTTAGATACAATTTGCTTTTGAAATAGTTTTGGAATCTTTAAAGAATATATTGTTTTCTTTTCAAAAAGGCTCAGATATTGTTTTGCTAGATTTTTTAAAGATAGTTTGTTTAAAAATATCCTGATATCAATTTTGCTAAAGGTATAGTTATAATATATTTGTAATATTGGTGGGTTTAATAATTAAAGTATTATAACTTAGTATTTGTTTTATATAATATTTTTGATATTTTTTTTAATTAAAGAACCACACATATAATCTAAACTATGAATACTGTAATATATATATATATATATATATATATATATATATATATATATATATATATATATATGTGTGTGTGTGTGTGTGTGTATTAGAACATTTCGTATCAATTTAGATCTAGTAATAATTATAGTATATCAATAGTATTGTAAAAATAACAAATTGCAAGAAAGAAAAAAAGAAATTGCATGAGTTAAACAGACTAAAATATAAAATCCTTAGAGATGCTACATATCTATATATGTATTCCACATTATAAATTTTGTGTGAACATAAAATATCTTGTGTTAATAATGATTCCGATGTTTAGATTGAAGGCCTACGGTTGGGTTTGTATCAATACAATAAATAATTGATATGGGTAGTAAATGTTTGGTACATGAAATGTTTGAAGTCGTAAATGTTTAAGGTCATTAATGATTGAATGCGTTTGTTAAGTATTTAATTAATACTGATTAATTATTTTAGGCATACTAATAGGAATGGCATGATATAGTAAATAACTCCAAAACTAATGGCAGAATCCTAGTAGGGATGCTGCTTTAATAATATAGATCTAAGGGTTTAGGATTTAGGGTTTATGATTTAGTGTTTTGCTGATGGTATTAAAATATTTTTTTTTTAAAAAATCAAGGATTTATCCAAGGGTTTAAAGTTTACAAAAGGGTTTAGCAAAACACTAAATCCTAAACCCTAAACCCTTAAGTAAATCTCAACCCTTAGATTAATCATAAATCTTATGATTTAAGATTAATCCAAGGGTTTAAAGTTTACCCAAGGGTTTAGGGTTTAGTTTTTAGTGTTTTGCTGACAGTATTAAAAATATATTTTTTAAAAAAAATTAAGGATTTATTCAAGGGTTTAGGGTTTACAAAAGGGTTTTAAGGTTTAGGGTTTAGTGTTTTGATAATAGTAGTTTTTAAAAAAAAATTAATTTTATTTTTTTGCAACTATTGTTATTTTTATTTATTTTTTTCTTTAAATTTTAAAAAACATAATATAACTCGAGAATATTTTGTTTCATTTTTTAAAAGAATATTAAATATAAAATAATGCAATTCTAATGATTGGTGAACCTAGAGATTCACCCTAGAAGGTGAACCTAAGAATTACTCTTTAGATCGTATGCTATATATAAACTTTGATCTAGAGACTATTGACATATATGACAGGTCTTGCTAATCATTCAAAACATATTTAAATACTCAATCCAAACTTTCCTAAGATACAAAATCAACTCAGATAAAAAAAAAAGAGATCAACTCAGTTTTAATCCAAACTAGAACTTGACCTACCCTCTACGTGGATGTTTGATTTAATTTATGTTCAACGTAAACTCATAAACTGTTGGTTTTATAAAAAAAAAAATCTCAAATATATTAATATGTTTTGTAATTTACATATAATGTGGATTATATTATTTTACAATATAAATAACTAATAATAATTTTTTGTTTGTATATAATATTATATTAAAAAATTTATAACTTGAAGTGATTGTACTATTCATATATTAACCTGTTATTTTTTATACTAAAAAGTTTAATTTTTTACATTAGTTTTCTATGAATTATAATTAATTTTATGGTTTAAAAAAAATTGAACTCTCAATTTTTTTATTTGACTAAATTAAATAAGATAATACAATATTTAAATATTATTTTACATAATATATTCTATATTATAATTGATATTCCTATATTATCAATAACATCATTAGCTTTAGAAGTATAATTAATTAGTTTAAATTGATTTTAAATGCAGTGGTAGAATCTGTAAATAAAAACAAATACAAAAATAAAATAATTAATTTATTGTATAAATAATAGTTAAATCTTATATAATAATGTAGAGTTTTTTTCTCCATAGAGGCAAAAATCATGATGCTTGTCATGCTATCATTTGTTAAATGTTTTTGAGGACTTATAATTTTTTTTTTTTTGTATTTTTGTTGGTTTTTACAAATAATAGATATCATATCATCTTCATATATATCTCTTCATTTAGTTTTGATTAATTTGGTACTTATATATATATATATATATATATATGTGTGTGTGTGTGTGTGTGTTTTTATAATAGCTATAAATTTCTTTTAATATTTTTTTAAGATTTATATGTGTGAAGAAATTGAAAATTATATAAAATTACATTATAGATTAGAAAATACAGCATATTTTTAAAATAAAAATAATTAATGAATTTGATTATTTTAATATATTTATTTATAAGTATACATATCTTGTATAAGTAAGAACGTGTAATTATATTGTTTTTATTCACAATGGAATTATTTTTATATTTTCTTAACACTTAATATATGTTTGATGAGATTTAGTAATATTATATCTAAAACCACATTTAAATTGTATGCAATATATATTAAATACACTAAATAATAATAAAATCAATGTAAATGTCAAAAATAATAATTTATATCTATACAATAAATAAATTTTTTATCTTATAGTAAATATATTTTAAAATAAGAAATCTAAATAAGGAAACTTTTGTACACTAATATTTTTATAAATTAATAAACTTTCAAAGTCTCAACAATATTAATTATTGAGATTCTATTGTATATAGATCGAGAGACCAACCAATATGTTTATCGAAACATGCCTATTTATTTGAATCAAATTTTTGTAATGTTTATCTTGCATTATGGTTGATAACGAAAAAAAAGTTTATGGTTGATAATGAATATAATATTCATTGTACAAATATTGAAATTTCAAAATATTGTTTTTTTCTTATATACCGTTTTGGCATTTAGATTCATCGAATTTGAATATAATAATTATTTACTTCATGAACATGTATGCTAGGAAAATAGGAAGTTAAAGACCAGGAAAATATGTTGTATACAATATTTGTAAGTTTTCGGTCATATGTATATTTTGTTGATCCTTATAAACTATGTGACCTTAAATTTTAGAAGTGACATCATGATAAAATAATTGTAAAGATTTTCCTTACAAACAAGTCACACAGAAGACATAAGGGCTGTTCGTTATGTGAACGCCACTTCCAGCGTCAGCGGCCGAAAAGCAAGACAAAACAGAGAAAACCTCAACACTGATAAAACAACCTCAGCCTGTTTATCTTAACGCTGCGGCTGATTGTGAGTTGTAGAAGGAACGCCCAATATTCCAGCGACAGCGGCTACTCGTACTTTGTACTTCCGGAATTCACTTGCGGCCATTTTTATTTTCCTTGCCGTTAAATTTACTTCCGTTGCTGTGTATTTTCTTTGACGCTGCCGCTAGTTGGGCGTTCACCAAAAGAACAGCCCTATAATGATATTAGTAATCTATTACTATTAAAAGGGGGATATAAAAGCCTCTCAGCTATGCCACATAGGCCAAAATATTCAACCAATCAGAAGACTCTATTTTACCACGTCATCAGAATGAATCTGTCCCAGACGCGAAACCTTTCGACGCCAACCCTCATTTCCTCGATCTCATCCTCCTCTCCGATTCATCTCGCGTTCCGGCTTCCACTGGCNATCTATTACTATTAAAAGGGGGATATAAAAGCCTCTCAGCTATGCCACATAGGCCAAAATATTCAACCAATCAGAAGACTCTATTTTACCACGTCATCAGAATGAATCTGTCCCAGACGCGAAACCTTTCGACGCCAACCCTCATTTCCTCGATCTCATCCTCCTCTCCGATTCATCTCGCGTTCCGGCTTCCACTGGCGACCGCAAGATCAAAACGAAGACCGCCGCGGCGACTGCGAAACCAAATGGGAAGCCCCCTGCTTCTTCTCCGATCCAGGGCAGCCAATCAGTGTGGTTAATCGTCCAAACAATATTTACGTTCTCTTTTGGAGTTGATTGGTTTTGACTTCTTTTCCATGGTTTACCACCGATTTGGTCGTAATCAGAACACAAAGTTGAGAACTTTTTGTTTCAGATCTTAATTCTTTTTGAGCTATCTGCAGCTGTAATCGTTTTTATTATCTGGTTGAACTAATGTGATTTGACGCTTTTACTAGACTTCATTGTTTTGATTACATGTGGAGCTTTGGCTTCTGCAACTATATACGAGTTTGTTATTTCTGATTTCTTTTCTTGCTGTTATACGTTGTGAAGGAAAAAGAACAGGGCATACTGACTTTGTGGATTAAGACAACGGAGACGGTAAAACCTATCAGCTTGGGAGCTCCTAAGCCTGCTATGGAGATAGACAACCCCGATGGTAGCAGTGGAAGTGGAGATGCTGCTGAAGGTACATTGTAAATGCTATTTCATATCTGTCGCGTCAGTTTCTGAATGTGACATCAACGTTATCTATTATGGTCGTTATCTCTTTCTGTAGAGATGGTTGTTCCACATGTCGACAAAAGCATTTTCGAGGAACTTGAAGCGATGGGATTCCCTAAATCTCGTGCTACCTGAGCACTTCACTACTCTGGTAAAAATCTCGCGTTATTCACTATTGATTGAATGTTTTTCTTACTAAATGAAGTTTTAGCTTGTCCTGTGTGACTACACTCTTGAACACCTCTCATTTATCCCAGTAAAGCATGTTAACTTATACGTAAAAGTTTGAAGATTTAATCATTTGCATCTGAATCGTGAAGTTCTTTTACACACTGTTATATTCTTCTCCGTTTCTCTTTTTTTGTAACATAGTTTGAACTTAATTCCGTTAGGTAATGCTAGCTATTCTTCCATCAAAAATATTTGAGCTTACAAACTAATTTATCATTTCATTGTTCTATGACCGGAATCCAACGGGTCTCTCACCGAGACCATGTCGTGAAGTATTCTAAGGNTGAAGTTCTTTTACACACTGTTATATTCTTCTCCGTTTCTCTTTTTTTGTAACATAGTTTGAACTTAATTCCGTTAGGTAATGCTAGCTATTCTTCCATCAAAAATATTTGAGCTTACAAACTAATTTATCATTTCATTGTTCTATGACCGGAATCCAACGGGTCTCTCACCGAGACCATGTCGTGAAGTATTCTAAGGAATTTTATACTATAGTTTAGTGTTCACAGACCATGTTAAAGAATCTCAAAGTAATAATTTCGTGTGATCAACTGAATTTTCAGGTATTCCAAAAATTGGCCATCATGTCTATTGGCCTGGAGGGTTGTATGCTTCCAAAATGTAAGTTTTTCTTTTCTTTGACCAGAATCCAACCTTCAAGGCTTTTGTTTTTCTTTTCTTCTATCCCTTGTGAGTAAGAAGTAAAGACATAATATGATTATGACTAAACCAATAACAGAGCCAACTTTGGCAACAATACATTCTGATGCTTGAGAGGGTATTTTTACTTAGAGGAAGCTCTGAGACAAGTGTTTCTGCAGAAGAGCTTGGTTTCCAGAAAGAGACATGTGATAGATACGCTGAGAAGAGTGCAGTGCTGTACTCCAAGTGTATAGATTGTTACAAAGCGTTACCTTTGGCAACGGTGATATCAGATAGCATGTACACAACTCATGGAGGTCTCTTTCAAAGCCATGAAGAAAATAGCAAGACGAATCAGTCTTTATTGTTGGGTTCTTTAGAGGAACTTGACAAGATTGATGGGAGGAGAGAAGTTGGTGAGAACAATGATGATGGGGATATAACTCTTCTTAACCATGTATGGCTGGTGGTTTTAGCGAGAGTAATTACAAGGGACTTCTTTGGGGAGCTGATTGCTCTGAGAGTTTTCTAAACCGATCAAACTTAAAGGTAAAGTGTGTAAAACTTTGGTAACTTCTAATGATGGTTTCATTTGTGATTAATGTGTTTGTTTTACCAAAACTTAGATGATTATAAGATCACATGAAGGCCCTGATGCAAGATCAGATTGAGAAGACATGGGAAACATGTTATGTGGGTACTCGGTAGATCATGAAGTAGAATCTGGAAAGCTTTGTACAATCTTCAGTGCTTCGAATCTCTCACAGGTCACTCTCTTAAACAAAGAGAATCCCAAAGCTTCCCGCTCTGCTGCTGTACTAATTGTCTTTTTGCACTTTTAGGGTTCAAGAACAGCATACGATCCTTCGTTTCCATAGTCGAAAACGTGCCAAGAGCATAAGAGATGAGAGAGTGGTGGTGGGAGAGACAGAGAACAGATTACTGACAGCATGTCAAGAATGGCTTTGTGTCTACCCCTGTTGAAGATGTAATTTTACTAATTTTTTTTCTTTCCTTGCTGAAATGGCTAACTCAATAGCAAAATATTAGTCAACATTAATAAGAATTCATTCTATATTATCAAACAAAGCATATTTATATTTTAAATAAAATTTATCAAATATTTATTGTGATATTTAAAATTTTCATTATATTGTAGTGTATACATATCTAAAATTTGAATTATATTGTAGTATATACATATCTACCTATTAAAAAATAAAAATCATACGTGAAGAATTTTAGTTAAAATATAAAACACAATTAGACACTATACACATACATTCCATGTTTATTTCATATGACTAAAGAGTATGATAAAAATATTCATAATAGTTTATATACATTAAGTAACCATATTCATAATAGTTTATATACATTAAGTAACCGATGCAATATTTAAAAG
>CAKOAT010336265.1:50955-82830 GCA_932364175.1 Eruca vesicaria subsp. sativa
TCTCCACACAAGGCGGCGCTAGCACAGACGTCTATGTGCCCCCGCAATCTCCTCAAACAAGGCGTCGCTAGTACAGACGTCTCTGCACCCCCGCAATCTCTCACACATGGACTCGTATATAGTTACATATATATAGCAATTCTTAACATCAATCATGTCACACAACCGTTGAATCCTCTATTATCCTATGTCCGGTTTAACAATCAATAACAATAAATCAACAAATAAGACTCTCAAACAGACTCGATTCATAGAGACGGATCATGTTTCACAACTAAACTTTTCATAATAGTAGTACTAAACTAGTTCAGGATTTAAGCGGAATAGCCCTCACCTTAGTCACTGGCTGGAATGATCAACAGAAGATGGTCAACTGACGTCAACTGCAACACGAGGGAATCAACGACTTAGGCTCAAAGTCTCAGGAATATAATTCTCTCTAAGTTTATTGCTTCTCCCCCACTTAATCGGAATTCGTCCCGAATTCCAAGAAGGAAATCAAAAAGAACTTCAATGATATCAAAGGAAAAAAAGAACACGAGGTGACACACAAAGGAACGAACGGAAATTTGATCTTCTCCTACAAAGCGGAAACACGTCCGAAACATTAACAACTAATCAAACGATACTGGATAGAAAGGTGACACATTTTTTTTCAAAAGTTCCCAATCCCAAAAACATTGAAAATTATTGAAATCCACGTCCCATAAATCGCCGTCCCGGGTCGGAGCCGGGACGGAACCCGCTCTGATACCAAATTGTAACACCCGCATTTTCCAAAATAATAAAATAAATAATAATGTCTGAAATCTCCATTTATTAAATCGCATAAATCATCTCCAAACTCCATAAATCCAAATAACATAATAAATCTCAAAATAACGATAAAAATAAGTCTGAAAATAAATGAATAAAACTCCCAAAAGCACCAGTCCGAAATGATCACTCCTGATCGTCAGTATCACCTGAAATGGGGGAAGAAAGAGAGGTGAGTAACAGGGGAGTCACTCAGTGAGGTATGGGATGCTAAACCACAAACCACTAACTCAGTACATAGCACTACGACTATGTAGGCCTAGCTCTAGCATGAGACCAACACCGTGTCTATTACACCTCACAGAACAAACATATGCCTAGAGCACCATACAACAACAATCAATGCGATGATAGTACATAGCTAATCTCTGCACCCCGCAATCTCCTCATACGGATATACATATATAACTCTACAGGCGTCGCTAGTACGGTAGTCCACTCCGTACCCCCGCAATCTCTACGGCGCGCTAGTNACAACAACAATCAATGCGATGATAGTACATAGCTAATCTCTGCACCCCGCAATCTCCTCATACGGATATACATATATAACTCTACAGGCGTCGCTAGTACGGTAGTCCACTCCGTACCCCCGCAATCTCTACGGCGCGCTAGTACAAACGTCTCTGTACCCCGCAATCTCCACACAAGGCGGCGCTAGCACAGACGTCTCTGTGCCCCCGCAATCTCCTCAAACAAGGCGTCGCTAGTACAGACGTCTCTGCACCCCCGCAATCTCTCACACATGGACTCGTATATAGTTACATATATATAGTAATTCTTAACATCAATCATGTCACACAACCGTTGAATCCTCTATTATCCTATGTCCGGTTTAACAATCAATAACAATAAATCAACAAATAAGACTCTCAAACAGACTCGATTCACAGAGACGGATCATGTTTCGCAACTAAACTTTTCATAATAGTAGTACTAAACTAGTTCAGGATTTAAGCGGAATAGCCCTCACCTTAGTCACTGGCTGGAATGATCAACAGAAGATGGTCAACTGACGTCAACTGCAACACGAGGGAATCAACGACTTAGGCTCAAAGTCTCAGGAAATAAAGTTTCCGAAAATGGAAACTTTCCTAAAATAGAAACATTCCTAAAATAGAAACTTTCCTAAAATAGAAACTTTCCTAGAATAGAAACTTTCCTAAAATAGAAACTTTTCTAAAATAGCAGATTCCCTAAAATGGCGGTTTCCTAAACTAGAAATTCCTCTAACTAGAACTTTCCAAAACTAGAAATAGAGAAGCAATAAACTTACCGGAACTATCGCCCAAAAACTCGCCCGGTGACTTGACCGAAACTCTCGCCAGAAAAAATACTTAGTGACAGGTCGTCGAATAATTCAACAACTTATCACACGCAAAGAAATACTTTGACTTGATGAGAATAAAAGAGAAAGAAGAAGTTTATTATATAGGGGAAGGGAAGGGAGGTTAATTTTCTAAATTTCCAATATGGGATAAAATAACCTACACATAGATTTTGATTAAATAAATAAATGGGCTATCCCCCATGGGTCACGGTCGTTACAATAACCCTAGTCTCTAGGCCTTTGCAGAAGAAAAGAAAAACATTTGAAGACTTCCACTAGTTATCTTCGCATCTGATCCATGCAAATAAAAGAAATACTAACTTGGATGAGTAACTTTTACTACGACAATATTGCATTTATGGTTATACTTTTAATAATTTTATTTCGAAATAACGTTAAAATGTCATTTCACGAATAAAGGGATTATGAAAAACAAGAGAATATGTGGTTTATATCATGAATCACTTTAACTTTGGTTCTTTTCTTGCATTCATTATTTCTATTTCACCATTTTTTTATAATTAAGTATACTCAAGCTAGCTAGAATCTTATAACTATTGATTTAACAAACATAATTTATCGGTTTTATATTTATTATTTTCTGTGAAATATATAAACATAATTGATAGGATGAGAGATAGAACTCAACCGATCAACACCTGTGTCCATCTCAATTTATTTCATTATGAACGTTTATAGGACCATATTATCAGGAAATATAAGGAACGTACATTATAGGATCATATCAACAGTGCAAGGGTTTGTCAAAATTTGACAAAGATTCGACGAAGTTTGGAAACGCCAGCAATCAACCTCAACCAAATATACTTCTAATTACCAAACTAAATATTTATCGGTATCAATGATTTAGTTTACCGGAATGTATATAAAAGGTCAGTCCATTGAATAAAATAAATTTGGAGATTTTTACATTATTTTATTTTTTTGTAAAAAGACTTTCAAATTAAAATACTAAAAACATATAATGTATAGTTGAAACAACCATAAAATTTGAGAAAGTATGATGAGACATGCATTATATTCAGCCAAACATTAGCTTACAAAAAAAGAAGACTTATGATTCATAAGCTTAATGAAACAACACAAGGATATAACTACTAAGAAGATGGAAGGATGTTCCATTCCATATCTTGAAATTTGAAGTGGTTTTATTGGCCTTATACCTCGTGAAGGTTTACAGTAGCATCACTCATATACCCTATTTTATCATCTTGCTCATTACTATCAATTTGAGTAACAGGAGAACTGCCATGTACATTAAATTTTTAGTTTATAGGTTTTTAATGGAAAAAAAATTAGCGTTAAAATCAATAAATCAACAATAAATGATAAAACTATAAGTAGCAAATAATTTGTTTATTTCAGTTACTACAATGATACTTTGCCCTAGTGTACCAAATGTTTTAGATATCATTCACTATTTCACTTGTAATTGTTAAAGAAGAGAATGTGCTTGAATCAATTGTCCGGTTTACCCCCTGACATGTAAAATATTTCTTGAATAGACGCCTATATGTATATATAGTATATGAGGTATTCTTACTACAAATATTGTTCTTGTCTAACACTTTTACTACAAATTGACCTACATACCATATGTATTATGTATAGCATTGAACCCAGAAAGTTAACCACACATTTGGAATAAATATAATAATACAAGAAATAAGTACTATATTCCACTGTTGAACAAATAAAAAGTTCACGTTTAATCATATGATGAGAAAAACATACTATTAACGAATATTATATGCTTATGGTGCCCCTCAACCCGAAGTTATGCTTCCTTATCGAATATATAACCACAAAGAATCGCATGGACAACATTTTTAAAGTATTTCTTTAACTTTTATTTTTATTTTTAGTGGTTATTGCTTTTTGAACAAAAAAAAAATAGTATTAGAAGAGAGGGCTATAAATAGCAGAGCCAGTCCAGCCGTGTCAGCCAGAGTAAGCTGATCAAACACTTTGCTATCTCCACGTACAGGTTTAGTTAAAAAAAAAAAAAAAAAACTCATGTACTAGTTTTTACAAATTTGTAAAATTTGTCTTCTTCTGAATCTGGTTTTCTCTAATGCACGCCTTTTCCTCCCTGTTCTTAGTAGGTTCCAACCAAACAGGACTAGAAACACAAGATTAATAAGAACATGATGATTACTAAGCTCTGTTTCTTTGCTATGGTCCTCCTCTTCATTGCCCCTGCAAATGCTCGTAATGCTAATACTCTTTCTCTGTCCCTCCATATTTGTATATACTCTCACACACACACACACACACATATATATATATATATATTCCTAATTATTAATAATTATAGTGATATATTATTATATATATATGTATATAGATTATTATGCATGGACAATCAATAAGGTTAGATAAATTTCTTTGGATAGAATTTTTTTATTTAGTTTTATTAAAATAGTTTATAAGTAGGAAAATGTCCAAAATAATTTTTTATTAAATGGTAAATATGTATTTATATTCTTGAATTAACTAATCTAGATTTAGGGTTTATAGTTAAAAGATGAGATTTTGGGTTTAAAGTTTCAAGTTTTAAAAATAGAAAATAAATATTACAAATTTTGAAATAAGAAGCTATTTTAATCATTTTATTTTGAATATTATTTTTGTGACAAACACTTAAAACTGACAATTTGTGAGAATTGTCCATAAGATTATTTAGAACAAATAAACAAATTTAGAATGTTCAAAAAAAAGTTTTAAAATAGACGGATCTTAAGTTCTAAGTTGGGACCGACAGTGGCAGATGTAGAAATATGTTCTGGAGGAAAATCAAAAATAAACCAAAAAAATTAGGCTATAATATGATATTTAATAGGGAAAAATAGATAAAATTTGGGTATATCATAAAGAATTTAAAAATTGCATGGTGGCAAGTGCCACCTTCTTGACGCATCTACATCCGCCACAATAGACGTATATGTGTCGTCCTATACAAGACATCAATCGATCATAAAACGGCCAAAGTAATCTTTAAGAGATTAAACTAACGGCTTAAATGCATTAGCTATTTCCTTTGTTAAGTAGAGAATAT
Source organism: Eruca vesicaria subsp. sativa (assembly GCA_932364175.1). Lineage (NCBI taxonomy): Eukaryota > Viridiplantae > Streptophyta > Magnoliopsida > Brassicales > Brassicaceae > Eruca > Eruca vesicaria. The sequence continues at coordinate 56,181 of CAKOAT010336265.1, forward strand.
AACTTTTTAACACTACACAAATTGGGAATGAGCAGAGACACAAGGAGTAGGGTTTGGATATGTAGGAAAAGATGGACCATACAGATGGGGATACTTAAACCCTAACTACACTAAATGCTCGGTCGGTAAACTGCAATCTCCGATTGATATCCGAAGGAGACAAACCTTTTTAAACAGTGGATTGGAATCGCTGCACCGCGATTACTACACCACTAATGCAACGCTCGTGAACCACGTCTGCAATGTCGCCATGCTCTTTGGGGAAGGAGCAGGAGATGTAGTGATAGACAATAAGAACTATACCTTAAAGCAAATGCATTGGCACACTCCTTCTGAACACCATCTCCATGGAGTCCAGTAAGTTTTTTTTGTTTATATATCGTTCAATATTTATCGGATTTAATCTGTGTTTCGTGGTGGATAGCCACGGGATTATTAAGATTAGTAAACTACATAATTCATATATCTTAATTTTTTTATATTTATAATTATATTTTATCTAAAATAACTAAACATAAAAATAAATTGTTGAAAATAATCTTAATTACGATTAGATCAATTTTTTTTGGTAAATTGCTTAGATCAAAATTTAGTAACCATTAAATATTTTATCATTGGTTTAGTGACATCCGTATGTAATGTTTTCTCCTTAAGCACATGTGGACTCTTATCTTTATTTTTTACTTTTTCTACAAAGCTTCTGTAGACGTGCCATTTTTTGGTATTTAAGAAAATATTAACTAAAAGGAAAAATAACGTAGATATGCAGCTGAGCTACACATGGTACACCAAGCAAAAGATGGGAGCTTTGCTGTGGTAGCAAGCGTCTTTAAAGTCGGCAGTGAAGACCCGTTCCTCTCTCAGGTATACTGTTTAGGTATATATTAGTATATTATACGTATAAGTTATACATGTATATATATATGTATATTGGCTTAATTAATGTATGACGTTAATAATATAAGTGAAATGATTAGATGAAGGATAAATTGGTGAAGCTAAAGGAGGAGAGGTTGAAAGGGAACCAAACAGCACAAGTGGAAGTAGGAAAAATAAACACAAGACATATCGAACGTAAGACTCGAAAGTACTACAGATACGTTGGTTCACTCACTACTCCTCCTTGCTCCGAAAACGTATCGTGGACCATTCTTGGCAAGGTAACCTTTTCAAACCAAATTCTTTTGGACCATTCTTGGCAAGGTAACCTTTTCAAACCAAATTCTTTTGGTTTTGGTTAAACAAATAATTCAACAGAAGAAATTAAGGAAACATTACTTATCTTTTTAATACTACACTTTATATATAATCCAGGTTTGGATTTTAGTAAATTTTATGAAACTTTACCCATTTCAAAAACTCTCTAAATTACAACAATTTATGTTCATTTTTTTGCTAGAAACAAATATATAAATTATATAATTAGGCCTCTAAACGTTTGAAGACGATTTCACTATGAGTATAAATCATTTTTTTTATATTTTGGATACGAGTGTAAATCATTTAATATACATATAAAATGGATCTGCTGACCTCAAGAATGTAGTGTACTTAACGATTCCAAGTTTCAAATCTCATACAAAACCCTCTATGTATTTTTCAAGATACAGTCGATACTCAACGGGTTCGAGTGTTTTTGTTGGTTTATGTCAAACTTATTATATACGTATGAATGAAATAGAGAACTTCGATGTACGATGGATAAGACCTAGCTAGTAGCTACTACTTTCATGTTCATTTGACATTTTTATATGGAAACGATCCAAATTAATGTGACATCTTGATTTCTTATTGCTATGTATTATAATTAAATGTAGGTGAGGTCAATGTCAAAGGAACAAATAGAAGTACTCAGATCTCCACTGGATATTTCTTACAAGTACAATGCAAGACCATGTCAACCCCTAAACGGCCGGAGAGTTGAGATGTTCCACGAGCTCGTCAACAAAAAGGAAACCGGAAACAAAAAGAAAAAAACCAATTAAATTAGTTTTGCATTGTCTACCGCTTGGTTCAGAATCTACCTTGGCCCCAAAATATAGCCATGTAAAATTAGAATGAAATAAATAAATAAATATATCCAGTACTGTGTTGTACTGTTGTGAGATATATGATACGGTAAAAACAACGTGGAGCAACTAATATCTCACTTCGTATCTATACTATTTTTTTTTTTTTGAAAGAATTTTAAATTTTATTCAAACAAAAAAAACCTTGTTTACACAAATAGTGCTACCGAAGCAAAATAGAAACAAAAACCAGACCCTAAAGTAATATAAAATAACCCCATGACCCAAAAACCAAACACCTTCCCTCAATTATGACCATGTGAAACAAGTCATAATTGGATCTTAAGAATATCCTCATTAAAACTTCATCAAAGTAAACCCAAATGGGACAAACCTTCGATGAGGAAAAAGAGTAATATCTTAAGATCAAGAAGATGCAAAGAAACAAGCAAACCAACCCAAAAAGATCCCAACACAATATGCCTAGACCTTCTATTCAAATAGCCAAACCCCTTCATAATCTTGTTTGAAACCAATACTGAAGTACACCCTCCAAGCCCTTAACGCCTTTTTGAACCACCAGACTTAGCTTGTTACGAATACTCTTATCCAACAGCTTCTGCAGAACAGAGATTTGCATTAACTTATCACCATGCTTTACCTTATTTCTTTCCCTCCAAATTGCATATAAGGCTGCTTGAAAAGAATATCTCAAACAAAAGAGCTTCCTCTTCTCCATTTGCCTATTCGATATCAACCTTTCAAGTTCAAACCAATCACATGTATACTCCCGTTGCAGGATTCCTTGCATAAGAAAATACCACAATTGACCAGCATAAGAGCAAGCAAAAAAGAGATGGTTCCTGGATTCTGAGGCAGTCTTACACAACACACAAGCAGTATCAGACCCATGATTCCAAATAGACACTCTGTCCATGGCAGAAAGCCTATTTTTCATAGCAATCTAGGTTATAAAAGCAAATTTAGGTGTGGCTTGACGAAACCAAACACCCTGAGCCCATTGACACTTCGGCTTAGGGTTACGGATCAACTTCCAGGTTTCAAAAGTAGAGAAAGACCTCTTATAACCTGCCTCTCTTTTTCACAAACTACAGTCCTCAGCGTCATTACTCAGCCTCCATCTCATACCCAACAGATCACTCACAATCTCATTGTATAAATCAACTCGATGTCTTCTCCTCCTTCTACTAACACCAAGAATTTCTTCCGCCAGAGTTGCTCTTCTTACAATGCCCATATTTATTATACCATTTGACCCCACCATATCATAAATGGTGCCCTTATCAGACCATCTATCAAACCAGAAAGAAACATGGCGCCCATTGCCCACTTCAGTTTTGTAGAAATTTTTTGCAATGTCTCTCAGTTTTAAGATCTTTCTCCACATCCAAGACCCAATATGCGTATTAGAGCTCACCTCCCAAAAGCTTTTTGACTTCAACAAGTTACCTTTAATCCATTTTCCCCAAAGAGAATCACCAGTGATCATTCTCCAAATCAGCTTCAAACCATAAACCTTGTTGATTTCCTTCAGAGCTCGAATACCAAGACCGCCTTCCTCTTTTGTTACACATATATCAGACCAAGCCACTTTAGCCCCTGAACTTTTTAAATCTGGTCCAGACCAGAGGAAAGAAGAACAGAGACTCTCCACATCCTTAATACATCTGCTTGGAAGCCTGAAAACTCCAGCCCAAAAGTTCACAATACTCATCAAGACCGATTGAATTAAGAAAAATTTACACCTCGAGACACATTTTGACATTGCAATTACATACAGAGACACTTCTTGCTTTTGGCACACTTTATTTTTGTAATTTGTCCCTTATGCCCTTTCATTACGCATTTCTTGCTTTCGTCCAATTATTTTTTTGTTTCTCTCTCATGTTTTTATTTTGAAATCATTGTTTCTGATTTCTTTCATTCCCAAATCCATACACCCTAATTTTTTTTATTTTCTCTCGTTCCCAAATCTGTGAACCTTAATTACAAAGAGAGGCAAATGATCTTGTATGAAATTTTGATAATGTAAGAAAAAATAATCTATATCTTCATCTCTTACCATCAATTGTTTTGAGAAATTTAAGGATGAGAAGAAGAAAAGAAAGGAGAGAGATTGGAGAACGATGACAGTAAATGAGTCAGCTCCTCTCCCTAGACGGCCGGTGAACCAGGCCATGGATGAGCTTGGGGAAGCTATGGTGGTTCGAGCTCCTCGCCGTGCTCAACTCATCTCGTTAAGTTGTGGTAGTTGGATTCCGAGCTTGACACCGTCGTGTATGATCTCTATGAAGCTGCGGTTCGAGATCCTCGTCGTGCTCAGCTGCGGTGGTTCGAGCTCCTCGCCATGCTCAGCCTCCACCATGAGATCTGTCGTCCAAGTCGCCTCCTCGTCGTGCTCAACTCATGTCTGCGAAGTCTCGACCATCATCTCGGTGAAGCTAGGTGGTTTGATCTTGAGGTCACTATCGAGGAAAGCTCATTCCATCTGCAATCAAGAATCATAAATTTTCATATTTGGTCCTTGTATTTATGTAAGTCTTTGTTTTTTCCCCAAATTTTCTAATGTGCAGATTTCTCTTTTAATTAGTTCCAAATTTTACAATTATACACTACATCCATGCTTGTAATTATGTTTTAGAAACATATTGAGCAAACGTTGAAAACTTTCTCTTCGTATCAGAGATCTGAGAATTAAATAAAGTTGATTGCAAAGGTACCTATTTTAAAAACATGTTGAGCAAACGAATTTGATTTAATGACAAAAAAATGCAAACGGATTTGTTTCCAAAACGTGGTTAACCTACTTCCACTTAGTCTTGCATTCCATAATTCTATATCAATATATGTAATTACTATAGATCTAACTTGCTCAAAGTATGGACGTTAATGTTATAGTGTTTATATTTAATGTCCATGTCCACATATAAGTTATAACTTATATACACTTTGACGTCCATATCCATATATTTTTTTGCATAAATGTTAGTATATATAAAATATATATATGATAATGAATGTTAAAAGGTAGAATGATTTATTTAAGTTGATAATTATTTTTGTTTTATATATGTTAGAGTTTAAAATATGAAGTAACAAAAAAACATAGCAAAATGAAACTAACTAATAACTAAAGCAAATAAACAAAAAGTAACAAACATAAATACTAACTAAACGAAATAAGTAACTAAAGCAAATAAACAAAAAGGGTAATTCTGTCTAAAAAGTCTCCTGGTTAATGTAAATGTGTTCTACCAGCATGAAGTGTCCTAGAATGTAAAGAAAGACAAAAAAGTGTCTCAAAAGGTAATGCACTCTTGAATTAACTGGAGTCTTCGGGCATAAGATAGGAAACGGCAAGTCCAGGAGCTAATTCTGCTTCTGATCTTCTCAGTAAGAGGGAGATAATCCTGACTCTTCATAGATTGCGTCATCAACGGTAAGCCAAGGTAACGCACGAGCAAGGTTCCAACAGCAAAAGTAAAATTTTCCAAGATGCTGGATCTTTCAATCTCATCAACACCAGCCATAAAAAGGGTAGACTTCTCAACACTTATACTCAAACCCGAGGTAAGAGCATACTCATCAAACACTCGTAAAGCACCCTCAATAGAGCTTTTCGAACCTTCCACAAACACCATTAAATCATCCGCAAAACAGAGATGAGTGATTCCCAGAGACTTACATCGAGGATGATAGCTGAATCTTTTCTCCTTTGCAGCTTTATCAATAGCATGAGACAACACGTTCATACATAAGACAAAGAGATAAGGCGAAAGAGAACATCCCTGCCTCAAACCTCTTGTACTTTGAAAATATCCCGCCAAGTCGCCATTCACCTGAATAGAAAAAGAGGGAGTTGTGATACAGAGTCTTATCCAGTGGATGAACCTAGTTGGAAAACCCAAAGCAGCCAAAGCATTAAGAACAAAATCCCACTGAACAGAGTCAAAAGCCTTAGAGATGTCAATCTTCATCAAACAACGAGGAGACACTGAGTCTTTATGGTAATCTTTGACTAACTCAGATGCCAGCAACACATTTTCCATCAAGAGTCTTCCTTGAATAAAGGCAGACTGATTTTCAGTAATTATTTTGGGGAGAACTCTTTTGAGACGATTTGCTAAAATCTTTGACACCACTTTGTAAAGCACATTGCAGCAAGCAATAGGACGGTAATCTTTCATTTCCAGAGAATCAATCTTCTTAGGTATAAGAGCTAGAATGGTTGAGTTAACTCCTTTAGGTAGAAATCCATATCTGAAGACTGACTAAATTGCCACAACAAAGTCAGCAGAGATCACAGACCAAACCGTTTTGAAAAACTCACAAGGGAACCCATCAGGCCCAGGAGATTTATTCGAAGGCATAGAAAATAAAACCCTCCTTATCTCTTCCTCAGTCACTCTCTCCTCCAGCATATTGCAGTCATTCTCAGTACAACGGAAATCCATAAGATTCTGGAGCTCCTCAACTGAACACCCCCGATAATTTAAAGGTTTCCTATTGAGGAAATCAGCAAAAAAATTCTCTGCTTGAACCTTAATATCCTCATGATCAGTAGCAACATGACCATCTTGACATTTGATTTCACTGATGGTATTTTGAGCTTGGCGAGATCTGATGGAATTATGGAACACTTTGTTATTCTGATCCCCCTTATCCAACCAATGAAGTTTTGATTTCTGCTTTAAATAATCTTCTTCAAGCTCTGCCACATGAAGCCATTTCTCATAAGCACTTCCTTCCTCTATAATTGCTTCTTCACTCGGATTACATAAAGTAACCTGCTGCTTTTCACATAGATAACCAAATGCCTCCTTAGCTCGTTTTGTAAGATTTCCCAACTCTTTCCTACTGAACTCACGAATAAGAGGCTTCAAGCACTTTAACTTCTTAGAGAACCTATACATAGCCGACGTAGAATGGAATAAAGGAGTTGTTGTCTCCCAAAAAGACTTCACCATAGGGAGAAAGTTTGGTAACCTTCCAGTAGCATTAACATACTTAAACGGCCTACGAATTTTCTCTTTAGGTGGAGACAATTGGACCCTACATCTCATGTGATCTGAACAGCCTCCAGCTTCAAAAATTGAATAACCATTCGGGAATCTATGTAAAGCCTCACCATTCACCAAAACCCTATCCAACTTCTTACAAATGACCCCTTCCTCTCTTTTGTTACACCAAGTAAAAAGAGGTCCTTGATAAGCCATATCCACAAGCTGACAATGCAGAGCCATACGCTGAAAATCCCTCATTCCACCAGGAAGTCTTCCCAGATTAGCGAACACAGAATTTTCCTCACCATCTAAAATTTCATTAAAATCACCCATGATCACCCAAGCCCTATTTTTAAATCTCATGGAATCTTTATGATCACATAAATCCTCCCAAAGCTTCCTCCTTTCATCTATAGAATTACTAGCATAGACAAAGGAACAGAAAAACTCCTCCTCCTTAGCCAACCCCACTGAGAAAGTAATTATTTGATCCGACTTAAAAACCGGGGTCATACAGACAGTATCACGCCAAACCAACCATAAACGACCACTTTTACTATGCTCATAATTGTACATTGACGACCAACCACTGAACACCGAATTCAAAATTTTACTAGCTTTACCTTCTTTCACTCTTGTTTCGATAATACAACCAAACTCCATATTACTTCTGAAAACCCACTCTTTGACTACGGAATGTTTCAACTGTTTATTAAATCCGCGCACATTCCAGAAGAAGCTCGTCATAATTAGTGGTTAAGACGAGAGGACCTTGTGCCCTTAGCTTGAGCTTTAGGCTTTCTTCCTCTCTTCTTTCCTTTTTGAGAATTACTCCTATCAAAATCTCTGCCATGCTGAGACAAAATAGCTTCCTCCAGCAAGTCAGATTCTTTTTCTTTCGTCTCATCTATCTCCAGTTCAGTTTCTCCCAGAATAGTTTCTTCTTCCTGCAGTTCCTCATTTAGAACACTTTGTTCCACCTCTCGAAGTTCACCATCCTCTATTTCTTCCAAACCCAGAACAGAGAACTTTGATGCTGGGATCAGAACCTCATCCTTATGCGGTGAATTAATGTGAGACCTAGCTGCTTTTCCTACCCCAACACGAGCCCAACTATTCCTGATTTTTCCTCCGCTTTGGTCTTCTTCCTTAGTTTGTCGACCACAACTCGTTGACCCAACAACAACATCATTCTTCAGCTTTACTTCCTTAGCAATATCTCCCGTTCCTACTTCAGTCTTATCAGACTCTCTAGGATTAGGATTATTCATTCTCTGTTTTGGACTCAGATCACCTTGAAGCTTCTTATCTTTACCTTTCATAGCGCATACCTTCTCTGTATGACCCCATTTCTCACAGTATTTGCATTTAGAGGGTAGCCAAGGATAATGAAACTTCGCCGTGAACTCCCTTCCATTCTTTGTAAAGTCAATCTCTCTAGGCAAAGCCTTCGATACATCAACATTCACAAAGACTTTAGCAACTTCCAGATTAGAGCAAGCCACAGTTTCAGGATGCAACTTGACTGGGTGACCAACTGCACTTGAAATAAAACTAATCCCTTCCCAAGAGTACATATGAAGAGGAACTTTTTCAACATGTACCCACATAGGAATACCTTCTTCCTTCTGCTTTTCTTCCTCCGTTTTTGGTTCCCACTTAGTTACCACCATTGGGATACCAGCTATATTCCACATACCCCTACGTATAATCTTCTCCCTAGCTTTTGAACTCGAAACCTTGAACCTCATTGTTGTTGGATTAACCTCATAAACATCCACCTTCATAGTATCATCACCATACTTCCATATCTTATTAACCACCATGTGAACTTTAGCTACATGAGGAGCCAAATCCAAAAACTTCCCAACAACAAAATCCTCCCATGGTGGAGTTTGATCATCAAGAATACCATCCGGAATCTCCACTGTATGCTTACCCTCTTTTGTTGATATCTCAACATCATATTTCTTTAGCACTTTCCTATCTTGCGCCACATAGACCCAGCTCTTCTCACCAATTTTTCCCTCCTTTTCCGACCCCAATCGATCATCACCTTCAACCTGTATTTCAGTTTCCAACCCCCGGGACTTCCCCGAGACCCCCCGAATCTTCGATTGATCTCCAGTCTTCCCTTCCAAACTCTTCGATGTATCTGAACCATACAGATTCGGATCCTCGAAGCTCTCTTTTGTGCCAGAATCTCCCGTCACCCCTTTCAAATCGCTCCCTTTATTAACAGAACTTTGTGGATCGTCGACCATCTCCACCCCCTTCATCGGAGAACGAGATAAGTCCGGTGGGACCACCGTAACTTCCATACGCACAGTAAGAATCACTTATCGCCACAAAATCGCCTATTTTTTCTCTCGTCAAAACGGTGCGTTTTATATCTATACTATTATTTAAGAAGTAAATTTGCTTAGTTGTCATGTTCTCCATAAGTTTAGATAATTTTGTTTATTATTATATTTTTAATATTTATATATAATTTATCTTCTATACTATTATATAAGAAGTAAATTTACTTAGTTGTCAACTTCTCCTTGATTTTAGGTAAATTTGTTTATTTATTTTATTTAAATAATTTCATATATAATTTATTATTTAATAAAAACAAATTTATATTAATAATATTATATTTTAGAAAATATGTTAATTATTTTGCAATAAATTGTTATCTTAAAAATATATTTTTCTATTATAAAATTCAAGTGAATTTACTGATTGATTTGTAACTTCTCCATGGTCTTTCTAATTTTTCTTATTTGTTATATTTTTAATAATTTTATGAATAATTTATCATATAATAAAATGAATTCCTATTAATAATATTATACTTTTATAAAATAAGATAATTCTTATGTATTATATTGTTATCTTTAAAATATATTTTTATCATAGAAATTTAAAATTAAGTTAAAATATTAATAGTTAAATATAAAGAAAGCAATGCTGATTTATCAATTTCTCCATGGTTTTATATTTTACTTATTTATCATATTTTAATAATTTCATATATAATTTATTAAATATAAAACGAATGTACACTAATAATACTAGATTTAAAAAATAAGATAATTCTTATGTATTATATTGTTATCTTTAAAATATATTTTTTATCATAGAAATTTAAAATTAAGTTAAAATATTAATAGTTAAATATAAAGAAAGCAATGCTGATTTATCAACTTCTCCATGGTTTTATATTTTACGTATTTATCATATTTTAATAATTTCATATATAATTTATTAAATAAAAAAGAATGTACACTAATAATACTAGATTTAAAAAAATAAGATAATTCTTATGTATTAGATTGTTATCTTGAACATATATTTTTTATTAGAAAATTTAAGTGAATTATCTGATTTGTATTTTCTCCTTGATTTAGATAATTTTGATTATTTATTATATTTTTAATAATTTCATATAAAAATTATTATAAAATAAAATGAATTTCTATTAAAAATTATATTTTGAGAAAATAAGATACTTCTTATGTATTATATTCTTATCTTGAAAATATATTTTTATTAGTATATCAAACCTAATTCATTTAGATTCACATGTCAATATTCTTTGTTGATGAAAACAGCTACGCACATAAAGTGATAAACATGTTGACTTGAAAAACGTTAATGCATCAATCTAATCCAAGCCAAATTGATCTCTTTTCAATCTCAATATTTATTGCTGTAACCACCGATGGTTTGGCACAAGAATGTAAAGCTATATACCAGTTAAGTTCATGCCTCCTTTCCATCACTTTTATGTATCTTACTCTTCAAAAAACGTTGCACCTGATTGTAGAAAAGTTTTTTTTTTTGTTGAATATAATTCATAGGATAGAGGCTAGACATGTTTAAAGACAAGTTGTGGCTGGTGGGACCGAATTCTTCTTTGCTCCAGTCACTCCCATGTCTATTCTATATTACCCTACCAATAAAAAAAATTAAATTTTTATTCATATTTTAATCGAAAATGTGGTAAAAAACGAAACTACCCTTAACAAAATCTAATATTTACAGGTTCACTCTCTCAAACCCTCTCTTTCTCTCCATGTCTCTCTCACAAATCCTTTTTTCCCTAATTCTTCTAAGTCTTTCTCATTTTCGTCCCATTTTCCCCCAAATCGAAAAAAATTGGAAACCCTAAAATTTCTTCGTTTGCAAAATCGACCGAATCGAGTGAAACCAACGTTTCCTCCCTGTATCTCTCCATCTCTCTCCCAAACCCTCTCTTTCCTAAGTCTTTCTTCCTGTGTCTCTCTCCTAAATCGTCGCTTCCATCATCATTCTCGGCGTATAAAAGGTAAGGCTTTTTCTTACCTTTTTCACAATGTCAAATCGTTTTGATGTGGATTCTTTGGGATATATGATGTATACTTGTTTGTCTTAAAGAAATGAATGGATTTTGAAATTTTGAATCTGATTTTTTTTTTTTAGATTATTATTTTGTTGAATGGTTAAGTGAATTGACTTGAATTGTAATCTGGTCAAAGGCTTCCTTTTATCTTTTGTTTTATCTTTGTGTAACTGAATTGAAATCCTAGTTATAGGACTATGACGATTTTGTTTGAATGCTTCGTTTATTTCAGCATTATTTGAATGTTTGTTTTTTTTTGGATAATCAAAGTAATGACAGGTAAGAAGCGTGGAAAGAAGAAGCAGAATAAGAACAACAATAAGAAGTCCAGAAGAGAAGATAATCATGTAGAAGAGCCTTCAACCAGGAATGATAGTGATGATCTAGCACACAGAAATGAGTCTGATCATCTGTCTCAACACGAGAATGAGACTGAACATCTGTCTGCGACATCTGAGGTACTCATTTCCAAAATTATTTCATTGGTTGTAGTTAAAAAAATTGTCATTGTCGGTGTATTACTGGTATGACTAGTACTAATAGGAAAAGAATTATATGATACTTATTCCAGTAGACTAGATTAATAAATAAAATGCTAATATAACTTTATATGGTTTTCAGGAATGCCAACCACTGCCACCTGATGAGTTATACTTCAAGAACACCGAGTTCACTAAGACAACAAAGATACAGAGCAAGTGCTTGGTGAGTAACACAGTGGCTCTCATCAAGGGCCTTACGCCTGAGTTGGAGTGGTTTGAGAACCACCCTCAGTTTTGCNTTTCCACATGCCCGAAGAACAATACTTAAAGCTGCTTAGTGTATGGATGCTTCTGTTGCGAACCATTCCCTTAGATGAGGGAGAGGACACAGCTTGGTTTGCGGTTAATGGAGTGCCTATCCGGTACTCCATGAGAGAGCATGCACTCATCTCGGGTTTGGACTGCCATGAATATCCGGATGAGATGGAGAAGTTGGGGGAGCTGTGCTTTTGTAAACAGGCACTTTAATTCACATGCGGAGATAAACATGAGATCAGTGGAAGAGAAGTTGTTGAGCATGAGCGCGTGTGGGGATCGACTCAAAATGGCAGTGCTCTACTTCCTGAGAACTGTTATCAGAGGGAAGGGAAGGTATAATGCCCCCTTTGATCCTTTCATTTTAAGAATCGTCAACAACTTGGAGATTTGTAAAACCTTTCCATGGGGTCGTTTGACGTTTGATGATGTTATCCGGTCCATTAAACACTTGATGAAGCTACTCAAAGGGAAAGCCAAGGCCAATACCAACTTTCCCGGGTTCATAATTCCTTTACAGGTAAACTTCACTTTTTTTATATGAGTTTTGTTTTGAAATATCTTGTTTGTATGATAGTTTTTTTTTTTGAAAATTTATATTTGTAGATGCTGGCATTTGAGTGCATTCCAACTTTGAATGCTCAATTTAGAGAACGTGTGTCCGGCTGTATAAGTACATGTCCGAGGATGTGCAAGTGGCAGTTCATAAGTAACAGCATGAAGGGTTATCCACTTGAGGATTTGTATGAAGCACTTGGACAAACAAACGTATGTGTTTGATATTATTTTGGTTTTTGGTTTTATTAAGTGATTTGGATATAATAAGCGTTTTTTTTTTGTATTTTCAGAAAATACAAAGAGTATTGGCTCCTACTGTTGATGAAGAAATCCTCATGGCGCGCATAATGGAGGACGAGCCAGACTATCAAAATGAAGATGGACCAAGTGATTTGTGGAGCTCATGGCTCACTATTAAGGAGAAGCCTATCTGGTGGAAAGATCTCTATGATTTAGATGTGGCTGCAAGAGATTTTTCTAAGAAAAAAGACAAAAGGAAAAAGAATGAAGAAGCATCTTCCTCTAATGCAAGATATGTGGGTTTGGAGGACATTTTGAAAGAGATTGAAGAGAGGATTATGGCATGTTTGAGTGAAGTAAATGTGAAGGTGGATACAATGGACAAACGACTTGGTGTCTTGGAAAAAAGCCACGTGGTTTTGAAAAGGAGGGCTAAGAAGATGAAAGCAATGGAGAAGAGGCTTGATGTCTTGGTTTCAAAATCACGTGGTTTTGGAAAGGAGGACTAAGAGGATGAAAGAAATGGAGAAGAGGCTTGTGGAGATTGAGACCAAAATGAAGAAGAAGAAGGAGAACGAGAACAGTTATGGTAACGATTACCAAACTATGGATTTTACTTGGAATGAGAAGCGTTATGATAAAGTGAGTGGAGAAGAGGCTGAAGATGAAGCTGAAGAAAACAATGAGAAAGAGGATGAAAAAGAGGCTGAGAAACTAAAGGAGGCTGAGGAGTCTCGGGTTGATGCAGAGGGTGGAGTAGTGGTGGAAACAAAGACTCGGGTTGATGCAGAGGGTGGAGTAGTGGTGGAAACAGAGTCGCCGATTGATAACAAAGAGGCTGAGAAACTAAAGGAGGCTGAGAAAGAACCCAAGGAAACTCCTACACCACCACGTGGTAGAACTAAGGCAGCAGCCGCGAGGAGAGCATCATATATGGGGACACCACGTATGAGAATGGTTATCCAGTGGTCTGATGAGGCTGTAGATGAGGGAGTTTATGTTGTAGATGAGACGGCTGATGAATTTCCTGCTATAGATGAGGGAGTTCCTGATGCTGACACCGAAGCTAAAGAAAACAACGAAAAAGAGGATGGAGAGGTTGAGAGTGATGGTTTGACGTTGAAGCAAATGATGGAGAAATGTAGAATACAAGCCCTTGAAATATGGAAGGGTATTGAAACAAATGATGGGGTTGAAGGTGAAAACGTGGTGGAGGAAGAGGTTGAAGAACCCGAGAAAGTGGCTGAGGTGGAAGAACCCGAGAAAGAGGCTGAGGTGGAAGAACCCGAGAAAGAGGCTGCAAAATACACAGAGGAAGAAAAGAAGAAGTGGTACATGGTTGTCTACGAAACGAAGGAAGCTCCTGCTCGTACTGGTATCAAGCATAGGCCAAAGCAAATGGCGGTGAGGAAGCATGCTCTTAAGCTGAGGGGTCGACCAAGAAAGGCTGCTGAACCAAAGAAGTTCATAACGCCAGAACCGACAAGAAGGACACGTTCACGTTCCCAGTGGGTTTCCAGTCCTTTCACTGAAGCTGACACTGATGAGATTGAAGGGCGCAAGAAGAAACCTAGAACAAAAGCTTAGAAGACCACCAGCTTAAAGTATTTTGGGTGATGAATATTTATCTCGGCTTATGTAAACTATGTAGGATGTTTAAAATATTTTGCTATGTTGGTTGTTGATCTTAGGCCTGGGAATTCGGGTAGTCGGGTCGGGTTCGGGTCGGGTCCTTTCGGGTCCGGGTCTTTCGGGTTTAGGACCCGATAGGGTAATTTCAAATTTTCGGTTTCGGTTCGGTTCGGGTCGTACCGGGTCCGGGTCGGGTCGGGTCTTAGATAGTTGGACCCATTCGGGTAACTAGAATTTATCGGTTCGGATTCGGTTCGGTTTCGGGTCGGGTTCGGTTCGGGTTCGACCTAAAAAATACCTAAATATATATAAAAAAATCTGAAAATACTTATATATCCGAAAATATTCAAAATTTTATTCAAAATTTGTGTTTTTATTATATTAAAATGTGTATATATATTAAACTATGCGAGATACAACAACAATTCGTTGTCTCCTAGTGGTTGACCCCCTTACTCTCTATAGAAACAACCCGTCTTCGACTCCCCCTCAATGCATTTTACTTAATTTACACTATTAATTCGGGTACCCATCGGGTTTCGGGTTCGGTCCGGGTCGGGTCCAAGACCCGCGGGTCCTCCACAACAAGACCCGATAGGGTAATTTGATCGGGTCGGTTCCTACCCGGACCGGGTTTTTTCGGGTCGGTTTCGGGTCGGGTCTTCGGGTCCGGGTAAAATGCCCAGGCCTAGTTGATCTGTAAAACTTGAATATTATTTTGTGTTGTGTGATTGTCTTGCAACAGGTTTGGCCCAAAAGTTCAAGGCAATCTATGTCTTAAGAAAACATAGTTGTACTACTAGGTATACTATGTATTACTAAGAGAAAACATTGTCAACACTTTAATAAAAAAAAAAAACTTAAGACACATGTCTAAAACGTGTAACACATTAGCCACACCTTGTAAAAAGAATTAAAAAACCTATGGCACATGTCTAAAACGTGTTAGTAAACAAACATGTTTGAATATTAAATTTACTCTTAGTAGTTCACAAGCTACTAGTAATATTTCATTCTTCATAGTAATATTTTTACAAATTTACGCATTTTTAGTAATACAACCTCTATAAGTTAAATTTATTAGTAATACCAGTGTATTTAAACAGTTTTAGATTGTATATAACACATTGGCAGAAACAAATTTTAGAAATAATGTATTTTCTGAAATTCATCTCATTATGGCCTTCCCATCAAGACATTTGTAAGGAAGTAAAGGAGATTTTCTATGGAAATGAGAAGTTTTCTACAAATTTGAGAATTTAAGTATATTTTATGTCTTCCTGCGCAAATATACACAGATATGAACATATAATCACGTAATATATGAGATACGTCATCTAAAAATAAATAATAAAACGAAAATGAAGGTTAATATAAAAATACGCAACACATAGTAATACAAAGTAGTTTAAGGTAGTTCAAAGTAGTACAAATTAGTTCCTAGTAATTCAAGTTACACATAGTAGTTCCAAGTAATTTCTAGTAGTTCAAGTTACACATAGTAGTTCCAAGTAGTACCTAGTAGTTCAGTGTTACCTACTAGTTCAAAGGACAAGAGTCCCATGCTACTCAGCGGTGGCAGAAGTACTTCCACCTTCAAAATACTCATACAAACGTCCGCCTCTTCTTCCCCTGCCCCTGCCTCTTCTTCTTCCACGAGATTCTCCAGCTGATGGAAACCTTTTCTTTTGAGTGGGTCCTTTCTTTTTTTCATATAACGGGGGAAGAACTTTAAGTGCTCGAATATCATCTGGTATGACCCATTCAGACATATGAGGAACATGATAAATCGTCCTACAGTATGTCAAGGCCCACAACTCCACCAAGTAGTATTTCGTACAAAACTCTTGTAGATGAACATCTCTTCCTACGCTCCAGAATTTGGCAGCAGCTGCAGCATGAACACATGGGATTTTGTCTATATCAAAACGCCTGCAGGTGCACATTTTTCTTGTCAAATCAACCGTATAAATCTTTCTGTCACTACCATTGACATTGTACTCAAGGTGGAAGCTGTTTATCTCAACAACATCTAAACACCTCGCCTCCAAACATGTTTTTGCCAACTATTTTTCCACTGTTGGCACAAACTTCTTTGTGAGTGGTATTTCAGCTGCCTTCTTCCTATGCTTGTTAAACCATTCATTCATTTTCTTGATGATAACATCAATCATCGGTAGCATGAAGTATTTCTTGGCAACAAGAAGAACACCATTAATAGATTCTGCTGCATTGGTTGTGTTAACATTGTATCTGTCTCCTTCAAAGTAACATCTTGCCCATTTTCTCACTTCAACACTTTTCTCCAGATAGGCCGCAGCAGAAGGAAACCGATTGGAAAATTCAACATAGAGATCATCAAACTCAGCCACTGTATAAGCATGTGCACACTCTGTAAACATTTTTGCGCAATCGTCTCTGTTGTTGAAAACATGTCCTTTGACATTTTGAGACAAATGCCAGATAGAATATCCATGTGCGGCCGTTGGGAACACCTCACGTATTGACTTGATCAAGCCTGCATTTCTATCCGAAAGAAACACCAATTCGCCTTCATCTGATATCACTGACCTCAACTTATTCATAAACCACATCCAACTTTCTTCTTTCTCACCATCAACTACACCGAATGCGATAGGGTAGTGGTGACGATCAGGATCTTGAGCCGTCGCAACAAGAAGAACTCCACCATAAACATGCTTAAGATGTGTTCCATCCACAATGATAACTTTCCTCATCGCTGCGAACCCTTCTATGGAAGCTCCAAATGCAAAAAATAGATACTTAAATCTTTTCGCCGCATCCACGTCAACATAACTTACTTAGTCAGGATTCTTCAACTTAAGCATGTACATGTAAGAGTGTATCATAGATAAACTTTCTTCTGGAGTACCTCGGACTTCATTAGCCGCCATCCTTTTCCCTCTCCATGCTGTGGCATATGAGACATCAACACCAACCATGTGGGTAACCATACTGATAAGATCTTTTGGTGTTGGTGTGTCATATCTACCGGGATATTCTTCACTCAAAACAGATGCGATAATTTGTGGTGTGCCTCTCCTTATATTTCTAAGGGTACTTGTAGTTACCACTGAGCATGTATGAGACTTGATGTAAGTTCTAACCATCCAAAAATCTGAATTCTTAAGCTTTGCTACACGCAAATACCATTTGCAACCTTCTTTATGTCCTCGACATCTTGCCACAAACCTCCAAGTATCAGACTTAATTGTGTCATACTCAAAACCATTCTTATGTGCACCCCTCTGAACTAGAACTTGCATGGTTGTCTTAGTTCTGAATTCTTGACCCTTAACCAAATCGAGACCATCATCCCATTCTTCTTCTACTGCTGTCGTGGCTTCAACTACTGCTGTCGTGGCTTCAACTTCCGCTCTTGCAGCTTCACCTTCATACTCATTCTCTAAATTCTCATGCATCTCAATGTCTTCATGTTGTTGGACTGTGTAAAGGCCGACCACGCCATCCATCTCATGATCATGATCAGTTCTATCTTGATCAATTCCATGATTCTTGGTATCATCAGTTTCATCTCCACCAGAAAGACCAACGTAGCTATCATCAATTCCATGATCATATCCATCGGAAAGACCATTATAGCTATCATCAGTTTCATCATCATCTCCTGAAAGTGACTGACCACCACATGTATCATCCATGTCTCTGCTGATCTCCACATGTAAAACACTTCTACAGTTATCATGATTTACTTTCATGAGATAGCCCAAAACGTCTTCATCACACCAAATATATGATGGCTTCTTCGAATACAATACCATTGGAAAGTAACTAATCTTCACCATCCCATCTCTATTTGCCTTAATCTTTCTGCATATACTCTCAAGCAATTCAGAATACGTAATCTCTTCCATAGTTATCTTCATCACTAAAGTGTGAATTTCATCTTCTCCCGAGATCCATCTTATCTCACCCCCCATCTTTGATGTAACTTCCTCCGTAATCAAAATATATGATTGTAATAGCAGAGGCCATACCATAGATTTACCTGAAACAAAAATTAAAATTATGATTAGTTAACCATTTAAAGAATCAAAGTTGTTCAAGGTCTTTTGTATATAGTCGTTCCAGTAATACAAGTAATACACATTTCACTTTAGTAATACCAGTAGTTCCAGTAGTTCTTATAAACTTTTATTTTTCTCGATTTAACACTTTTAACTGACCAAGAGGGTGTTATACAACCCACAATATCGTCTACCACTATTGTAAAGCATTACTTTGCTAGAAAACAGTTCAAAATAAGAATAAATATACAAAATCGACCTTAAATACTCTTTTTCATAACAATATACCTAAAACTTTCATTTTTACCTAAAACTTTCATTTTTACCTAAAACTTTCATTTTTCAACGGTTTAAGTCTTTTAAATCAACTTACAACGTCTTACACAACCCAGATTATCGTCCCCAACAATTTTTATGTTTTTTTCTTTCAAAACCGTGTTAAGAGTAGAGAAAATACATAATCTTTTTCAAACATTATTTTCATTTTTCTTTGAAAACTCTCACAATTTGAAAACTCTCACAACTTTTACAGCAATACATTCATATTTTTCGTTACACATAACACATAGAACGTAAGTAGTAAATTATTATGAAAATTTCGTGAAAAAATATGAATTTACCTCAAAAATCCTTCCCAAATCGTCAAGGAAAAAAGTGGTTCGATGGTGGTTGGGGAAAAGGAAGCAAGATGGGAGAAAGGAGACAGGAGGGACAGGTGTAGGAAGGAGAGAGGTGGATTGAAGTGGGGTTGGCAGTTAGGTTTGTGTATTAACGTTGGGTTTTATGAGGTGGAAAGAGATCTGTTTTTAATGTTTAAAAAATAGGATAGAAAAACATGGAGGGGACCGCATCATATTATAATGAGATAATAGTGAGGGTAATAAAGAGAAACGAAATATGAGAAAAATAAGTAAGGTAGATAGAATTTTGATAGGGTAAAGAGAATGATTTTTTTTCAACCGGGTCAAACCAGAATACTTTCCTGGCTGGTGTTGGTGTTCCGCATTTCTGAAACAAGTACGTGAAGTAAGAAAAAAGGGGAAAATCATATTCGTTACGATTTATCTTCTAAAACAACCATGACGATGCGATTTTTCATTCATAACGTTTGGCTTGGATCATACACAAGCAACTGGCGAAAACATAAGTAAACAAATAATGTTACAAAACATAATCTTAAAGTTAAAGGAAACCCCATTTCCGCCTACAAAATCTTCAAGAGTCTTAAACAAATGGACAAAAAAAAAGAACACATTGGTTAACGTTGACCTTTTGTTTTGTTGACTTGGGTGGGTGAGTTTTTTTCAAATAGAGAAACGATGAAGTTACTAATAAGGATTGTAACGGTTTCTTCCTCTGCCATTGTCACTACTTCGTCTGCTGCTGTTGCTGCTGCTCGAACCGCTGCCTCCCCTATATGGTGGTGAATGCCTTGGTGGTGGTTGTGGCACTGCTGCTAGTCCAGGCTGTTGTCTATCAATGGTCAACACATCAGATCAGTACACATGTCTTATAGCAAAATGCTAGAGATCAGTACACAAGTGTATAAACAGAGACTTACAAGACATAGCCTATTCTTCCATCGGGTAACATGATTGGCATCATCGCCATCCCACCAGCTGCGTGAGCTCCCGCATGCATAAACGGCTGCATAATCCCCACAAATTTAGATTATGTTTTATGTTTTTTCAAGAACAAAGCATTTTAGTTGAAGGAAAGAATCTCACTTGCGTGTAAGGAGAAGCGCCAAATCCACCAAGAGCACCAAAGGGACTCGGTGCCATGCCATAACCAAGAAGAGGAGGATAGTTTGGTTGCAACTGTGATGTCTGCATATTCTGAGCTGTTGTTGTACTACCCTTTTGATCCGCTTGAGCCTTTGCAAGTGTACAATCCAAAACGTGACCTGTAGAAGTAGAATAGTAACGTGCATACATTACAGAGAATGTACATAAACAAGAAAAAAAAAATATCATTCTGAATGAACCCGTACCATCAATCTCATATCTTTCAGTGTTTTTCAAAGCTTTCATGACGCTTGTCCTCTCTGCGTAGTGCACAAAACCGTATCTACTGTCTTCCTTCCCTGGTTTTGCAGGTGGAATCGCAACTTTCAAGATTTTCCCGTGATGTTCGAACAATGCCTTTAGGCGCTCTTGTGTTATATCTCTAGGCAAGTTCTTGATGTACAATGCCTTGACCTGCACAAAAAACACATGTTCTTAAGAAGATTATTTCTTGTACTGACACTATGTTGTAAGATAGGATTTATAGAAGTAAACCTGTGAAGCAGAAGAGTCTCCACCTCCACTCCTTGATTCAGCCCAGCTTACAGTTGGGGCATTATCATCAAGCTGAAAACTCGGATCCGACATCTTCTGTTTCGAGTATTCAGCACATGCATGGTTGTAATACTCGATGAATGCATATCCACGATTACGGCCAATATTTTGTGGATCCTATGATTTAAACAAAATCAGATTGAAAGTTATATTTAGACATGAAAGAGAGATGAATGTTAAAAAAGGACAAACCTTTGGGAGTTCGACATTTAGAACACCAGGACCAATCCCATTTGCTGTTTTCTTTATGTCTGTCTCTGTCCAATTTTTAGGAACATTACCAAGAAACAGACGGTGCTTTGTTTGCGTGGTTGAACATTTTATCCTTTTACCCTATTGAACATAGCTTAAGGTTAACTTCAAGCCATGGATAGGACATAGCTGTTAAAACTTGGATTCAAGAAACTTACCTTGAAGTCAGAGTTATTTAAATTATCGATAGCTTCAGATGCTAAGTCCTTGTTCCTGAATGTTACAAACGCGTACCCCTTTCCATCACCAGACTCTTTCTCCCTCATTATCCGAACCTGTAAATCACACACCAAACTCAGCAAGCAAAGCCATATTATAGGGGTAAATCAAATGTAAAAGTTACCTCGGTAACTTCGCCTATGGATTCACAGAATCTCTTCAAGTCTCCTTCAGAAGCATCAGTAGGAATGCCTCCAAGATACACCTCTGAGCCATGAGGAGGAAGTGCTAAGAGTTCAGCATGTTTTTTCTTTTCTTCTTCCTCTTCTCCCATAGCAGCAGCATCATCATCGTCATCATCCTCTTCTACTTCTACTTCCACCTCTTCTTCAATCTCTTCCTCCTCTTCAACTTCTTCGTACTCAACTTCTTCCTCCTCCAGAATCTCCTCGGGATCATTGTCACCATCAAGGTCTACCCTCTCCTCAGATTCCATGGAATCGTGATTCCTCGTCCTCGACATGCTAAGAACCTAGAAAAGAAACACTGGCGTTGCAACTGTGGAAGAGACACAGAAGCAAGAAGCATGTGGGAAGAGAGAATAGAATAGGGGGAAAAGGGTTGAAAAGAAACAATAAGAGGCCGCCAATAGAAAAGAAGATAAAGAAGTTCGAAAAGAGACTTTGCCATCAATACGGCTATCAAACAAACAACAGACCAGGAGAGAAGAGGGCAATGAATGCTTACGAAATTAAAAAAAAAAAAAATCAAGAAAGAAAAGGTATGAATAATCCTGAGAACCGGAAAGAAAACAAAAAAAAATGATAATCATAGGCATTGGTTAGATGCAAAGAGGTGGTTGTCAACAAGAAAGATAAGGAAGATGGTGCCATAAGTTATACCAATGTTATTAGTACTTAGAGAAACTCCAGCTCCATGTTTAAGATCTCCCAACACACATTGTTCAAATGATAGTTTTTTTTATAACCTGTTAAGAGAACCTTCAGCTTATAACTAGAGTTCTTTGCAGGAATAGACCACACAGTGCTTTTCTCCAGTATCAAGCAGAAAAAAAAACAAGGCTATAATGATACCAACCAAAGACAACCCCCAGCCACAACCGTATAAAGCTAAACCCATTGTGATATCTATCTGATGCGTTTGAGCTACATAGCAATCATTGGTAGAGACGAAAGAAGCAAGAAATGAGAATGTAAGTTTCAGATTAGATGAGCTCTAGGTCCCAGTTTCATGTTAAGATTCCAACACACATCGTTCAAGTGACAATCTTTTAGCCCATTAACAAAAGCCCCACCTTGTAACGTAACTAGAGTTCTATTCAGTAATTTGCACGAATCCAGTATCAACCAAACACGGCCATATAAAGAGCTAAACTAACTGTAATATCAATCAGAGGCGTTATAGTTTCTTAGCAAATCATCGGTAATGAGAGCAGACACTTTTCAATTTCAGGTACGATGAGCTCCAGATCCCAGTTTCAATAGAGAGGGAAACAAAATCGGATTCTCGACTTTAAAGATTCGAGAAAGGACACGAATTCGAGAAAGGCGCATTGAGATGAGGCGAAGAAAGTACCTGAGCGGCGATAGATAGGTGCCGGAAGAGAACCCTAATTTAAGAATTGTAACGGAGGGGACGATCAAGTGTTGTTTCCCGCAGCTCACTGTGAACCCTTTATTTAGGGAAATGATTGGGTCTACTCACCTTTTTATTGAGTTCTTTTAGTATTTGTATCTTTTAGAATATATATAAGCTGACAAAACAAAACCTTTATTAATTTATTATTACCCATTAAGATTGGTTAGTGGTTGTAAATTAGGGGAGATCTGATAATGCGAAACCCCCCCCCCCTTCAAGTAAGGTGGAGATTTGTGCAGTTCTTTTTTTTTTTTGTGTTTATTCAGTTTGTTACTTAAAATTCATTTTATTGTTTACATATGTATTTCTTTTAAAAAGTTTTTTAGCACATCATTGTTAAATATTACAACTATTTCTTTATTAACACAAAAAATTAATAATACTAAATTTTATTTGTAAACATACCCAAAAACTATTTTTTTTATCATTTTTGAGCCAAATTTGGCCTAACAAGTAATAACCAGTTAAAATATTATCAAAATTATTTTTATTAATGTGTAATTTATTCTTATTTATTTTGCATTAAAACAAATATATATATATATATAAAATAATGAATTTAGTAATTCAATATTAAAGAAAGTTGTATTTACGAAACTATTGTTAAATTATTTGTTCTGTGCCTTCACTATAAAATTATCTACTTATTTAATAAACATTGCTAACATTTTTTTTTTACTTTTTATAATAATTTTGAAATTTTGATTTAAACTTAATAACCGAGTAAATGTGCATCAAAGCAGATAGCAATAAAGAGGGAACATGTGTAGTCTCCACAACTAAGTAAAAACTCTTGTTGCTTGGAAATGGTATTTCTTTTTGACCCTCAAGTTGTGTCGTATGTCCTAAAACGGAAGGAAATCATAACCCTATTCACTCTATCAGATCTCTATGGTCTAACATATGACGTCCTGGTTTTTGCAGGTAAGTCCAGCATATTCAACCCGTGTAAAGATGACGATGGAGCTTGGACGATTCTGCCTCAAATCACATGGGATTCTATGGAGATGGCTGATCCCGTCTGGACAGAGAGCAGCTGTGACACGATATGGGTGCACGTATACACTGTAAAGCACTAGCATTAGGACAATGTAGTCCTTGTTGCGGGTGTTACAGTCACAAGACTCACAACATATGGTTGCCAAATTTTTCATCACAAAAGTTTTGAAGCAGAATTGAAACTTAGTTGGAAACTTGGAATATAGAGTAAAGCTCTTAAAATAGTCAAATAACGTCACTAAAATACATAAAGCATTCTCCATTCGATTACACAAGATTACAATAGAATCGCTCACATCATCATCACAATGTTAGATGAAAAAATGCTTGAACTCCCCGTTTGCTAGCTTACACAGCTCGTTGTAGTTGAGTGGATCTACAACACAAAACATTTAACTAATCAAATCTTCAAGACATACAAAACAACGAAACTCAAATCAATGCATCGTTCTGATATAACTCAAAAAAGAAAAAAAAGAAAAATTCAATGAAATTACCAAAATTGTTTCCGAAATTGGTCTTAACTTCAGCTCGTATGGAGTTCTCACTCTCTGCAATACCAATAACCTCGAGGTAAGTAGTAGGAGTAGTGGGTGGCGATCCCTTTACGAAGATCTGAAGATCGTCGGTAGATTTTCCGACAACGGATCCGACGTCTGAACCGATGACTTGCACCACGGTTCTGACTTTCTGGCCGATGTATCGCCTCATGAGAGATCCGTTCACGAAAGCTGAAGGGCTTGAAGTATCCATTTTTTGAAATCTGATTTGAGTTATAGAAAAGTGATCGATATGATCAATTTTTATATTCAGAAACATGGGCTAAAGAGAGATCTACTAATCGGCCGTAGATAAGATAAAACAGTCGTTTGAGAAAAGATTTTACCTTAGTGGAGAAGATGAATCGCTCGTCGGTAGTTTGCTCTAATTGTTGGAGAGGATGAATCGCTTTGACCTCTGAGGTTTAAGGCTTTGAGAGAGATTTTTGGGCGGGAGTGTATAGCTACCGATGGCGCCAAATAGTTCCTAATGGGCCTTAAACCATCCACATAGGCCTCTATGTGAAATAAACCAATAGGCTTGATAAGGTTTTTCTTTTGGCCATTGAGTTTCACAATATATTACAACAAACAAAGTTCATAATATATATTTGGGTTTTTAGTAATTAAAACCTTCAACTAATGATAAATGGTAAAATAAATCTTCAATTAAAAATACTATAAAATAAACTTTCATTTTTAATTCTGTTAACTTATGTTACATTCCGTCTGAAATACCGTGACACTGTTGACAATAATTAATTTATGAAGTCAAAAAGAAACATAATCAGTTATATTAGATCAAATAAAAAGTCAGTCGGTTAAAGAAAAAATAAAATAAAAATTATTTGACAATGGCCCCGCTGTATTTAATAATTTTAAGTTATGTTAGTTTTTAAATAGTCTTGACAATAATTAATTTCTGAAGTCAATCTTCGTAATTAGAGTATGACGTCAATCTTTTTTCCTCTTCCATTATTTCTGACATTCGAGTCATACTTTTTCAACTACTCTGTAAAATAATGGAGAGGTTATTCTTCTTCTCATTGATTTATGAACCAATATGTTTTACCTTTGTCCTATTGAGATATATTATTCTTCTTTTATGAAACTTTATTAATCATTTGTATTTAGAGTATGATGTCAATCTTCTTTTCCTTTTCCATAAATTAAAATATGGCAAGAACTCATAAATTGATTTATGAACCAATATGCTTTACTTTTGTCCTATCGGTATATATTATTATTCTTTATGAAACTTTATTAATCATTTGTATTTAGAGTATGATATCAATCTTCTCTTCCTTTTTTTATATAATTAAAATATGACAATAAATCATACATCATCTTTAAAATAATATATTCAAATATAACATTACAAATTTTGAAATATTATTCTATTTTATTTTTTAGATTATACAATTTGTATTACAAAAATTTTCAAAAATTGCTATAGTTTTTTTAAAATATAAATTTCTAATCGTAAAATCATTAGTTTTTTATATATCTAAAATTTTTGTAAATATTGTTTAGTAAATTTTTGCTAATAATACAATTTTATCACTTTTATTAATTTTATACACATTAACTCAATATATTTAAACAATATAAATGGATAGAAAAATCTAGGGAAAAAGTTTGCGAGCTACACGACATATTATCTAATATGGTGGAAACCATCCAATGTATCATAATGTGTCAATAATTACACGATTTTTATGTTAATACATGTCACATACATGAAGTTAATGATTATATGGTGCCAACATCACAATCGGGTTTAATTGATTTTAATCAAAGTTTATTGGGGTCAAACTGTATTTTTTTAAACAAACAAAAAAATCCGACCTGAGCTAAATTACAAACCCAACGTAAGCATTTCTTCCCCCAATTATAAAATTCTAGGGTTCATAACTTCGATTTGATACAGAGAGAGAGAGAGAGAGAGAGAGAGAGAGAGAGAGAGAGAGAGAGAGAGAGAGAGAGAGAGAGAGAGAGAGAGAGAGAGAGAGAGAGAGAGAG
>CAKOAT010336265.1:101568-131641 GCA_932364175.1 Eruca vesicaria subsp. sativa
TATAGAAAATTTTGAATCTGAGCATTTACTAGGAAATTGCTAGGAAAAGTAGGTACAAAACATGTGTTTTATTTAAATTCGATATTTCCTATCTATTTCCTCCTAATTTCGTAGTAAGAAATTATTTCCTCCTAATTTCGTAGTAATATTTTACTACGCCTTTACGAGGAAAGTGTTTACAACGGCCTTACGAGGAAAATTACTTTTTCCTCGTAATCTCCTCGTAAATGTACTAAGGTCTTACGAGGAAAGTGTTTCCTCGTAAGTTTTCGAGGAACTTACGAGGAAATTTGCTTTCCTCGTAAGATCCTAGTAAAGGCTTAGTAAATTTACGAGGAAGAATTTTCCTAGTAAAATTTCCTAGTAAATACTTTGTTTTCTTGTAGTGGTTCTTAAGAGAACAATGGTTTTAGGAAGTACAAAAGAACAACTTTTAAATTTTGACCTTGGATTTTGTTGATCATCATAGGCTCATAGCATATAATTTTATAAATTTTTCATCTCTAGCGTGTTAACACTTAAGAGTACACAAAAAAATACGATGATAACTACATAACATGAAAAATTTCTATTTGTTTCATGATTTCTTCTTGTTTTGTACATGATCAACCATGTCTGCTAGGGCACCTTCAATAGTCCTCTCTAGGCCTGGGCACAAATCAGATACTTGACTTTTTTTCTTACCCGCTACTTAACTTGCTTTGTGCAAGTATTGGATTTTTTGACTTGTACTTGTACTTGATTCGATCAAGTACTTAGTTAGTCACGTACTTGCATATATTTTAAATATTTGTAAGTTATTTAATAATACTTAATACTTATTTACTTAAGTTTAAAATTGAAAACTACATGTACCAACATATAAGGTCAGCTAGGGCGGAATAAATATTTTTATTTTTCATATACACGTACTCTATTTAGTCTGCTCAAGTAATTTTATATAGTGCTTGTATATGATTCATTTGAAATAAGCACATATTACATCAAGCACCTATAAAACTAATATATATATATATATATTATTACAATATCAGTAAAACAAGTACTTTAAAGAGTAGTAAATATTTTAAAAATCAATAATCTTATTATATAAAGGAGGGTTTTCCTCCCTCCTATTATGCCATGTCACTAATTGAGATCATCACGTCCTGACACGTGTACACCAACCAAACCACTGCGTTTCGTTTATGTGCTGTTCCAAACGATTTGGATTTCCTCTAATTGTTGGGCCTTATCTCATGTTCAGTTCACCAGCCCACTGATGAGCAAACCTAAACCTTCCAAACTCTTCTTAGATTTCACAAGCCCATTAACCAAATGCTCCCTTTTGTCTACCTATTCTCCTTCAATCCCCGAAAACCAAAAAAAAAACTTATGCTTTCTCTGAACACCAACAATGGAATCTCTGGAGTTTGGGTGACACGAATCGACGCCAAGAATCTCGACGTTGTTCTTCAGCCGTGTCGTAACTTCTCCTCTTCAAATCATCAGAAACGATTTGAGTTACAGATTCATCGCCTTCTTAATTTCATGGATGGCATGAACCACAATCTGATATTGAATGCGAGTTATCCCTTATCCCTCAGCAAGGCGGTGAAACACCTATAAAAGGTAAGTTTTCTTCCTTGGAACATCTTCTTCTCAAACCATGAAAACATCATTTTCTCTGAACTCGCTCTCTCATTGATACTCTTTTCTGAGTTGAAGTCCTGCCGCTGCTCCTCCACCATCAAAGTGAGGTCGCTCAGAATCTGGGAAGCCAGGAATGTAAAGCGTGATGGGAGTTTATGGGGTTCTATATGCTGCTACAGGTAATTCTGATCTTAAACTCATTTTCTACTATTAAACTTTTCCGGCGTGTTTAATCCTCATTATCAAGACATGTTTAAACCGTATATTGATTATACTGTCTAATTGACATTATACTTTTCCAAGCGAACATGATGCCAGCAACTGTTAATTTCCACCGACTTTCAACTTACAGCCTTTATCTCAAGGCGGTTAAGTGTATTCCATCACCGGTTTTGAAGTGAGTCGGTATAAACAAAACTTCAGGCTCTCTGACTCCTCTCTATTGATCCGGTTCAGTGATGCAACCTCTTTCGAGGAGGTTCCCAAGCCAGCTACCTCGATACCTGAAGAATGTTTCATGTTCCGTGATCACAACGAGATGCTTGGTCTAGCCATCACCAACACCCAACTTCTAGGTAATCATCCTCTTATCTCTTCATCAAAATAGCAGAATAAGATATTTAATATTCATTCTCCAAAAAATATTATTGGTTAGATAACTGATTTAAGGAGTACTGTCACTGACCCTCCATAAGCCAAAAACTGTGTGATAGCGACCATCAAAATTTGCTTATCTGATGTATCATTAGTTTAATGATAACTACATGTTGACCACTTTACAATCTGTTTTATACTGGTACTGATGTATATGTGACTTTGAGTTTGTTCACAAATTGATAAGTTCCATAACCCAAAAAATAGTGGAAGGTATTAACTTATTATCTTTGGTTTGACTGCCTTATAACTCTTTTTAGTACATTCACGTAATCTTCGTTTTGCAGGGTCTTGGTTTCTCAATATCATATCAGGGACTAAAATTTACTTTCACAAAGAAATTAATAGAGTGAAAGTCTTTTTAACAAGTAAGTGTCTTGGTGATTATTAAATATAAACAGCCACATTAACTATTAAATACTATATATCTATCACTTAATCTGTCGGGTTTCTGTCCATCTATGTAGTCTGGTCTCCAAAGACATTGGGCATACATCAGTAGCTCCACTGCTCTATGCCAAGGTTGAACCTCTGAAATTAGTGGTTGTAGTCGTCAGGCGGAAGGGCTTTCCAAGATAGTGAAGAGGGCAGTAAGGCATAGGTCAAGATAATGAGAGCTCCGTAGGCTATATTTCTTCAATAATGCTTACACAACGTTTTTTATGTTCTGAACAAGTTTTTCTATGTCTACTGAGTAATCTATGTTTGGTTGAGACATCTTTGGAAAATATGTCTCAGTTTGAATTGGTATGGTTTATATATTAACCTTCAGACGATTTTGATAAAATCAGTCTTTGTTTTATTTGGTTTATAAATTTAGTAAGTGTCACTTAATTATTAAGTTCCAGTTATTATATGCAGCATTAACATTCTACTTACTGTGATGTACTTTCGTGAAATTCAGCGACTATTAACACTCAACTTATATGCAGTATTAACATTCAACTATTATGCGAAATGTTGACAAAAAAACCATTATGCGAAATTCTTCCTTTAACTAGCAATAACAATTTAGAACTAGATTTTGAACCCGCACATCCGTGCGGGTATTTTTTCATTTTATAAAAATATAACAAAACTTTTCAAATATATATGATTTATATTCTATTGTTATATATTGTATAATTGTATAATTTTAATTATTTTTATATAATGTATTGTTGTAAGTTTTAAAATAATAAAAATATTTATATATAATTTATCATATAATGTATTTGTTGTGAGTTACAAAAATATATGTTAACATTTTTTTGTAAAAAATGTTCTATGATTTAAAAACTTTAATATGTTTTAAAAGGGAGTGATATTTATTAATTTATTTGAATAAAATAAAATTTTTGAAACAAAATATTTTCCTTTTACCAATTTAATATTCATTTCACATAGCATTTTATTTTAATATAATATAGAATATAACTAAATTATAAAATCTAACAATTTTTATTTTAATTAACAGTAATATAGATATTTATATATATTAATCACGAAATTAAATAATGCATATTTTATAAAAATATTTAAACTCCTTAGTAAGATCTTGTAAGATATTTTCTCAACAAATTTATTACTAATATCTTATAATTATTAAAATATTCCTCCAATTATATATATTTGATTGATTAGTATAAATAATCAAATATATCATATTAATGAAATGGTCCAATATGACTTTTTGTAGTAGATGTAAATGGTACTTCTCTTTTAATAGAGAAGATACAACGTTACAATTTAAGTTATTTACTCAACAATATCCTAACAGCCCAAGCCATTCATACAAATGATAATCATAAGATTCATAAGCTCATTATTCATTGTCTAAAATTCAGAATGTACTAAACATACAACCAGAAGATCATGTAGACCTATCCATATAGACAAAAGCATCAAAACTAAACTTGATTAATCTTAACATATATAATCTTTTCAAGTACAAAACATTCTTAGAAACTATTAATGTTATTATGCACCTCTCTTGCAAATAATAAAATAAAACAAACTCAATAAAAATATAAAACAATATAGTTATATACATCATACATGAAGTATATCCTGCGCATAACACGAACCAACCGTATTATATATATATATATATATATAGTTAAGGATATAATCTCTAAAATTAATAGTAAAATAAATATATTGTTATGAAAATATTATGAAAGTAAATCTTATTTTACTTAAAAAATTTACACACTTTAAAGTAAATTTATATATTATTTTATATATTTGCCCGTCCGTAGGACGGGTTTCCCCTAGTAAGTAATAAAAAGTAACGAGTCGAGTATTAAAAAAAAATTGTGATATTTGATGCTTGACTCTTACAAATAATATGATTTGCAGACTTAGTACTTGACTTGACAATGCCAAGTACTTGATTTTTCAAATTGAACATGAATCAAATAGCAAGTATTAACTGAGTAGCCAGGTTCTTTTGATTTAGTCAGGCGATCCAAACCATGGTATCCTACTGAACTTCCCAATCCACGAAGAACCAAAACAGTTGATCAGTGGCTTGATCAATTTTCAGAATCCCTATATAAAGGTAGAGAGCAATCAATAAACCTTATAAATGCAATGTAAAATGCCTCTGATCGTGGAAGCCTAAGCTCAGCTTCTAATGGAGCAAGTATAGCTTCAGTTGGACTGTTGGAGGCATGTCATCATCTTTTCTGCAGCATGGATCCTTCGTAAGATGGATTCCGCAGTAAACTGAGCAACCATTGATGCTCTCTCCTCATTGAAACTGAGTTTCCTTTAAAGGTATTGCTAAATATCAAAAATGAGTTTAAACACAAAACAAAAGCAGACAACAATAACAACAGACCTTTTTAAGATCTTTCTATCTATGTCTCTCAAACATCCTTAGCGATTTGAGTTCAATGTGTGGTTGGTTTCCCAAACTCTCAAATCAATAGGGGGAAAACTAATAAATCAAGCCAATACCAACAATAAAAAAGAAGCAGGAAAATTAAAATCAAATCTAGACATAAGATTGTCTTTGTCTAGTCTAATAAACTCCACTTTCAATGTATCTGAACCATGAAGCAGAGTGATGGAGTTCCAAATCCACAAACTCATATATCCGAAATTCTAGTCATCTTTTAGACTTTCTGAGATAATATAATACTTTCAAACATATATAACTTCTAAGAAAGACAAATGAAAACACCATATTATCAAACCAGTAAGCAAGTTTTTCAAAAAGAAAGCTATTGCAAAATATGCATTTCAAATTTTTCTGACTATTTAATTCTATTACCCAAATCACATTGCTTTACCGTATAGACGTATCAACAGCTCAGCGGCTGTTATGATCTCTACAGGAAATACCCCAAACAATACCACATTCGTCTTCTCATTAGCAATCTCATTCATAAAGTAGCCAAAGCTAGATATCTGCAAAAATAACAAAGGTTACAATTCAAAACAACAAAAACGACATCTGGATTCTCAACTGTAACTCTAAGAAAGATCAGAACGTGTTTAATTATTTATTAAGCTCGTCGGCTTCCTATCACAGTCTCCAATTTCTGTTAGTAGAATCTCAAAAGCTTGTTAAATTCTACGTTGAGTTGCGGGGCAGAAAAAGTCGTCTTGTAGCTCGCCACTCGTCCTCGTTGTTAAGAATAACTTGTATTCGAAGAGATGATAATGAACTTAATGATGGTGGAGTTTGCTGCTGAAAGGATTGTTGCTTTTGTGTGATTGTTTCAAGAAGCTTTTGGATTGGTTCGTGAGAGCACTAAATGCACAAACTAGATAGAGTTCTTTCTTGATAACCCTGTTCCGCCCGTGCTGTCTCCACCTCAGACACCTATGTCGATGGTGTTCCTTGTATCTCATAAGTGGATAAGCAGAAGCGTAACTCTGATTCGGCTAGGCCCGATGAGATGTCTCGTCAAAAAGTTATGCTTGTGTAGATTTGCTGGAGCTATTTCCCAATTAATTCATCGTCATCTTGTTCTTAAATGAATGTGGTTTACGGAGGAGTTTACATAAAGAGTGAAACAAAGGTAGTTGGAATGTTATCATTGACTTTGTTAGGAATGAAGAAAAGAATTAATTGTAAAAGAGTGCGTAAGATAATGGGTTGCAGATCATTTACTACAGAGTAATGGTACTTAGCAGAGACTCGAAAGAATACGTTGATGAAAATAATGAAGATAATACTTAGCAGAGACTCGAAAGAATACGTTGATGAAAGATGAAAGATAAAATAGTCGGCAACCCATTTAGTGAAATTAGGTTGAGAGATGGGTCTATATAAGAGTGGACCACTACGAATTAGATTAAGTTCACATATTTTGGAATTGGTCAATTGGAAATGGAAACACAATTTAGGTGATATGGTCAAATAACAGTTTGTGATTAGCTTATTTTTTAATCTGAAGTGAGCATCGGCTCTGTTGAATATATAGAACTTTTAGTACGATAAGATTATATGTTTTGAGTTAGTGTCAAATGGTTATCTTCTTTATAAATAAAGTTTACTTATCTCCCTTCTTAAGCCATCCAACTCAGCAAAAGAGAGGTGGGCGAATTATGCCACGTGGATTCTACGAAATGAATTAATGTCTGCTGATTTGAAGTTGTGCTTGGGTTGGACTTTTAACCACATTTTCGGTTGGGCTTTTGCATATCCTATTATCAAGCCCATCGAAAATAGGTTCTCCGTCTTCTCACATTCCTCCTTCGATAGCAGAATTTTTTTCAGAAACTAAAACTTCAGTCATCTCTCTGTAACATCCACATACATTAAAACGTCCTTATATCAGAGTTAAACGTGAAAGCGTAAGTACCGTTCTTTTACTCTGTTCCGATTCCAGACGTTGTACTTTTCTGCAATTCTTTTCATCCCCTCAGCTACAAAAAAATGGTTCAGACAAGACTCATTTGATTATTGGAAGCCCTTAACATTAAGAAAGGCGGTGAACTCATGTGCGTTGATATGCTCTTCCTTGATCCAGAGGTGATTTCGGCGCAAAAGTCATACTCATCAAACTATTTCGTGACTATTGATTTAGAGAGTTTGAGTTTAGATGATTTTGGTTTCTTCTGTTTAGATGATTCTCTGGCAGACTCTACAGGACTGAGTTTCTTACAATTATGGCAGAAACAGACATGTCAATGGTAAGATATGCCTTCTCTTCTACTTCTTCTTCTTCTCTTTGTCTTATGGGTTTTCAAATCTTCGTCTAAGCCATATATTACAAGATCTACTAATTTCAGAAGCATTGATTTAGTTGGATGATAAACTGACGCTGGCCAAATCAGAATTACTTGCTAGCAGAAGATCAGTGCAAAGAGATCTCCGGTTTAGACCATCCAAGCATCATAGCTTCGTGTTTTGGTACGTGGGTATGGTCTCATCTTTAAATTAATCGTGATACCCAATCCATTTCTACCACATAGCATCATAATCCCTTTTTTTCTGCTCAATTCTTTATCTCTAGGGTTTGGATTCTGGAGGCGAAAGGAGTTGTGCCTGTGTATTTAATAGATTGATATCGTTTGTAAACTCAAAAGATATGATGATACTGTCTTAAGAGTTGTTGCTGGTGCAGTTGTCAATCAATGAACGGTATATTTCACAGTTGACTACTAATTAGTGGTTACGATTATTTTTCTTATACACTTGGTGGAATACTATGCTTATGAGTTTCAGTTTTTTTTGTTATTGGTGATGGGTAACAGAAGTGAGCCAACAAGTGATCTAAGACCTGGATGAATCAGCTTGCTATCTATAATAGCTGCATATACAGAGGATCCACACACCTTACGCATGGTTAAAGCTATTGCTAATCTTTGTGGCAACGGTGAGAATAATACCAATAGTTTGATATCAAAAGAATCTTAACTTCTCTTTTAAACATCATGATCAGTCTTTTACCATAGCAAGGATCTTTGATGACAATGAACGTCAACCCCTAACAAACTTTGCGGAACATGTAAGTGCCACCCATTGTCTATATGTGTACTCGGCTCACTTTATTTAGTTCTCCATTTTTTTTTTAAATTGTCTATGCACAGAGAGGAACCATGGCGCTGGATCTGTGAAAACTAAGGCTTCTCATGGTGCGACCAGAGAAGCCCCTAAGACCAACGGTGGGCTTGATGTTGTTGAGATGGTTGAAGGAACTGCAGCTTCCATTCCAACTTTACCTGCTCACATGGAATTAATGCTGAGATGATTCCTCTTCTGGAAGAGGTGTGCACTTCCATTTACTAACAATCCATTATGCAGGCCAGTTATTTCTCACTGCGATAACTGGAATCCATATCTACTTTGACTCTAAGACTGATGTTGGAAAACACCACTATGAAAAGTAAGTCACTCTGAAACTAATATTACATATCCACCACATCGTGTGCATTAATTTATTCGTCTTTGACTTCCTCTTACATTTTCTGTCCTGTCACTTTTATCTTCCTGCAGAATGGTTGGGAATAGCACAAATTAGACTGTCTCTTCATCTAAGCCTCCTCATGCGCATAAAATAGAAACTCTCACCATTTCTGAGCTCAACCGATACACTATCACATCTGAACCTCAGGTCAACGTATAAAAGTCTATCTAAAGTTACTCTTTAAGTTATCCATTCTAATTGTTGGTGTTCTATTGAGTTCCTCTGTACGCGAAAGTTACTGGAATTCAGACATAGAAATGATGTTGTTATTTGGTGCTAGGATGTTCGAAGAAGCTTCAGAGAGAAGGCAGGGATATTCTGTAATCTGAGGACAAGTAAGTAACAGCTTAGTTCTTCCCGTAATGAACTTTCATAGAAAATAACAATATGTACCATCCTCACTATCTTTCCATACTTTACAGGAAATACCTAGGGAGGCCACTCAGGTTCAAAACTACGAGCAAAAGTGCTCACAGTCCACAAATATAAAACAGAGATGCACTTAGCTACGAAATGTTGTGTCTGAGACACCCTGCAAATGTTTGAGACAAATGTTATTTTAATATGTATCTCTACAGACTCAAAGGTTTGTATTGACAAGCATTTTCATGAGAAGAACAATATGCATTTACAAAACATTTTTCTTATTGACTTTATTCTTCTGTATTTTTTTCTTCATGGTCATGGTTCTACATTACTCTGTCACTAGAAACACCCAAAGTATGCATATAAAGATATTGTTTTACGTTTGTGCGTTTATGTGTGTTTTCACTACGTGGTACAGATATTGTAACTTATCGTATCAGAAATCTATAGCATAAAAATTTACAGGAAAAATATGACAAACCTAGAAACACAATGCTATGACTTAATAAGTGGCTAGGCAATAATAGAAATTCTCAATTAGAGCCACTCGGCTGTTACCTCACCCCTCTATAGACAGCTAAATCTATAGTAATATGCCATCCAAACAAGATTACTATTACAAGCAAATGATTAAGTTCCTCTATTCATTTGAAGCCCGTTTTCACTTTCATACATTAATAATAAAATTCAAAATCAAGCAACTACTATGAACTAGGTATAAAACTTAATATGAGATTTATATCGCTCTTCTATGATAACAATTATATTTTTTTGTCCACATAACAATTATACTAATTTGTCTATGCCATCTTTTTCCAAAATTTTAATTTTTTATGTCATTTTTTTCCAAAATTTTAATTCCTATATGTCATACATGTTAAGCCTTCTCATAAACAAAAATTATTTAGCAAATTAATAAACAATCAAACAAAATGATTTATAAATATATAAAATTCAAATGTCAAACAAACCGCGCGGAGCGCGGAAACACTACTAGTATTTAATAAAAATATAGAGCTACATATATGATTCTTATAAAAATATTTGAATACGAAACTTTATTTATTTTATACATACGAAACTTACTATAAACGTTAGCGTAGGAATTTGTTTTTTTATAAAATAAATATTTTGTCTGTCCTAAACATTACGCAATATAAATAGTAATCAAATTTCAAATAAGTACAACTCTCATTGATCATGTTGAGAAATCTGAGAGGAAGATTTCTCCTCTTCTCGAGCAACGCCACAAAGGTGCGATACTCCACTTGTTCAGCCGCTATTACACTTTCCGATGAACAATCCTCCTCTGTCTCTCTCCCTGATTCCCAGAACATACCCGAATCTCCTCACGTCTCCGTCTCTCGAGACACAAGAGATTATATTTCCACAATCCTCACCTGCAAAAACGTCTCAGAGGTTGGGAAAATCCACGCCCAAGTAATCATCAACGGCTTCTTACAAGACCTTCCCGTCGCAAACAAGCTCCTTTACATATACTCGCAGTTCAGAGCGATAGCTTACGCAGAGAAACTGTTCGATGAAATGACCGTTAAGGATTCCGTCTCCTGGAGCGTGATGGTTGGTGGGTTTGCGAAAACTAAAGATTTCGTCAACAGCTTGCGAGTTTTTAGAGAGATTCTTCGATCAAGTTTGAATCTTGATAACTACACGTTGCCGATAGTGATTAGGGTTTGCAGAGAGAAGAGAGATGTTGTCGTAGGTAGGTTGATTCATGAAGTGGCGTTGAAGTCTGGTATGGATTTGGACTGTTATGTCTGTGCTGCGCTTGTTGATATGTATGCCAAGTGTGGAGAGATCGGTGATGCGTGTAAACTGTTCGATGAAATGCCTAAGAGAGACCTTGTGACTTGGACGGTGATGATTGGTGCGTGTGCTGATTCAGGAAGGCCTGATGAGTCGTGGGTTTTGTTTGAAAGGATGAGAAATGAAGGGATTGTTCCTGATAGAGCCGCTGTTGTCACCATTGTTAACGCTTGTGCTAAGCTTGGAACTTTACACAAGGCGGTGATACTTCATGATTACATCAGGCTGATGAATTTTCCTATTGGTGTGGTTCTTGGAACAGCTTTGATCGATATGCATGCTAAATGTGGGAACCTTGATGCTGCGAGAGAGATGTTTGATTCGATGAAGGAGAGAAATGTTATCTCGTGGAGTGCGATGATTGCAGCTTATGGGTATCATGGGAAAGCAACGATGGCTCTTGAGCTGTTTCATTTGATGGTTGGTGATAGAAGGTTACCTCCTAATGAGATCACTTTCGTTTCACTGCTTAATGCTTGCAGCCACGCAGGGTTTGTCAAAGAGGGCATGGAGATATTTGATTTGATGACAAAGTATGGCATTAAGCCAAACGTGAAACACTATACTTGTATGATTGATCTCTTGGGTCGAGCTGGTAGGCTCAATGAAGCTAGTAAGATGATTGAAACCATGGCGATAGAAAAAGACGAAACTTTATGGGGTTCTTTTCTCGGTGCTTGCAGGATTCA
This sequence comes from Eruca vesicaria subsp. sativa, assembly GCA_932364175.1. Taxonomy (NCBI): domain Eukaryota; kingdom Viridiplantae; phylum Streptophyta; class Magnoliopsida; order Brassicales; family Brassicaceae; genus Eruca; species Eruca vesicaria. The sequence goes on from CAKOAT010336265.1 coordinate 113,144, forward strand.
TAAGAATGTAGAAATGGCTGAGAAAGCTGCTAGATCCTTGCTTGAGCTACAGCCACATAACTCAGGTCACTACATTTTACTCTCTAATATCTATGCAAACGATGGTAAGTGGGAGGAGGTTGCTAAAGTTAGAAACTTGATGAACCAACGAGGTTTAAAGAAGGTCCCTGGTTATACTTGGATTGAAGCTAATAACAGAACACATAGGTTTAAGGTTGGGGACAGGACTCATCCTAAGTCTAAGGAGATTTATGATGCTCTCAAGGATTTGACTGAGAAGCTTGAAGAGGCAGGTTTTGTCCCTGATACAAACTTTGTGTTGCATGATGTCGATGAAGAGGTTAAAGTTGGGATGCTATCTTTACATAGTGAAAAGCTAGCGTTAGCGTTTGGTTTGATCTCGACTCCTGAAGGTAGTCTCTTGAGGATCACAAAGAATCTCAGAGTTTGTGGTGACTGCCATAACTTTTTCAAGTTTGCATCATTGGTTACAAGGCGAGAGGTTATTGTAAGAGATGCAAACCGGTTCCATTGCTTCAAGGAAGGTTCTTGTTCATGTGGAGACTATTGGTAACTTCAAGTTGAATCTTGATACCATGGTTAGATCCAGCTGAAATTATATTCGATGTATCTCCAAAATTATATACTATTTTTTAACACTACAAATTATATTTGATCCATCTCATAGTTATCTAGTACGTTTTTTACCATGTCATTGTTGTTTTGACAACCCTCAAAATTATTGACCAGGAGGGTTGACTTCTGATTTGTAATAAAAAAAGAGTTGTTTGGTCAAAATTGCCAATATATCACATTAGACTTCCAGTTTTAGCGTGAGAATAAGATTATTTTACAGATTCACATTATCTTCAACCAGTCAAGTCTCTCCTCATTCTTCTATATAAACATCGCAACGAATAATATTTATTTCATGCACTACAAAAAAAAGTAGTATTGAGAACACATTATGATAACTACAAAAAAAGTAGTATTGAGAGCACATTATGATAACTACAAAAAAAGTAATATTGAAAGCACATTATGATAACATTGTTTTCTGAACTGCTAAGAAAAATCTAATTTTGATTTTGACTATACTAATAACATTAAATTAATATTATTTTGGTAAATTAGTGAGCAGGAGAAAAAAATCATAATACAAATACATAGCTGAAAAATTAGAACGAATAATATTTATTTTCATGCACTACAAAAATAAAGTAGTATTGAGAGCACATTATGATAACATTGTTTTCTGAACTGTTAAGAAAAATCTAATTTTGATTTTGATTATATTAATAACATTTAATTAATATTATTTTGGTAAATTAGTGAGCTGGAGAAAAAAATCATAATACAAATACATAGCTGAAAAATTAGACTAAGTGCCAAATACATATTTTTGGCGGTTTCAATAACACTATCAAAAGTATATAATAGCATTTTCTATATGCTAAGATATTTTGTTTTTTTTCAAATTCAATAGTATATATCTAGACCCCAAATCTGTTTCCATATTCCCCAAACCCCATATACTTTACTTGAAACCCTACATATTGTACCGTACCATGAAATTTTAAATCTAAACATTAAAACTAATATTTTCAAACTTAAACACCAAATCTTAACACATAAACTACAAATCTAATCTTTTAAAAATTGTATTCTTAAATTTCACTCTAAATCCTAAAATCCACACTACAAACATAAGTATTATATTCTGAACTCTAAACAAAATTTTAAACTCTAAATCATAAATATAAACCATATCACTAATCTTTTCAAAATTTAATTTTAAATTTTTAACATAAAATCAAAATTTAATTTCTTTCTAAAATCAATCTCAAATCTTAAAATCCAAACTCTAAACACCATACTTCAAACTTAACTTTATACCGTAAACTCCAAACTACACTAGAAATCTTGTACTCTATATATAAATCGAATCTCTAATTTTTTTTGTAACTCTAAACCTTAATTTAAAAGTTTAAAACTTAAACTCTAACCTATATATCATAAACACTAAACTCTATTTCGTATACCTTAATATTAATAAAAGAGTTTTACTTTTAAAATTATAAATTCAAATATTAAATATTAAAATGTAGATGTTTTCTCTAAATAATTTGTATTTAGGAAAAAAATAAATTTTATATATTAAACACACAAAATAATGGTGTTCAAACAAAGAATAGAATAACAGCTAAAATTTTTTGATTGGTCAACGTAAAGTGACATATCACATACAAAGGTGATGAACATGGTTTGTGTAACCACAACCATTGATAAAAAAATTTGAATGGTCCAGATTCATCGTGCTCCATCTCCTTCGCTCTCGTATTGACAAATTTTGGGACACTTTTTGTGAAGTGTCCCAAATATAGATAATGAAATGACTTGTATTAACAATGAAATGTACATGGAATTTATATATACAGAGGACACTAGGGTTTTAGACTAATGACTATACGATCCTTTACATATCTAGACTAGTTTCCTTAATACACTCCCGCAAGATGGAGGGGCCTTGGACACTCCAATCTTGGAGCAAGCATATTGAAAGTGTGAACGAGGTAATGGTTTTGTTAAGGCATCCGCGAGTTGATCGTGAGTTGAGATGTGAGATACACACAGAGCTCCTGTTTGAATGAGGTTTTGAATAAAATGGTAGCCGAGAGCAATGTGTTTCATGCGAGAATGGAACACCGGGTTTGCACAGAGGTATGTAGCTCCCATATTATCGCAGTAGATCACAGGGGGCGTAGGTAACTTGATGCCAAGTTCTTGAAGTAGAGATCAAAGCCACGTCAGTTCCGATGCCGTGTTGGCTACAGCTCTATATTCAGCTTCTGTAGAAGACCTTGCCACTCCTCGTTGTTTTCTTGACGACCACGAGACTGGGTTACGACCAAGGTAAATCACGAATGCGTTTGTTGATGTATAAGCATCCTTGTCTCCTGCCCAATCCGCGTTTGATAAACCATGTAGAGTGAGAGGAGATTTTCGATGAAGAAAGATTCCATGAGTCATAGTGCCTGCAAGATATCTTGGAACTCTCTTCGATGCCTGCTAGTGTTATGTGGTTGGTTGATGCATGGATTGAGATAGTTTACTCACTTCATAGGATATATCTGGCCTTGTGAAGGAAAAGTATTGTAGGCTCTCTATGATGGACCGGTATTCTTTTGCATCAGGTAGAGGAGTGCTTGCGTGTAGAATGAGCTTTAGTGTCGTTGGCAGTGGCGTAGAGACTGGTTTAGCATCATGCATCTTTGTTCTGACCAGAAGATCATAAATGTACTTCTGTTGTCGTAGATGTAACCCGTTTGCTGTCCTTGTTGCTTTTACCCTAAGAAAATAGTGTAGATCACTTGGATCTTTGATGGAGAAGCGATCCGCAAGAGCATTAAGAACAAAATCGATTGTGGCTGAGTAGTTTTCTGTGACAGTAGTGTCGTCCACATAGACTAGAACGTAAGTGACTGTACCGTTGTGTAGCCGTGTGAAAAGTGAAGCATCAGCTTGAGAATTCTTGAAGCCTGTGGTGAGAAGGTGGTGCTTGAGAACTAAGTACCATGCCCTGATGCAGGACTTTTCAAGGGTCCAAGATCAAATTAATGTAGTATAAAAGATTGTCGAACCCACAGAGAACTAGAAACTTATAACACTAAGAATACACAAGCTTTCTTAATCTAAGCAAACTAGAAGATGGATGATTTATAACAAGCTAATATCCTAAAACTATAAACAAAGGTGATCTCAAATCCAATCAACAAATAAGTGCAAGAATAACTTTTAATCAGATGATAAGGTAGAACCCATTTGATTAAGGAAAATGATCTAAAGCAATTAAGGTTAATCAAAAAGCATCCTTAAGTCTAAACAATTTAACTAAGCAATTTCTAGGTCTAGACAAATACTCATTTGCTTTCATTAATCAAACACAAATGGTCATTGGCTTAATTCATTCAAGCAATCATTAAGATTATGTTTAATAACTATCTAAAACTTCTTAGATACAAAGATCATTGGCTAAGAAGTCTTAAAGCTAAGTAAAGTTGGTTCAGTCATTTCAACATACACCTTGCGAGCAGGAAATGATCAAATCTAGAATATCAAACACACTCTACTAGCAAGGAAATACTTAGATCTACACTTAATCACACTAAATCTACCTAACCCATAGATTCAAAAAGTGTCTACTCTCTAATCTCCATGATAAACCTTAAACCCATGATGGATTCAAGGTTAATCATGTTAATGAGAATGAGAAACAAGATATAATATGAAGTATTTCCTTAAAATGATATAAAGTTTCAAGCTTTTACAATGAGGAACAAGTTTTTGAGAGAAAATGAGATACATTAGGGTTTTTAGAGGCTAAAACTATTTATAAAAGGTCCAAACTCGTCCTGGTTCAGTTGAAAAACCGGACTAAACCGGTCAACATCTTGATTTGGCTCTGTAGCGGCCTCTACATACTGCTACGTTTAGTCACTATAACACACAGCTTTCTCCTAGCGATGTCTCTTTCCTGCTACAACATGTCGCTATGTGCCTTGGACGATTCGAGCATCTAACTTCCTCTTCTTCGTTTGGTCAAGCTTTTCCCCATATCAACAGTACCACCACTGCGACCATCTTCTTCGATCCGCGTCTGCAACTCCGGTCATCACTCCAAACCACCGCTCCTCCTTCTCTGTCATGTAGTCACATGAAATTCCGCAGATTTTCATCCTCGTTCTCACCGTCGCGGCTAAGCTTCTTCGTCACTGACTCACGACCCTTGAGCTTCTCCTCCATCGCTATAGCTTAGCTTGATTTGCGACAATTCTCCACCACGGGATCTCTGGTCCAGCTCGTCTCCTCCTCTGTGACCTCCGGTGGCATCGTCACGTCGCGTTAGCCTCTCCAGTCGTGGTGGGATCGTCGTCGTCACCAAAAGATCCGGCGAGAAGAAGATCAAACAACGTCAATGGCCACTTTTAGTCTTCTTGCAAAATAAGTCCCTGGACTTTTGGTTATTTTCTATGTAGCCCCAAACTTTGGAAATTGCAGACACGCCTACGCGAATCAACCTCTGAACTTCTGAAAGTGGAATTAAATCCAAGCAACCATTCCCAAATTACAGCCATGGTCCCTGAATCTTGTGGTCTTTTATTTCTGCCCCAAACTCTGTAATTTGCAAAGATTACCTTCCAATTTTGCCCAAATCTTCTAATTGAGCTCTCCAACCCCTATTATATGCAAATGAACACACTATGCAATATATACACCTAAGATGCAATCTAAATGATCAAAATGAATCAAAACAAGACTTTAAAACTCATAAAAATCATGTCATATCAATACCCCCAAACTAGATCTTTACTTGTCCACAAGTAAATTTTCAAAACAAAACAAAGGAAGAGGTTTTAAAGTGAGAACTTAAATCTTAGAGTAACAAAAAAAGTATTCAACTCAATGTCCATCAAAGTAGTTTTAAAGTGCACCTATGATCTTTACTTTAAAAGAGTTAGCCATACTCATCACTCATGTATTGCTTTAGAACTAAACTTTCAATGTAATTACAAGAAACCAATGGAACTCAACTCTTTAACATTCATTAAGTGTTAGTGAACTCTCTCTCAATCAACTTAAATCACAAATCAATGGGCTAGGTGTCAAAGAGACTAAGATGACTTTTAAAGTGGAGTTGTGTTCAATTTCTTAAGGTTTTCATTCATGAAAACGGGATGCACAAGCTTATTGCAAAAGTAAGAAGAAGAAGAACAATTCATTCATACAAGTATTCACTTCCATGTTCTACCCTTCCCTAGTTATATATCTACAATCCCAAACCATAAATATCAAACTCAAAACACTTCTCTCACCTCCAAACTCACTTTTTCACCATTTTAACTCACTTAGGAAATCTTTTTTTTTTATTACATTGCTCTCTTTTCTTTTCATCCTCTTTATTCTTTTTTTTTTTCTATTTTAGAGTATATCATTTTTTTACTAGAGCTTTTCTTTCTATCTCATGCTTCCTAAGTTTCTTTTTTTTTGATTTTTCATTCACCCTTTTTGGTTCATTTTACTCTTTCAGTGCTTTCACTCACTCTTATTTTCTCTCCTCTCATCACATAACCTCATTCTAAAAACCCCCAATCCTAACAAATCAAAGCAATTGGTATATGGAAGATACTACTTGTCGTTTTCTATCATTCAAAATTTTGCACTAGAATGCATCATCAACAAGAGGCATCACTCATCAAACAATCAAAGGGCAAAGAAATGGGTTAAGGTTCAAGGTGAGGTACCATTTAGTGATGCAAATGGCCATTCAAGCTTGTAAGAAAGTCTAGAAATGAATAAGCAAACTTGAATGTTCTATTGTTACCATGAGTGAGCAATTCAAGTTTCAAGAGAGAGTAATTAGATGTTATTTAACTTCAAGTTCATAGAGTTGTGCTACAAGGAAAACATGCATCTAAAAATGAGTTTAACTTTCAAGCTATGAGATCCAAGCATGGTTCTTCCTTAACTTCATGTTCATTTAAATGCAATAAACAACTCCAAGGATGGACATTCAATCAAACTCTTAAGTTGTTACTCACCAACAAAAGCTCATTAAGGTTCGCAGTGCATATGCAATGCAATCTTAATATGCACTAGACTCAATCCTGAACTGCAAATGAGAAAAGATTCTACATGCCTCTTTTTGAGATTTTTCAAAAAAAAATCATATTTAGTTTTTTTTTTCCCTTTTATGCAAATAAGTATGTACAATGTAATACATGAGACTCATGAGAAGTAAACAAAACACAAAACAATGTGAGATAGTAGACTCTCCCCCAAACTTACTTCACACAGTCCCTTGTGTGAGAGTAAGCTTAAAGAAGAGATCTAAAGGAAATAAATAAACATGATAACTATATATTTACAAGGCTGGAGAGACACTTACTTGGAGTTATTGGCTGAATTGAATGGTAAAGGACCCTTGGCAATTTCGAGATGACCTCTTGTAAAAATTTAGAACTCCCCCATACTTATCCCTAAACTTATTCAAACATATTAAAGCAAAAGTAAAGATAAATAGAAATATATACAAATGATAAACATGGGAATGCTTCCCAAGTGCGCTTGTTTTAAGTCTCTAGCTTGACTTTGTGTGCTAGCTAATCATAAGTATCAAAAGGCTGAGCCAATGCACCTTTGGTCATTCTCCTACAAGAACAAGAAACCAAGTGTGCAAAGGAGCACACTACTATCCATAGAAAATAGACAGATTTTTCATCAAAGAGCTTCACTAAAGATGTATCATGAATCATGAGATGCTCTTCGAGGTTGAAATTGTCATGAGAATCAAATGAATTTGGTGGAAACACAGTCAACTTGAGGTTCAAACGAAGTTTTAACAAAGTAGCCAACTCTATCTCCATCAATCAAATAAAGCACAATATTCACATTCTCATGATTATTTTCGACATGGGGGCTTTCTTTCTCAAGCAAGAGCTTATCCACATTAAGTTCATCCCCTAAATCACTTAGCTCAAGAAGAGGTCTAGGTTCATTAAGAATTAAAAACTTAGATTCAAGATCAAATGAAGCACATATATAGCTCTTGTCAAAACAAGCTTCAATAAGATCTTGAACAAGCTTTTCTATTCTCAACTCATCTAGTTTCCTAGTTTCACATATCAGATCAAGACATCGCACCAGAGAATCAAGATTAGGGGCAATGTTCTCACCACAAGGCAAGCAAATTTCCTCAAGTTGAAGTTTTAAAGTAGAAATGCTTGTCCTTCCAACTGGAGTGGTGGAACCATACATTACCTCACTAAGGGCACAAGCAGCATCAAACTCATCTTGAGTAACTTCCCTTCCTTCAAACTCTGCTCTATCCCTAATGAGGTGTATCCAGACCATTTGTCCTAGATGTCTCATTGGCTTGCCCCAATACTCTTTCCTTCTCTTAAGCCGATGTAACTCCACTCTTTGGTCTTGTGTGAGTATGCGTATATCAAAGGGTGGTGGCTCCACATATGGCTGATTTTCAATGTGATCTTCAAATGTGTCTTCCTCTTCTTGTGGCTTCTCAAAGTAGCTTGAAGCCATCTCTACAAATAACAAAAGCTATAAGAAAAGGTTACTAACTAGACAAAGAATAACAAAGTATAAGAAAATAAAGCTTAGTCTCAAGGAAGTATGAAATCCTAGTGATAAATCTACTTTGTTCCCCGGCAACGGCACCAAATTTGATGCAAGACTTTTCAAGGGTCCAAGATCAAATCAATGTAGTATAAAATATTGTCGAACCCACAGAGAACTAGAGACTTATAGCACTAATAATACACAAGCTTTCTTAATCTAAGCAAACAAGAAGATGGATGATTTGTAACAAACTAATATCCTAAAAATATAAACAAAGGTGATCTCAAATCCAATCAACAAATAAGTGCAAGAATAAATTTTAATCAAATGATAAGGTAGAACCCATGGGATTAAGGCAATTGATCTAAAGCAATTAAGGTTAATCAAAATGCATCCTTAAGTCTCCACAACTTAACTAAGCAAGTTCTAGGTCTAGACAAATGATCATTTGCTTTCATTAATCAAACACAAATGGTCATTGGCTTAATTAATTCAAGCAATCATTAAGATTAGGTTTAATAACTATCTAAAACTTCTGAGATACAAAGGTAATTGGCTAAGAAGTCTTAAAGCTAAATAAAGTTGGTTCAGTCATTTCACCATACACATTGTGAGCAGGAAATGACTAAGGTTCAATCCTAGAGTGATCAAATCTATAATAGCATTAAACACACTCTAATAGCAAGGAAACACTTAGATCTACACTTAATCACCCTAAATCTACCTAACCCATGGATTCAAAAAAGTGTCTACTCTCTAATCTCCATGAGAAACCTTAAACCCATGATGGATTCAAGGTTAATCATGTTAATGAGAATGAGAAACAAGTATAATATGAAGTACTTCCTTAAAATGATATAAAGTTTCAAGCTTTTACAATGAGGAACAAGTTTTTGAGAGAAAATGAGATACATTAGGTTTTTTTGAGGCTAAAACTATTTATAAAAAGTCCAAACTCGTCCTGGTTCAGTTGAAAAACTGGACTAAACCGGTCAACATCTTGATTTGGCTCTGTAGCGGCCTCTACATACCGCTACGTTTAGTCGCTATAACACACGGCTTTCTCCTAGCGATGTCTCTTGCCCACTACAACATGTTGCTATGTGCCTTGGACGATTCGAGCATCTAACTTCTTCTTCTTTGTTTGGTCTAGCTTTTCCCCATATCAACAGTACCACCACTGCGACCATCTTCTTCGATTCACGTCTGCAACTCCGGTCATGACTTCAAACCACCGTTCCTCCTTCTCTGTCACGTAGTCACCTGAACCGCCGCAGATTTTCCTCTTCGTTATCACCATCGCGGCTAAGCTTCTTAATCACTGACTCACGACCCTCAAGCTTCTCCTCCATCACCATGGCTTACCTTGATTTGCGATAATTCTCCACCACGGGATCTCTGGTCCAGATCGTCTCCTCCTCTGTGACCTCCGGTGGCATCATCACATCGTGTTAGCCTCTCCCGTCGTGGTGGGCTCGTCATCATCACCAAAAGATCCGGCGAGAAGAAGATCAAACAACGTCAATGGCCACTTTTAGTCTTCTTGCAAAATAAGTCCCTGGACTTTTGGTTATTTTCTATGTAGCCCCATACTTTGGAATTTTTAGACACGCCTACGCGAATCAACCTCTGAACTTCTGAAAGTGCAATTAAACCCAAGCGACCATTCCCAAATTATAGCCGTGGTCTCTGAATTCCTGTGGTCTTTCATTTCTGCCCCAAACTTTGTAATTTGCAAAGATAACCTTCCAATTTCGCCCAAAACTTCTAATTGAGCTCTCCAACCCCTATTATAAGAAATGAACACACTATGCAATATATACACCTAAGATGCAATCTAAATGATCAAAAAGAATCAAAACAAGACTTTAAAACTCATAAAAATCATGTCATATCACCGGGGAGGGGGGGGGGGGCTTGTTTGAGGCCATAGGTCGTCTTCCGCAATCGGCAGACATGTGTAGAACAATCTTTATCAATGAAACCCGGCGGCTGGACCATGTAGACTTCTTCTTGAAGGTATCGTTGGAGGAAAGCATTGTTCACATCTAACTGTTTCATTTTCCAATTATTATGAACAAAGATATCAAGGACAAGTCTTATTGTTGTTGTTTTGATGACGGGACTGAAGGTCTCTGCGTAGTCTATCCCGAACTGTTGATTGTATCCCGTGGCAACAAGACGTCCCTTCTTTTGTTCTTCCTTTTTCATTAGGTAAATATTTTGTTGTAAACACCCAACGACAACCAACTAGATTCTGACCAGGAGACGCGGAACAAGATCCCACATATGATTTTTGATGTGAGCATCGATTTCTGAGGTCGCTGCTTTTCTCCATTCTTTATCTCATAATGCTTGTGTGATTGTTGTAGGTTCTGAGGTTAAGGCTTTTTCTGAGGTTGCGAGGTGGAAAATTTTTTGATTTGGTTTGGATATTTGGTTCTTTGATCGGGTTTTCGTGGGATGTAGGTTTTGGGAAGTAGTTGTTTGTGTTTGGTCGTTGATGTATACCATACTTGCATGGTTTTAACCTTCTCATCTTTTTTATTTTGTTCATTTAGGACTTCATTTAGAAATGTTTAGGATGCATTTCATTACATATGTCCTTATTAGGTATCGAAGATGCAAAATGACTACTTTGGAGCCTTTGGAAGTGATTTTAAGACAAGACTAGTTGATTCTCGAGCGTGAGTTCAAACGACCAAGTACCCCAGCGGCATGAAGACATCGCAGCAGCCTAGTGACTATCATCAGAAGCCGCTAGGCTCCATCACTTACAGAGACTAAGTGTCCAAGCGACATAGTGGAGCAGCTGATAGGAGAGCAGAAAGACGCTGGAAAAACCTCTATTATTCGTCGACAATTTCGTTTTCCCTGTTCGATATCGGCCTGTTGCAGCGGCTTGTTGACATCTTTGGAGCCTACAGAGACTAAGGGTCTCAGCGGCATAGTGGAGCGACCTGATTGAGAGCGAAAGACCGCTGGGCCCCTGAAGCGGCATAATGCAGCAGCCTCTATAGGCCGTTGTGAGCGTCAAAAAGTCAACATTTCGAGTTTGACAAGACCTTTCTACCTCTTTTGTTTGGGCCAGCTCAGGTTTGTTGGGTTGGCCCAGTTTGATTTTAGGTTACTATAAATATCCTTAAACCTTATCTTGGGAATCTTATCTTATTTTTCTCTCCTAAACACTTGATATTTTGGTGAAAGTTTATTTCTTTAATCTAAGTTTCATCTTATATCTTGTGTTCTTGAGATTTCTTAAGTGTATCATTGCTTTATAATCATGATTAACCTTAAATTCTTTATAGGTTTAAGTGTAATCATGATGATTAGTGAGTAGTTATCTTAGGAATCATGGGTTAGGGAGATCAAAGGGTGATCAAGCTAGATCTAAGGTGTTTAAGCATAGATCCATCTTGTTCCTTGCTTGTAGAGTGAATTTAATGCTATTTTAGAGTTGACCTCCCTGAGCTTTAGGTATTTCATGCCCAAAAGGTGTATGATGAAATACCTGAACCAACTCTCCAATGCTTTTAACATTCTTTACCAAAGAGATTTGTTTTTAAAGGTGTTAGGATGGCTAGTAGACTAGATTTTAATGATTGTTTAGATAACATATAACCTAAGAGATTAGATACTTGAGTTATCTTTGCAAATGAACATTCATCTAGAGATAGAGTTTGTTTAGGATGGTTTCTAGGCCTATGGTTGATAGATAGATTGAAAAGCTAGAGACTTCAAACAAGCTCACTTGGGAGGAAGTCCCATGTTTATCTCTTGTATATAGTTTTATTTTAAAATTTTAGTATTTCTAGAAGTCTTTTTCTGTGTTTATAAGGTTTTTAGGTAAGAGAAGAGGAGTTATGGCGTTGAAAAACACGTTTGGAGGGACATGAACTACGGCAGCGGCCAACAGGAGTGAGCTCACTAAGCCGCTGTGCCTATTCGAGTTGGTGAAAAAATTTCGAAGTACGGCAGCGGCTTAGGGGGGCGGTTTACGGCAGCGGCCAAGGGTAATTTTTGAGCAATAAATTACCCGAATCCCTGTTTGAAATCGGCATGTTGCAGCGGCGTGGTAGCACTCCCGAGCATAATGACGATAGGCCACGGCTCCACCTCCAGCGGTATGCTGCAGCGGCATGTCGACCGCTCCATAAGCCGCTGCGTCGCCCAGGTAAGTGTCTCTTTCTCTGATTTCCGGTTCAATTTAACTGAACCGAAATCGATTTCTCCTTAACCGGCCTGTCTCTCGCGAATCTGCCTTAAACGCGTCTCTCTCCCTCTCACTTTCTCATTTCACAAACTCAATCACTCTAAAACTCTCTCAAGTCCTCAAGAACACAACTTTCCCATCTCTCAACCAAATCCATTGATTTTTGTTCATGAGATCCCAAAATCAACCCTCCCCCTCTCACTCCCTTTGATCAATTTTGTTATTAACAAGCTAAGGTATAGAGATTTAAAACTTCTTCCTCTTGATTGAAAACTTCCAAAATTTTAAAGAGTGTTGCATGTTTGATTTCTTACTCTAAACCTGTTTCTTATGCCTTCTTTAGCTTGTTTGATGAGTTGGGATGATGAAAAACCTGTTTTAATTGGCCTGAATTAAGATTTGAAATAGTAGGGTTCTTGAGAAATTTGCGAAAATTTCAAAATTTTGGGGAAAGTGGTTGCTTGAACGTGCAATAGGTTTAATAAGTTGTTATTTTCCTTATTGTCTGAGTATGCTTTGTTTAAATTGCCATTTGCCTAACCATAACCTGAAATTTTGAAATGAGTAAATGAGAATGCACTTTTGAGGTTAGCTCGAGTTGTTAGCTAATGATCTTGAATACTTATTTTCGCAATGTTCTCATTTTATCTCAAGTGTTTGATTTCAGGTAGTGATGCTGAGAACTAAAGCTTTGGCGCGGAGAACCGTTACAAATATACCAGAGAGGTGGGAAGTTGGAATGGAAAGGGGCTCCCACCAGCAACTGGAAAGTGAAGCTGTCCCTCCCATTGACCTTTCTACTGGTTCTTCCTCTCAAGTTGCGACTAGGACCAACCCTCCAAGAGCAGGCATACCACCTCTAAACCCGCCTACTAGAGTCTATCAGCGCAATAACCTAAAAGGGAAATCTGTGACAGATGAGAAAGTCCGTAAGGATGAGGAAGACCGTAGGGCTGAGGAGGAACGTAAGGCTCAAGAGGAACATTTGGCTGAGATCGAAAAGGAAATTGAAGAAGGCTTGGCTGCTCCAACTGAGAGTGAGGAAGATGAAGAAGATCATGTTCAGCAGCATAAACAAAAGAGGAAGAGAGTCTCTCTAACAAACCGAAACCCGACAGCCAAACAGTTGTACAAGCACCTTGATAGGGAGATCCAATGGAGATCTATGAGGTTCCCAGATCCTGATTCTCTTAGGAAGCTGGGGATATATGAGGATGTGAGGATTATAATTCGCAATATTGGTATGGAATCCTTCCTCACAATGAGTTATGGTGTTCATGAAGAGGTCTCCTGTCAGTTCTTGTTCACACTGCGGGTGACCTATCATCATAAGGGAGATGATGAGGAAGGTTTCGGGCACATAACTTTCACAGTACACGAGAAGAACTATAGGATGGGTTTCAAGAGGCTGGGCTCTATTTTGGGACTCCCCGACAAGCGCGGCTCATACACACCACACCGATCTCGCATTTCAGATGACATGTGGGCCGCAATTGTTGGATGCGCGCGTACACCCGGTGAGGATAAGAGACACCCAAATTGTTCATTGGAAGCCTTTTCACTCCCATATTGGAGGCAGCAGGAGTAGCCATGGGACCTCAGGATCATGCCCCAGCCTTCATTGATCTTCCTTATCTGAAGAAATCTCAGACTCTTATTGGGAAGTTATGAGACAGATATGCCTATACCTTCTTGTCTTGCGACCTTGACCCCCAGCGATTGCACATTTTCCTACCTTGTGAGAGTTTGACGACGTTGTCTGATCCCGAGCATGTACTTTTCATCCCTCCTCAGCATGAGCTTATCCCACCAAAGTTTGACCTCGATCAACTTGAGCCCATCCGTAAACCACGCAGCAAGAAGACTAAGGGAAAGTCACCTCAACCAGCTCGCCCTAGTGATGTTGATGATGAAGGATCAAGCATGTAAACTCCGTCAGCTAAGTTATATGGGACTGAGAGGTACTACTTCAAGCCTTACAGTGGAGCCACCTCAAGTGTTGCTTTACCCGAGGCTCTCTCCCAAAATGCCAACCTGCTTCAATGGAATCAGATGCAGGACTCCACCAAATATAAGCTGAAAAACTCAGTGAAAGTGCTCAAGAGACAAATGAAGAAAGTCACTTCATTCTTAGCTCAGCTCACCATTGGTTCAGGATCCCAACGGAATGATGCAATAGCTGGCCCTTCTTCTCTGCCATACCCAGCTTATTACCAACCTCCGCAGCCTCGATCTCCAAACTCTGAGCTCCGTCGCAGCCGCAGAAACCGCGCTCCTCCTACCCGAATCTCTTCCAACGAGTCTCCATCAGTCGCCACAGAAGATGACGATGACACATGAGGCGCGTCCTCCTTTTCTTAGACTGGTATCTTCCTCACCTTTCCATTTTATATATCAATCGTTTCCTTTTGCATTTCTTGTTTTGATTTATCTCCCTTAAGCTTAGACACCCAGAGACTGTGTGATTTAAGTTTGGGGGAGGTACAAGTACTAATCATGTTTATTTTGTTGATTTTAAACTTTGAGTCTTGCATTGTATATTTATATTTGCATAGAAAATCCAAAAAAAACTAGAAAAATTTCAAAAACAACAAAAAATCATGTAGCTGCATCATTGCATTTTTATCGAGTCTAGAGCATGCACCTATTTTCATAGGAAAAAAAAAAGAGTCTAGAATCATATAAGTTGCATTCATTTGCATAGGAGACAAGGATTAAAATTACCTTTTAAAGGACTCATGCTTAGAAGTCAACTTGATACCCTTTTGTTATCATGGCTGTGGGAACCGAGATTCACACTTGTCGATTTCCGTTAAATAAGGAAACTTAGGAAAACCCTAATTTCCCAGAGGAACCGGATCTCTGCGAAAGCCAACGACAAGTAACCAAATAAATTCGGAAAAATATGAAAAACGCAATAAAACGAATTTATAAAGAAAGTCGATCTTATTTCCGATTCGCGTAAGAACGTTGCGATCATTACAGGGAATTACAAAGGCTTTGGCCGCAGGGGCCATCAGCGAGTAACAAACATAAAACCCTAGATCTAGTCGAGTCGCAGCTCGATAATGAAAGACGGAAAAAGATAGGAAAAAAGGTTTGATTGATTTCAGACCGAACCTTATGAAAGGCTGCCTACGTACCCCTTTCGAGGATCAAGTCGAACGTAGTTCAGTTGATTGAGCTGGACCAGAGATCGAACTGCCTGGGCGAGTTCGTCTAGTAATTGAGCGCCAGTCATAGAAACCAAACTTGTCGAGAAAAAGCTTAAGTTTCTAAGTGCGGAAAATTCTAAGTCTAGAAAAGTTGTAAAAGTCTCAGATGAGAGCTCTGGATTTCGTCCCCCTGCTTCTGCCCTATGCCTCTTGCTTATATACTCCCTTCCTAGGCGGTTTAGTCTTTCCATTTCGCCTAGATTCGAGTTTAATGGGAATCTTCCATTTATCTCGATCTTTCCTTTTTTTCCCGCGGAAATCTTCTCTTTATCCTCAAACTTGACATTTATCTTCAAGTTTGACATTTATCTTCTTTCTGCGAGTAAATCGCCAAAACGTCATCGTATCTTCGGGTTGGACTTCGTTTAAAGTCGCGAGTGGCTTTTATCGCGTTTTATGACTTTCCGAGCCGTTTTGCGATAAATCCGTTTTACGACTTTAGACGAGATCGTTTCCTGATATGATGCCGTTTTTAGATAAGCTTCTCGAGTTAATCGTAAAGCTAAATAATGTTCGATGTTTCGATTAATCGTTGCGGTTTTCTATGATTTACTCGGGGTTTTATTAAAAACGCGTTTTGTACGATTTTTACGAAAAATCTTGAATAAATCGTATAGTTTAGGCAATATTCGGTGTTTCGTTTAACCATTGCCGTTTTATACGATTTCCTCGAGTTCTTTTCGAGAAAACAAAGTTTTACGGTTTTTATCGTAAAACTCGAACGATAAGACGGATCGAGACGAAACGGGAGACATTTCGACCGTGATTCGGAATACGATCGTGTCGAAGGACGTATGCCTTGAATCAAGGATGTGGGAGATCGAGGCTCGAGATGGTCAGCTCGACGTACGGCGAGCTAGTTCAGCTTGGCCAGGTCGCCATATGGCGAACTAGGTGATAAAAACCTGTGGGGCAAAGTTAGTAGTTCGCCTGCTGGCGAACTAAGCCGGCTTGCCTTTGTTCGCCACCAGGCGAACTAGTCGAGGGACTCCTAGTTCGCCAGCAGGCGAACTAGTGGAGAGGCTCCTAATTCGCGAGCAGGCGAACTAGTCGTGACTAGTTCGTGTTCTGCGGCGATTTCGGTTTTTCGCGGTTTTGTAAAACGATTTCTCGAGTTTTATAAAACGATTCTCAAGTTTTATAAAACGATCTTCGAGTTTTATAAAATGGCTTCTCGAGTTTTATGAAACGATCCTCGAGTTTTATAAAACTATCTTCGAGTTTTATAAAACGGCTTCTCGAGTTTTATAAAACGATCTTCGAGTTCTATAAAATGGCTTCTCAAGTTTTATAAAACGATCTTCGAGTTTTATAAAACGGCTTCTCGAGTTTTATAAAACGATCTTCGAGTTTTATAAAACGGCTTCTCGAGTTTTATAAAACGATCTTCGAGTTTTATAAAACGGCTTCTCGAGTCTTATAAAACGATCTTTGAGTTTTATAAAACGGCTTCTCGAGTTTTATAAAACGATCTTCGAGTTTTATAAAACAGCTTCTCGAGTTTTATAAAACGATCTTCGAGTTTTATAAAACGGCTTCTCGGGTTTTATAAAATGATCCTCGAGTTATATAAAACGATTCTCGAATTTTATAAAACGATTCTTCGAGTTTTATAAAACGATTCTCGAGTTTTATAAAACGATTCTTCGAGTTTTAAAAAACGATTCTCGAGTTTTATAAAACGATCCTCGAGTTTTATAAAACGATTCTCGAGTTTTATAAAACGATCCTCGGGTTTTATAAAACGATTCTCGAGTTTTATAAAACGATCCTCGAGTTTTATAAAGCGATCCTCGAGTTTTATAAAACGATTCTTCGGGTTTTATAAAACGATTCCTTTTATATTACTGCAGGGAGTTTCGGCCGTTGATTCCGTCATACCTATTTTGACCCCAACAGTTAGCCCCCCTGCTCGTAAGAATCTTGAGCCTTTAGCGTAAGGTTCTTGCTAGTGGTTAACCAGTTTTAGTTAAGTTAGGCGGAATTAATGGTCGGAAAGGTCCGTTGAAAGTGATCTTTCCACTCTCCAGGGAGCGGAAAGCGTTTAAGATTAGGGCTGCGCCTCGTGAAGGCTGCCTACGTACCCTTTTGAGGGGATCAAGCCTTTCGTAGTTCGTTTCGGAGTTAAGGTTCGTATGACCTGTTTCCTAGCAAGACCTTTACGGTCTAGTTATATGTTGTGTAGGAATTATCGAGCATATTGATGTCGATGGCATCTGGACCTTTTCCGGCCTTGAGACTAGCCTCGTAGGCCGTTTGGTCTGGCCGAGCGTGGCCGTTATTGTTTTCGGACTGGCTGTGTGCGGTTCTGAGTCCCTGCCGCTTTTGCGGCTTTATTAAAAATCAGTTTGCGTTTTAAGAGCGTGTTTTTATTCGTATGAATGTAGCGGAAAGATTATGAGTTGATATTGAGGGAGGTCTGCGAGTTGCCGTCTCGCATTCCTTTTTCCCTTAGTGTATCGCCTTGTTCGTTTGCCCGTTTTAGGATGTTTAGTAAATCGAATGAACGTTTAGATATAGACGAAGAGACATGCCTTTAGGATCTCGATTCATGCCTTGAGACGTTAGCGACCAGTGAGCTGGGTTTAGGACAAGACCTAGGTTTACTTTCGGATTGAGGCTATGCGATGACTAGTCGGCTTTCGTTTTGCCTGTTGCGATTTTAACCTGATTCCATACCGATTTAGAATCGGCGATAGGTTCTCGGCTTATATGATTCGTCTGGTTGAAACCGGGCATCTCACCGGGAACAATTTCTAAGTTGCCCGGAAGTGCTGACCAAAAGTTTGGATTTCTTTTATAGCGCTATTACCCTTGTGTCGGGTGTTCGAGAGCTATCTCTGCGAGATAACTTAAGTTTGTTTAGGACTGTTGCGAGTTTGTTGTGATCAGCAACAAACTTTTTAGGCGATAAATGTTTACGTTGTTTTGGCC
>CAKOAT010336265.1:131741-144981 GCA_932364175.1 Eruca vesicaria subsp. sativa
TTATAGTCGCGGACGGACTGTTAGGTCTTTCAAGAAAATGACTTTATCGAGGAAGGTATTGTTGGTGTCAAAAACCGTAATCTCAAAATCAACGTCTACGATAACTTCTGGAATCATTACTTTCCGCAAAAGTCATTTATTAAAACGGAAAGTCATTTTAATAAAACTTGAGGATCGTTTTATAAAACTCGAAGAATCGTTTTATAAAACTTGAAGAATCGTTTTATAAAACTTGAAGAATCGTTTTATAAAACTCGAAGAATCGTTTTATAAAAATCGAGAATCGTTTTATAAAACTCGAAGAATCGTTTTATAAAACTTGAACAATCGTTTTATAAAACTCGAAGAATCGTTTTATAAAAATTGAAGAATCGTTATATAAAACTCGAGAATCGTTTTATAAAACTCGAAGAATCGTTTTATAAAACTCGAAGAATCGTTTTATAAAACTCGAGAATCGTTTTATAAAACTCGAGAATCGTTTTATAAAACTCGAAGAATCGTTTTATAAAACTCGAAGAATCGTTTTATAAAACTCGAAGAATCGTTTTATAAAACTCGAGAATCGTTTTATAAAACTCGAGAATCGTTTTATAAAACTCGAAGAATCGTTTTATAAAACTCGAGAATCGTTTTATAAAACTCAAAGAATCGTTTTATAAAACTCAAAGAATCGTTTTACGAAACCGCAAAAAACCGAAACAGCCATAAAACGCGAACTAGTCACGACTAGTTCGCCCATGGGCGAACTAAGAGGCACTCAACTAGTTCGCCCATCGGCGAACTAAGCTAGCCCAGCTTAGTTTGCCGATGGGCGAACTAGTTGAGTGCCTCTTAGTTCGCCGATGGGCGAACTAGGAAGCACTAGACTAGTTCGCCCATAGGCGAACTAAGCCGGCCCGGCTTAGTTCACCGATGGGCGAACTAGAGATTTCCCGGATATCCCGGGCTTCGATCTCCCGTATTCCCGATTCGAAACTTACGTCTTTCGATACGGTCGTGTTCTGAACCACGGCCGAAACATCTCCCGTTCCATCTCGATCCGACTTATCGTTCGAGTTTTACGATAAAAACCGTAAAACTTTGCTTTCTCGATAAAGAACTCGAAGAAATCGTATAAAACGGAAACGGTTAAACGAAACACCGAACATTGCCTAAACTATACGACTTATTCGAGATTTCTCGTTGAAATCATAAAAAACGCGTTTTTAATAAAAAACGTGAGTAAACCGTATTAAACGTTTTTTTAATAAAAAGTCGAGTAAATCGTAAAACCTTACGATTAACTCGAGGAATTTATTAAAAGCGATGTCAGATCAGGAAACGATCCCGTAAAAAGTCGGAAAACGGATTTATCGCAAAACGGTCCGGAAGGACCTAAAACGCGATAAAAACCCATCTCGCGATCTTAACAGAATCTAACCCGAAGATTCGATAACGTTTTGACGGTTTATTCGCAGAAGGAAAATAAAAGGAAAGTTTGAAGATAAATAGAAGATTTCCGCAGAAGAAAAGGAAGGATCGAGAAAAATGGAAGATTCCCGAAATACTCAAATCCTGGCGAAATGGAAAGATCAAACCGTCAAGATAGGGAGTATATAAACCAGAGGCGTAGGGCAGAAGAGGGGGACGAAAATCAGACCTAAAAAGACGGCTGTTAGCTTAGGAATTTAGGACTTAGCGTTTAGACTAGCAATTCAGATCCTTAGAACGTTTCAACGTCTAAGTTCTTCAATTCTTCTTGTAACAGTTGTCGATTCTAATTTAATAAAAGCTTTCATACAAGTTTTTACTCTCTGTTCTTCATTGTTCATCCATATTCTTTTAAATTCGTTTTTTAGTGATTTTCGCAGAGATCCAGGACCTCGGGAAAATTAGGGTTTCATCCTAAGTTTCCATATTTGACGGAAAATTGACAGTGTGGATTTCGGTTCCCACAGTTTGGCGCTAGAAGGAGGGGGTCGGATTCTCTAACACAATAATCGCTAAAACGAACGAGAAATAACATGCCTAATCTGAACGGCGACGTCATCTCGTTCGAGAAAAGAGCAACGATCGATTCGGTCAAACCTCTCAACGATCTTCTCGTTATTGAGCTGACGATCCGGAATATGGATGTCGCGAGGATATTAGTCGATTCCGGAAGCTCGGCTGATATCATCTTCAAAAATACTCTCGAGAGAATGGAAATCGGTCTATCTGAAATCGCGGAAAACGTAAGCCCGCTAGTAGGACTCTCGGGAGAAATTACTATGACCCTCGGAACGATCAACTTGGTAGTTCGCGCCGGGAGCATAATGAAAAACGTCGAATTCGAAGTCGTCGACCGACCCATGTCTTACAACGCATTCGTAGGGACACCGTGGTTAATTCGATGCACGCAATTCCGTCAACGTACCATATGTGTCTCAAGTTCCCAACTCCGAACGGAATCGAAACTATATGGGGAAACTGACGAACTTCGCAGGTTTGCTACGCCGCGGATTTAAAACGAAAAAATCTGCCGGTCGATACCTCTTCCAAAAAGAAAAAGAAGTCGACGTCCCTCGACAACGCCCCAGAGCAAGATAAAACGGAACTCTTCTGGCAGTTGCGAGCAGCCGAGGCTTTGGAGGGTAAACGCGAGCCAACCTGCGAACCCGTCATCTCGGTATGCATCGACGAGAATTTTTCAGAACGCTGTGTCGAAATCGGTGCGAACCTAAGCAAAACCTTAAAATTCGAACTCCTGAAATGTCTAAAACAAAACTCGAACATGTTCGCTTGGACTGCGGAAGATATGCCAGGGATCGACATAAACATCACATGTCATGAACTCAACGTTGACCCGACTTCCAAACCCGTCAAACAAAAAAGACAAAAACTGGGGCCGGAACGCGCCGAAGCGGTCAACAGCGAAGTCGACAGACTCCTCAAAGTAGGATCAATCACGGAGGTTCGGTATCCCGACTGGCTCGCCAATCCCGTTGTCGTAAAGAAAAAGAACGGAAAATGGCGAGTCTGCGTCGATTTCACCGATCTCAATAAGGCGTGTCCGAAAGATAGCTATCCGCTGCCGCACATTGATCGCTTAGTCGAGGCAATCGCGGGCAACAAACGACTCGTCAACCGAATGAATCCCGATGAATCCCGACGATCGGGAGAAAACCGCATTCATAGCCGATCGTGGAACCTATTGCTATAAAGTGATGCCTTTCGGTCTAAAGAATGCTGGCGCGACTTATCAACGACTCGTCAACCGAATGTTCTCCTAACAACTCGGAAAAACAATGGAAGTATACATCGACAATATGCTCGTGAAATCACTCGAAGAGCAAGACCATGTCGTACACCTCCAAGAATGTTTCGAGAGGCTCAACCTTCATAACATGAAGTTGAACCCGGCAAAGTGTCGGTTTGCCGTTGCGTCTGGAGAATTTCTAGGGTACCTCGTCACTTACTGCGGGATCGAGGCTAACCCGAAACAGATCACGGTGCTGATAGAGATGGTCTCTCCCAGGACGAAACGCGAAGTACAAAGGCTGACCGGCAGGGTCGCAGCACTTAACCGTTTTATCTCGCGATCAACAGACAAATGTCTACCTTTCTACGAGACATTGAAGGGAAACAAAAAGTTCGAATGGTCAGAGGAATGCGAGAAAGCTTTCCAACAGCTGAAACATTACCTAGCTACCCCGCCAGTACTCGCGAAACCCGTAGAAGGAGAACCATTATTCCTCTATATTGCGGTATCAACGACCGCCGTAAGTGGCGTCCTTATCCGGGAAGAACGCGGCGAACAAAAGCCGATCTTCTACGTAAGCAAGACACTACTGGACGCGGAGACGCGATACCCGATGATGGAGAAATTGGCTCTGGCCGTAGTCATGTCCGCAAGAAAGCTTAGACCGTATTTCTAATCTCACACCATCGTCGTGCCCATTTCATTTCCTCTCCGCACCATTTTGCACAGTCCCAGCCAATCGGGGAGATTAGCAAAATGGGCAATCGAGCTGAGCGAGTACGATATTGAATATCACGCAAAGACTTGCGCGAAATCACAAGTACTCGCAGACTTCATAGTGGAACTCCCGACGGGAAGCACGTCCAACCGAGAGACGAACTCGACCTGGATCTTATACGTTGACGGATCCTCGTACAAACAAGGGTATAGGAATGGCATCCGACTTGCATCCCCGACGGGAGAAGTATTGGAACAGTCATTCCGATTAATTTTCCACGCTTCGAACAACGAGGCCGAATATGAGGCCTTGATCGCAGGACTACGGTTAGCTCACCGACTGAAGATTCGTAACCTTCACGCGTACTGCGACTCCCAACTAGTGGCTAGTCAATTTAGCGGGGAATACGAAGAAAGGGACAAAAGAATGGAAGCGTATCTGATCTTGGTAAAAGATCTAACTCAGAAGTTCGATCAGTTCGCTTTGACTAGAATTCCTCGAGCGGAGAACGCCCAGGCAGACGCCTTGGCCGCCCTAGCATCCAGCTCGGATCCTGGTGTGAGCAGGGTAATTCCCGTTGAATTTATCGAACACCCTAGCATCGCACCGCCCATAGTCGTAAATCTGATCAATGAACCAGAAGACGATGTGGAGGAGAGCCACCCGGCCGAAGATCAGTCCGATTACGGATTCGATTGTCCGTGGATGGAAACAATCCTCGCATACATAACCAACGGAGAACTTCCATCGGAAAAATGGGCGGCCCGAAAGATAAAAACCCAGGCCGCACGGTACGTCGTAATGGACGGAGAACTTTACAAATGGAGGTTCTCCGGACCACTAATGACTTGCGTGCAAGGGGAGAAAGCACGGCGGGTTATGCAAGAAGTGCACTCCGGATCTTGCGGAAACCATTCTGGCGGAAGATCCCTCGCAATAAAAATCAAGCGCCACGGATATTTGTGGCCAACGATGGTTAAATATTGCGAAGATTTTTTGCGAAAATGCGAGAAATGCCAGCGGCATGCTCCGACTATTTACCAACCTCCCGAGGTCCTTTCATCTATCTCGGCACCGTACCCGTTCATGCGGTGGTAAATGGATATAGTCGGGCCAATGCACGCGTCAAAACAAAAACGCTTCCTTCTTGTTCTGACCGATTTCTTCTCTAAATGGGTCGAAGCCGATTCTTACACAAGCATCAAAGACGCCCAGGTAGAAAGTTTCGTATGGAGAAACATAGTCTGTAGACACAGAGTACCATACGAAATCGTGACGGATAATGGATCTCAATTTATCTCGACTAGATTCGAAGCCTTTTGCGAAAAATGGAAAATACGATTAACCAAATCGACTCCAAGATATCCTCAAGGCAACGGACAAGCCGAGACTATTAATAAAACTATCCTCGACGGCCTCAAAAAATGCCTCGACGCCAAAAAGGGAAAGTGGGCCGAAGAACTCGAAGGAATTTTATGGTCGCACCGCACAACCCCGAGGTGAGCAACGGGCGAAACTCCTTTCGCTCTTGTATACGGAACGGAATGCATGATCCCCGCGGAAGTCGAATTTCCAGAAGTACGTAGAAGACTGCTCCCAGAAAGAGAAGAAGCAAACAATTTAATGCTTCTCGACGAACTCGACCTGATTAACGAACGGCGGGATCATGCACTCGTTCGAATTCAAAATTACCAGCAAGCGGCCGCAAAGTACTATAACGCAAACGTATGTAACCGCATATTTCACGAAGGTGAGCTAGTCTTACGAAAAGTCTTCCAGAACACCGCAGAACGAAACGCCGGTAAACTAGGAGCAAACTGGGAAGGACCGTACAAGGTCATAAAAGTAGTCTGACCCGGAGCATACAAAATCACAAACATGCAGGGCATCAAAATTCCCAGATCCTGGAATGCGATGCACCTCAAAAAATACTATCATTAGGCGGCGCGCCCGCAGAAAACTGAACTACGAGACGGCTTGATCCCCTCGAAAGGGTACGTAGGCATCTTGTCTCAAGACAAGACCAGCTGTCCCCCTCGTTCAAAAGGGGGGAGTAGGTGAGTATACGTATACTCGTATAGTCCCAAAATTTCAAAACTCAAAATTTCTCAAACTTTTTCAGCGAACGCATCGAAAGAAAACACGAAATTCTGAATATAGCGAGACGTCGCTAATGTTCGGAAAAACGTTCCTCTTCAAAAACAATAAACAGTCCGTCCGCAACTATAAAATACGCAAAACTTCTTAACACACGTATCCTTCGCGAAGGCCCAAACTACGCAAACATCTATCGCTTAAAAATAGTTCGTTGCTGATCACAACGAACTAGCAACAGTCTTAAACAAACTTAAGTTATCTCGCAGAGATAGCTCTCGAACACCCGACACAAGGGTAATAGCGCTATAAAAGAAATCCAAACTTTTGGTCAGCACTTCCGGGAAACTTAAAAATTGTTCCCGGTGAGATGCTCGGTTCCAACCAGACGAATCATAGAAGCCGAGAACCTATCGCGGATTCTAAATCGGTATGGAATCAGGTTAAAATCGCAACGGGCAAAACGAAAGCCGACTAGTCATCGCACAGCCTTAATCCGAAAGTAAACCTAGGTCTTGCCCTAAACCCAGCACACTGGTCGCTAACGTGTCAAGGCATGAATCGAGATCCTAAAGGCATGTCTCTTTGTCTATATCTAAACGCTCACTCGATTTACCAAACATCCTACAACGGGTAAACGAACAAGGCGATCTACTAAGGGAACGGAATGCGAGACGACAACTCGCGGACCTCCCGCAATATCAACTCAGAACAGAAGGTTTAAATAAAAACCGATTATCCATTACGAAAATAAAAAGTTGCCGAAGCAACAAGGGATTCAAAGCCATAGAAGGCCAGTCCCGAACAAGTACAAAAGCCGCACTCGGCCAAACACATAAAAATCTAATTTTTAAAAAGAAAGTCTCGTAAGAGACTACAACTTCAAACATCCTCCGCATGCGGAACCTCATCCTCATCCATCGCATTACCTTCGCCCTCGACAGCAACCTCCGGGTCGTCGCCATTGTCCGCATCAGACTGAGGTACGGCAGCAAGAGTCGGATCGGAATCACTTCCCTCGACAGGAATAGATCTTTCAGTCACACGGACAGCTGATTCCTCGAAACTCTTCATCTTGCGCTAAAGTCTGTGCAGCTCCGAAGCCTTGGATTTCTTTCCATCCTTCACCTTGATTAGAGAGACCGCGGTCTTTCCAAGATCGCGCTCCAGATCGCTAATCCGAGCTTCGAATCGAGACACCTCCGCGGAACGCACATCTTCTATCGCCTTCAGTTTCCCCTCGAGCTGAGCCGACCTCTCCTGTGACACGGCTAACTCCTTGGCTAAACGCTCAACTTCGGACCCACATTCTTTGATCATCCCATCGATCAACGAAACAAACTGGAAAAATCAAGAAAGATGGTCAGCTACGAATATATTCTTGAAAACGTATGTTTGCGAACCTGTACCTTGGTACGCTGCTGCGACATCGACATCAAGCTCGGTGTCTTTCTAGACGAAGCTCCGGTCTCGGAACCCTTCACGGCTCTCTTTCTCGCGGGAACATCAGGGTTCGGACGAGTTCTCTTGCGACCTTTCGCTGAAGCGGGCAGCGTCGCGCTAAGCACCGGAAGTCCCAGGACAATCACCCTCTTGGCCGGAGCAGGAGGCCCTAGAATCGTGACTGGATCAGCCGCAGCAGGAGCTGCAGCCGGTCCAATTGCGGCAGGAGTCGTGACTGATTCGACAGCAGTAAGCGTCGCAACCGGTTCGCCCATGGTCGGAGACACGACCGACTCCACCGTGGGGGGAGCTACGGCTATTCCGACCTCAGCAGAAGTAGCAACGTTTTCGGCTGCCTGGAGGGGCGAAACAGCAGGCGCACCCGACGGTTCGATAGTAGCGCCCGTCGAAGAATCCGCTGCCGTATCGGTCATTTCGTCCAAAATAGCCTTGACCTCTCTCGCGAGGACGGATGGATCTACCAAAGGTACGTCGCCCGACGCAGCATCTTCCTCAGCATCACTACGGTCCATCTCGTCTTGAAACAAGAGAAATTCAGAAATCCGAGCATCCTGCGGATGTTCCGTAGGGTTGTCATTGGATGGGACCTCACAGTTTTGTTGATCACCTTGGGAAGAAGACATCTTAAAATATTTCTAGAGAGAAGTTGGAGAGAAACTTGAGAGGTGGAAGATATGAGAAGTAATGATCCAATACTTATAGAAAAAAGAGCTCTTCCTCGTAATGAGACAAATCTTAGCCATAGATTCCGATTTAAAAATTAACTCCATCCGCCCGCAAAATTTCCTCAAGGAATTGCAGGCTGGGGGGCTAACTATTGGTGTCAAAAACCGTAATCTCGAAATCAACGTATACGATAACTTCTGGAATCATTACTTTCCGCAAAAGTCATTTATTAAAACGGAAAGTCGTTTTAATAAAACTTGAGGATCGTTTTATAAAACTCTAAGAATCGTTTTATAAAACTCAAAGAATCGTTTTATAAAACTTGAAGAATCGATTTATAAAGCTCGAAGAATCGTTTTATAAAAATCGAAGAATCGTTTTATAAAACTCGAGAATCGTTTTATAAAACTCGAAGAATCGTTTTATAAAACTTGAAGAATCGTTTTATAAGACTCGAAGAATCGTTTTATAAAAATCAAAGAATCGTTTTATAAAACTCGAGAATCGTTTTATAAAACTCGAAGAATCGTTTTATAAAATCGAAGAATCGTTTTATAAAACTCGAGAATCGTTTTATAAAACTCGAGAATTGTTTCATAAAACTCAAAGAATCGTTATATAAAACTCTAAGAATCGTTTTATAAAACTCGAAGAATCGTTTTATAAAACTCGAGAATCGTTTTATAAAACTCGAGAATCGTTTTATAAAACTTCAAGAATCGTTTTATAAAACTCGAAGAATCGTTTTATAAAACTCGAAGAATCGTTTTATAAAACTTGAGAATCGTTTTATAAAACTCGAAGAATCGTTTTATAAAACTCAAAGAATCGTTTTACGAAACCGCAAAAAACCGAAACAGCCGTAAAACGCGAACTAAGCCGAACCGGCTTAGTTCGCCGATGGGCGAACTAAGAGGCACTCGACTAGTTCGCCCATCGGCGAACTAGGAAGCAGTAGACTAATTCGCCCATCGGCGAACTAAGCCGGCCCGGCTTAGTTCGCCGATGAGCGAACTAGAGATTTCCCGGATATCCCGCGCCTCGATCTCCCGTATTCCTGATTCGAAACTTACGTCTTTCAACACGGCCGCGTTCTGAACCACGGCCGAAACATCTCCTGTTCCATCGCGATCCGACTTATCGTTCGAGTTTTACGATAAAAACCGTAAAACTTCGCTTTCCCGATAAAGAACTCGAAGAAATCGTAAAAAACTGCAACGGTTAAACGAAACACCGAACATTGCCTAAACTATACGATTTATTCGAGATTTCTCGTTGAAATCATAAAAAACGCGTTTTTAATAAAAAACGTCGAGTAAACCGTAAAAAACGTATTTTTAATAAAAAGTCGAGTAAATCGTAAAACCTTACGATTAACTCGAGGAATTTATTAAAAGCGATGTCAGATCAGGAAACGATCCCGTAAAAAGTTGGAAAACAGATTTATCGCAAAACGGCCCGGAAGGACCTAAAACGCGATAAAAACCCATCTCGCGATCTTAACAGAATCAAACCCGAAGATTCGATAACGTTTTGACGGTTTATTCGCAGAAGGAAAATAAAAGGCAAGTTTGAAGATAAATAGAAGATTTCCGCAGAAGAAAAGGAAGGATCGAGAAAAATGGAAGATTCCCGAAATACTCAAATCCGGCCGAAATGGAAAGATCGAACCGTCAAGACAAGGAGTATATAAACCAGAGGCGTAGGGCAGAAGAGGGGGACGAAAATCAGACCTAAAAAGACGGCTGTTAGCTTAGGAATTTAGGACTTAGCGTTTAGACTAGCAATTCAGATCCTTAGAACGTTTCGACGTCTAAGTTCTTCAATTCTTCTTGTAACAGTTGTCGATTCTAATTTAATAAAAGCTTTCATACAAGTTGTTTGCGGGGCGATCTCATTCTCAGATGTAAACGCGAGGAATGAGAGTGGATGTTCGTGAACCGATGGGCTAAAGAGTGAGATCTTTCAGATCGTATCGCGAGGAGGAAAAGTTTAGATTGGCCGCCCAGTGCCGGATCGTATAGCTTGGTTTTTGCTATAAGTAAAGTTTTTTCGCAAAACCTGTTACGTTTACTTTCAAAAGTTACTTCGTTATGACATGATCCTGACTATACGAAGGATTTCTCGCGTAAGCAACGGGCGATGAATTTAGTAATCGACACGACGCATTGGTTTAACAATGTTTCCGCAGATTTTTCGAGAATCCTTTCCGCTTAGTTTTTGATTCTTCGGTGATGGTTTCTTCGGAGTCACTCGCGGAGTTTAACCAAAATTTATTTCACCGAGATTTAGTCGCAAAATGTTTTAGCGGGTTTCTAGGACGGAATGAATAACATAATCAGCAATAGGATCAGTCGGCGAGAAGGGAGGACGTATTCTCTATTGCTGCTTTGTGTTCTCGATTTTTTCTTTCGCCGCAAATGTTCTTGACATTATTCCGTGACTCACTTGGTTTGACGGAAAATGACATCAATGCTTTGATGCCTAAAGATTTCTCGTATAATTTTTCGATTCTTATACGACACTTGTTTTATAAAGTTCGAGAAGATCTTTATGACTTCGGCAAATTATCGAGTTTCACCCTGAAGTTTCGCAGAGATTTTCTAACCGCATGGTTGCGACGAGAGATGCTGTATAGTCCTCGAGATTATTTCCCAGACAGTTTGGATCAGTCTTTAGCGCTTAGACGGTTTTTAGATTGTCGTTTGCTTTTGGGATGATTTCGACGAGGCGCTGCATCGTCTGAATATTTTTCCGCTTATTTTAGAAAGCGTTTTCTTGATGCGAGGAAAAATGTTCGGCGAAAGAAGAAAAATGGGTTTCGTTTGAAGGATTGGGATGATCGACAATCCGGCTCGATTAAAGACCATGGTGGATCGGAGATGACTTGGAGTATGTCTGATTTACGAAAACTTCTAGGAGCGAGTCGGTTTTAAGACAACGTCAGCGTCTCTAGCTCCCTCTTTCTTTTAGGAAATGAGTACGCTTGAATGCGTGGCGATCGTTTCTCGGTTGTACGAGAGATTGGATCGGTTTGCGAGTTATGCCTGAATGGTTAGAAAACAACAAATCGAGATAGACAAAAATTGCTTATGACTTAGCATGCTAGACTATCCTCTAAATTCTAAGTTCTCTAGGTTTCACGGCAGTTTACAAGACGTTTTCGTTTCTTATCTACGAGAAATTAGAGGTCTAATAAAATTTTCAAATCGGACATACCTTAGTTTCATCGATGAGTTGGGATCGTCTATTCTTTGTTCTTCGTCTTTTGACTTACCGGTCTTCGACGAATTACCGACAAGAGTATCGGAGCGGGGAGAAGACTTAACCATCGGAGCTCATGTTC
Source organism: Eruca vesicaria subsp. sativa (assembly GCA_932364175.1). Lineage (NCBI taxonomy): Eukaryota > Viridiplantae > Streptophyta > Magnoliopsida > Brassicales > Brassicaceae > Eruca > Eruca vesicaria. The sequence continues at coordinate 143,253 of CAKOAT010336265.1, forward strand.
TTGTTTCTTCGTACTGCTGGTTTTATTTGGCCGACTAGGTGTGCTTCGTATATCGAAAAAATCAATCACGTGTTAATGATTGGATGTTTTCGACTTAGCGTGGTAGAGTTTCGTAAAACCAGATTGGGTTTAGAGAGTTCAGATTTCTCGTATAGTTTAGGCAACTTTGGTGTTAAGTCAACCGTTGCTGTTTTAGATGATTGATTCGTACTTATACGAAGAAACAAGTCTTTGCGGTTTTGTCGTAAAATCCCGATGGAAATTCCGATTGAGACGAAACGAGAATCAGCTCGATCAAGACTCGAGAGAGAAACTCTAGGATTGGTTCAAATTGACGTAGGGCAAGTCGGGTGAACCCTTTCAGCTCGCCGTGTGGCGATCTGGATGGTAAGAACCCTTGGGGCGAAGTCAGCGTCTCTTGGGCGAGCCAAGCGCTTGGTTCAGCTCGCTGTATGGCGAGCTAGCTAGCTCTACGTTTGGCGAGCTAAGACGCTTGGCGCGGGTGATCTTGATTCGTCGGGTTGACTTGTTTTCGTCGTAGAATCTCAACGGAAAGTCCGATTGAGACGAAACGAAAAGCGACTCAATCAAGATTCGAGATGGAGATGTTTCGATCCGTCGAGCTTGTCCAACTTGCCTGATGGTGAGTCTGCGAGCACGGTCCCGATTCATCAAGCTATCTTGTTTTCGTTGTAAAACCTCAACGAAAACTTTGATTGAGACGAATCGAAAAGCAGTGCGATTATTGTTTAGAGTACGGTTCGGCTCACCATAGCTATTAGTTGGATTGTGCGGACCCTCGGGGAAAAGTCAGTGCCTTTAGGACGAGGTGGAAAGCTGGTCAGCTCGCCAAGATGGCATGCTAGGTTGCTTGGCCAACTCACCGTCTTTTCGGCCGGATAGTATTGCCCGATTCTGCGAGTAGCCTAAGGTTCGTCCGCGAGTAACCTAGGGGTTTGTCGTGAATAACCTAGAGTTTTTCCGCGAGTAACCTAGGGCTTTCTCCGCGAGTAAAGCTAGGGCTTTCTCCGCGAGTAACCTAGTGCTTTCTCCGCGAACAACCTAGGGTTTTGCCGCGAATAACCTGCGGTTTTTCCTCGAGTAACCCAGGTTTTATTTCGCGAGTAACTTACGGTTTGTTCCGCAGTTTCTGGGAGAGCAAGTTTTATTTTTCCGAAAAAGTTCTCGGAAAAAGTCTTTTGCTCAACCCGTGAGATTTGTCCAACTCGGAAATAAGAAAAACACTGCAGGGTTTGATAGATTTTATCGTTGCCCTTAGTGATCTGAGATAGAAATCGTGGGCTTGTTTCGTTGCTCTTCCCGTGGCGAAGAGTCGCGATTAGGTTTTCGATTTTGTTGAGTACTACAGCGTTTGCGTGGGCGTTAGCTGTACGAGTAGTCGCTGCTGGAGTTGTTTTACCTGCGTCTTATTGCGAGTTGCGACTTTGTCTTTCATATATCCAGACATCGTTTTGATCAAGCGTATTGCGGCTATGAGTAAGAGTAACCCGACCCCCCCTCCTTCTAGCACCAAACTGTGGGAACCGAGATTCACACTTGTCGATTTCCGTTAAATAAGGAAACTTAGGAAAACCCTAATTTCCCAGAGGAACCGGATCTCTGCGAAAGCCAACGACAAGTAACCAAATAAATGCGGAAAAATATGAAAAACGCAATAAAACGAATTTATAAAGAAAGTCGATCTTATTTCCGATTCGCGTAAGAACGT
>CAKOAT010336265.1:153244-198244 GCA_932364175.1 Eruca vesicaria subsp. sativa
ACATCAGCCCGCTAGTAGGACTCTCGGGAGAAATCACTATGACCCTCGGAACGATCAACTTGGCAGTTCGCGCCGGGAGCATAGTGAAAAACGTCGAATTCGAAGTCGTCGACCGACCTATGTCTTACAACGCAATCGTAGGGACACCGTGGTTAAATTCGATGCAAGCGATTCCGTCAACATACCATATGTGTCTCAAATTTCTGACTCCGAACGGGATCGAGACTATATGGGGAAACTGAAGAACCTCGCAGGTTTGCTACGCCGCGGATTTAAAACGAAAAAATCTGCCGGTCGATATCTCCTCCAAAAAGAAAAAGAAGTCAGTGTCCCTCGACAACGCCCCAGAGCAAGATAAAACGGAACTCTTCTGGCAGTTGCGAGCGGCCGAGGCTTTGGAAGGTAAACGCGAACCAACCTGCGAACCCGTCATCTCGGTATGCATCGACGAGAATTTTCCAGAACGCTGCGTCGAAATCGGTGCGAACTTGAGTGAGACCTTAAAAGTCGAACTCCTGACATGTCTGAAACGAAACTCGAATACGTTCGCTTGGACTGCGAAAGATATGCCATGGATCGACATAAACATCGCATGTCATGAACTTAACGTTGACCCGACATCCAAACCCGTCAAACAAAAAAGACGAAAACTGGGGCCGGAACGCGCCGAAACGGTGAACAGCAAAGTCGACAGACTCCTCAAAGTAGGATCGATCACAGAAGTACGATATCCTGACTGGCTCGCCAATCCCGTGGTCGTAAAGAAAAAGAACGGAAAATGGCAAGTCTGCGTCGATTTCACCGATCTCAATAAAGCGTGTCCGAAAGATAGTTATCCGCTGCCGCACATTGATCGCTTAGTCGAGGCAACCGCGGGAAACAAACTCTTATCTTTCATGGACGCCTTCTCAGGATACAATCAGATCATGATGAATCCCGACGATCGGGAGAAAACCGCATTCATAGCCGATCGTGGAACCTACTGCTATAAAGTGATGCCTTTCGGTCTAAAGAATACTGGCGCGACTTACCAACGACTCGTCAACCGAATGTTCTCCGAACAACTCGGAAAAACAATGGAAGTGTACATCGACGATATGCTCGTGAAATCGCTCAAAGAGCAAGACCACGTTATACACCTCCAGGAATGTTTCGAGAGGCTCAACCTTCATAACATGAAGTTGAACCCGGCAAAGTGTCGGTTTGCCATTGCGTCTGGAGAATTTCTAGGGTACCTCGTCACTTACCGCGGAATCGAGGCTAACCCGAAACAAATCACGGCGCTAATAGAGATGGTCTCTCCCAGGACGAAACGCGAAGTACAAAGACTGACCGGCAGGGTCGCAGCACTTAACCGTTTTATCTCGCGATCAACGGACAAATGTCTACCTTTCTAGGGGACATTAAAGGGAAACAAAAAGTTCGAATGGTCAGAGGAATGCGAGAAGGCTTTCCAACAGCTGAAACATTACCTAGCTACCCCGCTAGTACTCGCGAAACCCGTAGAAGGAGAACCATTATTCCTCTATATCGCAGTATCGACGACCGCCGTAAGTGGCGTCCTTATCCGGGAAGAACGCGGCGAACAAAAGCCGATCTTCTATGTAAGTAAGACACTACTGGACGCGGAGACGCGATATCCGATGATGGAGAAATTGGCTTTGGTCGTGGTCATGTCCGCAAGGAAACTTAGACCGTATTTCCAATCTCACACCATCGTCGTTCCCACTTCGTTCCCTCTCCGCACCATTTTGCACAGTCCCAACCAATCGGGAAGGTTGGCAAAATGGGCGATCGAGCTGAGCGAGTACGATATTGAATATCGCTCAAAGACTTGCGCGAAATCACAAGTGCTCGCAGACTTCATAGTGGAACTCCCGACGGGAAGTACGTCCAACCAAGAGCCAAACTCGACCTGGATCTTGTACGTTGACGGATCCTCGTCCAAACAAGGTTCTGGGATCAGCATCCGAGATGCATCCCCAATGGGAGAAGTATTGGAACAATCATTCCGATTGATTTTCCACGCTTCAAACAACGAAGCCGAGTATGAGGCCTTGATCGCAGGACTACGATTAGCTCACAGGCTGAAGATTCGTAACCTTCACGCGTACTGCGACTCCCAACTAGTGGCTAGCCAATTTTGCGGGGAATACGAAGCAAGGGACGAAAGAATATAAGCGTATCTGATCTTGGTAAAAGATCTAACTCGGAAGTTCGATCAATTCGCTTTGACTAGAATTCCTCGAGCAGAGAATGCCCAGGCAGACGCTTTGGCCGCCCTAGCATCCAGCTCGGATCCTGGTATGAGCAGGGTAATTCCCGTTGAATTTATCGAACACCCTAGCATCGGACCGGCCATAGTCATAAACCTGATCAACGAACCAGAAGACGAGGTGGAGGAAGGCCAACCGGTCGAAGATCAGTCCGATTACGGATTCAATCGTCCGTGGATGGAAACAATCCTCGCATACATAACCAACGGAGAACTTCCGTCAGAAAAATGGGCGGCCCGAAAGATAAAAACCCAGGCCGCACGATACGTCGTAATGGACGGAGAACTTTACAAATGGAGGCTCTCCGAACCACTGATGACTTGCGTGCAAGGGGAGAAAGCGCGGCGGGTTATGCAGGAAGTGCATTCCGGATCTTGCGGAAACCATTCTGGCGGGAGATCCCTCGCAATAAAAATCAAGCGCCACGGATATTTCTGGCCGACGATGGTAAAAGATTGCGAGGATTTTTCGCGAAAATGCGAGAAATGTCAGCAGCACGCTCCGACTATTCACCAACCCGCCGAGGTCCTTTCATCTATCTTGGCACCATACCCGTTCATGAGGTGGTCGATGGATATAGTCGGGCCAATGCACGCGTCAAAACAAAAACGCTTCCTTCTGGTCCTGACCGATTTCTTCTCTAAATGGGTCGAAGCTGACTCCTACGCAAGCATCAAAGACGCTCAGGTAGAAAGTTTCGTATGGAGGAACATAGTCTGTAGACATGGAGTATCATACGAAATCGTGACGGATAACGGATCCCAGTTTATCTCGACTAGATTCGAAGCTTTTTGCGAAAAATGGAAAATACGATTGACAAAATCGACTCCAATATATCCTCAAGGCAACGGACAAGCCGAAACTATTAATAAAACTATCCTCGACGGTCTCAAGAAACGCCTCGACGCCAAAAAGGGAAAATGGGCCGAAGAACTCGAAGGAGTTTTGTGGTCGCATCGCACAACCCCGAGGCGAGCAACGGGCGAAACTCCTTTCGCCCTCGTATACGGAACGGAATGCATGATTCCCGCAGAAGTCGAATTCCCAGGAGTACGTAGGAGACTGCTCCCAGAAAGAGAAGAGACAAACAACCTAATGCTTCTCGACGAACTCGACCTGATTAACGAACGGCGGGATCAGGCACTCGTTCGAATTCAAAACTATCAGCAAGCGGCCGCCAAGTACTATAACGCAAACGTACGTAACCGCAGATTTCACGAAGGCGAGCTAGTCTTACGAAAAGTCTTCCAGAACACTGCAGAACGAAACGCCGGTAAACTAGGAGCAAACTGGGAAGGACCGTACAAGGTCATAAAAGTAGTCCGTCCCAAGCTCTATGCTGTTGGGGAACTCTAGCCGGCGCAAGCAGAGTGGGACCTTCTCCGATAGTCTCTTTCATCATAATATGTGAAGGCTTTCCCGCTCGACCCGAAGCGATAGCTTCTAGCTAGTTCAGTGGATAAGATAGCATATGAAATCGCAAACATGCAGGGCATCAAAATTCCCAGATCCTGGAACGCGATGCACCTCAAAAAATACTATCACTAGGCGGCACGCCCGCAGAACACTGAACTACGAGACGGCTTGATCCCCTTGAAAGGGTACGTAGGCATCTTGTCGCAAGATAAGACCAGCTATCCCCCTCGTTCAAAAGGGGGGGAGTAGGTGAGTATACGTATACTCGTATACTCCCAAAATTTCAAATCTCGAATTTTCTCAAACTTTTTTAGCAAACGCATCGAAAGAAAAAACGAAATTCTGAATATAGCGAGACGTCGACAATGTTCGAAAAAACGTTCTCCTCCAAAAAGCAATAAACAGTCCGTCCGCGACTATAAAATACGCAAAACTTCTTAATATACGTATCCTTCGCGAAGGCCCAAATTGCGCAAACATCTACCGCTTAAAAATAGTTCGTTGCTGATCACAACGAACTCACAACAGTCTTAAACAAACTTAAGTTATCTCGCAGAGATAGCTCTCGAACACCCGACACAAGGGTAATAGCGCTATAAAAGAAATCCAAACATTTGGTCAGCACTTCCGGGCAACTTAGAAATTGTTCCCTGTGAGATGCTCGGTTCCAACCAGACGAATCGTATAAGCCGAGAACCTATCGCGGATTCTAAATCGGTATGGAATCATGTTAAAATCGCAACAGGCAAAACGAAAGCCGACTAGTCATCGCACAGCCTTAACCCGAAAGTAAACCTAGGTCTTGCCCTAAACCCAGCACACTGGTCGCTAACGTCTCAAGGCATGAATCGAGATCCTAAAGGCATGTCTCTTCGTCTATATCTAAACGCACACTCGATTTTCTAAAAATCCTAAAACGAGCAAACGAATAAGGCGATCCACTAAGGGAACGGAATGCGAGACGACAACTCGCAGACCTCCCACAATATCGACTCAAATCAGAAGGTTCAAATAAAACCGATTATCCATTACGAAAATAAAAAGTTGCCGAAGCAACAGGGGATTCAAAGCCATAGAAGGCCAGTCCCAAACAAATACAAAAGCCGCACTCGGCCGAATACATAAAAATCTAATTTTTTAAAAAAAAAAGTCTCATAAGAGACTACAACTTCAAACATTCTCCGCATACGGAGCCTCATCTTCATCCATCGCATTACCTTCACCCTCGACAGCAACCTCCGGGTCGTCACCCTTATCCGCATCAGGCTGAGGTACGTCTTCAGCAGCGAGAATCGGATCGGAATCGCTCCCCTCGACAGGAATAGACCTTTCCGTCACACGGACAGCTGATTCCTCAAAACTCTTCATTTTGCGCTGAAGTCTGCGCAGCTCTGAAGCCTTGGACTTCTTTTCATCCTTCGCTTTGATCAGGGAAACCGCGGTCTTGCCAAGGTCACGATCCAGGTCGCTAATCCGAGCTTCGAGTCGAGACACTTCCGCGGAATGCACTTCTTCTATCGATTTCAGTTTCCCTTCTAGCTGAGCCGACCTCTCCTGCGACTCGGCTAACTCTTTGGCTAAACGCTCAACTTCGGACCCGCACTCTTTGATCATCCCATCGATCAACGAAACAAACTAAAAAAAAAAAAAAACCCAAGAAAGACGGTCAGCTGCGAACATAATCTTTAAAAACGTATGATTGCAAACCCGTACCTTGGTGCGTTGCTGCGACATCGACATCATGCTCAGTGTCTTGCTAGACGAAGCCCCGGTCTCGGAACCCTTCACGGCTCTCTTTCTTGCAGGAGCATCAGGGTTCGAACGAGTTCTCTTGCGGCCTTTCGCTGAAGCAGGCAGCATCGCGCTAAGCGCCGGAAGTCCCAAGACAATCACCCTCTTAGCCGGAGCAGGAGGTCCCAGAATCGTAACTGGATCGACCGCAGTAGGAGCTGCAACCGGTTCAACTGCGGCAGGAGTCGTAACTGATTCAACTGCGGTAAGAGCCACGACCGGTTTGATCACGGCTGGAGACACGACTGGCTCTATCATGGTGGGGGCTACAGCTAGTCCGACCTCAGCAGAAACAGTGACGTTTTCGGCTGCAAGAAGGGGCGAAACAGCAGGCGCACCCGACGGTTCAATGGAAACGCCCGCCGAGGAGCCCACTACCGCATCCGCCGTTTCATCCAAAATAGCCCTGACTTCTCTTGCAAGGACGGATGAATCCACTGGGGGTACGTCGCTCGACACGGCGTCTTCCTCAGCATCGCTACGATCCATCTCGTCTTGAAACAAGAGAAACTCGGAAATCCGAGAATCATGCGGATATGCCGGAGGATTGTCACCGGATGGGACCTCACAGTTTTGCTGATCACCTTGGGAAGAAGAGATCTTAAGAATTTTTCTAGTTAGAAGTTGGAGAGAAACTTGAAAGGTGGAAGATATGAGAAGTAATGATCCAATACTTATAGAAAAAGGAGAGCTCTCCCTCGTAATAAGACGAATCTCAGCCGTAGATTCCGATTAAAATCTAACTCCATCCGACCGCAAAATTTCCTCAAGAAATTGCGGACTGGGGGGCTAACTGTTGGTGTCAAAAACCGTAATCTAGAAATCAACGTCTGCGATAACTTCTGTAAAAGGGGGATCATTACTTTCCGCAAAAGTAATTTATAAAACTCAGAGATCGTTTTATAAAACTCGAGAATCGTTTTATAAAACTCGAAGAATCGTTTTATAAAACTCGAGAATCGTTTTATAAAACTCAAGAATCATTTTATAAAACTCGAAGAATCGTTTTATAAAACTCGAGAATCGTTTTATAAAACTCGAAGAATCGTTTTATAAAACTCGAAGAATCGTTTTATAAAACTCGAGAATCGTTTTATAAAACTCGAGAATCGTTTTATAAAACTCGAAGAATCATTTTATAAAACTCGAAGAATCATTTTATAAAACTCGAGAATCGTTTTATAAAACTCGAAGAATCGTGTTATAAAACACGAGAATCGTTCTATAAAACTCGAGAATCGTTTTATAAAACTCAAAGAATCGTTTTATAAAACTCGAGAATCGTTTTATAAAACTCGAAGAAACGTTTTATAAAACTCGAAGAATCGTTTTACGAAACCGCAAAGAACCGAAACAGCCGTAAAACGCGAACTAGTCACGACTAGTTCTCCCATGGGCGAACCAAGCCGGCCCGTCTTAGTTCGCCGATGGGCGAACTAAAAGACACTCAACTAGTTCGCCCATCGGCGAACTAAGCCGGTCCGGCTTAGTTCGCCGATGGGCGGACTAAAGACTTCTCGGATATCCCGCGCCTCGATCTCCCGCATCTCCGATTCAAAACTTACGTCTTTCGACACGGTCGCATTCTGTACCGCGGCCGAAACGTCTCCCGTTCCGTCTCGTTCCGACCTATCATTCAAGTTTTACGATAAAAATCGTAAAACTTCGCTTTCTCGAAAAGAACTCGAGGAAATCGTATAAAACGGCAACGGTTAAACGAAACACCGAACATTGCCTAAACTATACGATTTATTCGAGATTTCTCGTTAAAATCATAAAAACTCGTTTTAAATAAAAAACGTCGAGAGAATCGTAAAAAAAGGCATCGGATCAGGAACGGTCTCGTTAAAGTTGTAAAACGGTTTTTATCGTAAAACGGCCCGAAAGGTCCTAAAACACGATAAAAACCCATCTCGCGACGTTAACGAAATCTAACCCAAAAGATTGGATAACGTTTGGACGGTTTATTCACAGAAGAAAAATAAAAGGCAAGTTTGAAGATAAATAGAAGATTTCCGCAGAAGAAAAAGGAAGGATCGAGAAAAATGGAAGATTCCCGAAATACTCAAATCTGGGCGAAATGGAAAGATCGAACCGTCAAGGCAAGGAGTATATAAACCAGAGGCGTAGGGCAGAAGAGGAGGACGAAATTCAGACCTAAAAAGACGGCTGCTAGCTTAGAATTTAGGACTTAGCGTTTCGAATAGCAATCTAGATCCTTAGAACGTTTCNAGGATCGAGAAAAATGGAAGATTCCCGAAATACTCAAATCTGGGCGAAATGGAAAGATCGAACCGTCAAGGCAAGGAGTATATAAACCAGAGGCGTAGGGCAGAAGAGGAGGACGAAATTCAGACCTAAAAAGACGGCTGCTAGCTTAGAATTTAGGACTTAGCGTTTCGAATAGCAATCTAGATCCTTAGAACGTTTCGACGTCTAAGTTCTTCAATTCTTTTTGTAACAGTTGTCAATTCTTCATTCAATAAAAGCTTTCATACAAGTTCTTATCTCTTTGTTCTTTATTGTTCATCCATTTTCTTTTAAATTCGTTTATTTTAGTGATTTCCGCAGAGATCCAGGACCTCGGGAAAATTAGGGTTTCACCCTAAGTTTCCATATTTGACGGAAAATCGACAGTGTGGATTTCGATTCCCACAGTTTGGCGCTAGAAGGAGGGGGGGGGTCGGATTCTCTTACACAATAATCGCTTAAACGAACGAGAAATAACATGCCTAATCTGAACGGCGACGTCATCTCGTTCGAACCGAGCATGGTAACTTACCGGAGAAAGACTCCGAAAAAGATAACCCTGACGTGACGCTAAACGAATCAGACAAATCTCCCACTCACAGACAGGAGACCGAGGAAGATGGCGTCGAAAGGGTTAACCTGAAAATGAGCGACCAATCCGACTCGTCGGATAGAAGGAAAACTCGCAGCCCTCTATCGGAGTCTTCTCCCGAGCGTTCTCTTATTAGAGACGAGGAGGAGCTCTATTTTGCGCAACACGCAAAAACAGCCGAGGAACGGTCTCCAGTTACTCGCATCAAACGCCGACGAGGTCGGAAAACTGCTGGTAGCGGTAAAATAGCGGAAAACTGCATCTGTGATCTCCATGACTACATCACTAAAATGGCCGCAGCGGTAAAAGCGGTGAAATCTCAAATTGACCATGCTACCAGCACCGCACCCGAAATCGATCGGCTGCTATACGAATCTCGTAAAACGCCTTTTACGGCTCGCATCACTGAGGTCAAGCTACCCGATCCAGGAAAGCTCAAGGTGCCAACTTACGACAGGACGACTGATCCCCAAGCGCACCTGCAGGCCTTCCAGATTACCATGGGACGAGCCAAACTCAAGGATCACGAAAAAGACGCGGGCTACTGCCGTCTATTCGTCGAAAACCTAGAAGAAGCAGCGCTCGAGTGGTTCTCCAAACTTAGGAGGAATTCAATCGGGAGTTTCCGCCAGCTTGCTTCCGAATTCTTGAAGCAGTACTCGATGTTTATAAATCGGGAAACTTCCGTCGCTGATCTCTGGAGCTTGTCGAGAAGGAGGACGAATCCCTTCGCGACTTCATGAGCAGGTTCAAGCTCGTCATGGCTAGGGTTAGCGGGATAAGCGACAAAGCCGCCATCAACACGCTCAGAAAATTGCCCTGGTTAAAGTCAAAGTTCCGAAAGTGGATAACTTTCGAAATACCGCGGACGATCCAGGACGCGCTCCACAAAGCTACCGATTACATAACCATCGAAGAGGAGACTAAATCCTGTCCGAAAAGCATAAGCCGGCGAAAACGTCAGCAAAGGACATCTCGTCCGAGCAGAAGCTGAAAAATAAAAACTCTCGTAACGAGAAATTCATCCATCACGAGGGACATGATCTCCAAGGGGCGCACAACTACGCCATCAATTCCGGATTGGAACAAGGGCGAACTACGGGGAACACGTGGTCAAGGAATCCGAATTACGACAAAAATTCCTTCTGCAATCTCCACCAAACTCGCGGGCACTCTACCGTGAACTGCAAAGTTCTCGGCGCCAGACTTGCCGAAAAATTGCTCGCAGGAGAACTCTCCGAGATATCCAGCGTGAAGAACCTCATCCGCGATTCAGATCGCCCCCCGAAAAACGGTAGGAACTCGCGAGCGGAAACTCCACCTCAAGGGAACCAGTCGGGCGAAAAACGCGGACGAAGACAAGATGAGAAAGGTAACGACGCTAACCGCCGGAAGATCAATATGGTCATCGGCGAATCGCAATACTACAGCGATACCATCTCATCTATCAAGTCCTACCAACGAAAAGCCGAAACCAGCTCGAGTTGGAAGGTACCATCGGATAACACTCCAAAGGGGGTGATCTCTTTCGATGACGCAGAAACCGGCGGAATCGATAAACCACACGTCGATCCTCTCGTCATTGACTTAGTCATAAGCAACTTAGAAGTCGCTCGAATCCTGGTCGATACTGGAAGCACCGTCAACATAATCTTCCACAACACATTGGCACGAATGGGAATTGATATATCGGAGATTGAGCCAATACCAAAGCCGTTAACCAGTTTCTCCGGCAAAACATCTATGACTCTAGGATCGATCCGACTTCCGGTCGCCGCGAAAGAAGTGACGAAAATCTTCAACTTCGCAGTCGTTGATTCCCCAACTATCTACAACGTAATCATGGGCACGCCTTGGATAAACTTCATGAAGGCGGTTCTGTCGACATACCACTTAGGCATCAAATTTCCGACACCTATGGGAGTCGCTGCAATTTGGGGATGCCAAACACAATCATGATCTTGCTTTTTAGCTGAACATAAGCTAAGGCAATTGGCGGTCGCAATCATGAAACCGAAACACGCAAAGTTCACACCACCTCCCGTGGAAAACGACCACAACCAGCAACGTTAGAGAAGCAACAAGCTTCCGCACCCATCGCTTCTACCCAACCGGAGGAGAAAAACCCGGACCAAGACGCCGATCCAGCGACTAAAGCGATCGAGAAGTCTGCGACAACCGAGTAAACATACTCGCATCAACAATCAGAACTACGAAATGGCTTGATTTTCGAGAGGAATATATAGGCAGCTCGCCTAAAGACGAGTTCAGCTATCCCCCTTTCCGAAACCGGGGGGGGGGGGAGTGGGTTCGTATACGAGTATTCGTATACTCCCAAATTTTAAGATATTCCTTTGTAATCAAAATTTTCGAAACTTTTTAATAAAGACAAAGTTAGAATATCATAAAATCTTTCTACTATCTAAAAGCGTAACAAAAAACTCCAAACATCCGGAAACTACTTCCGCAGTAACAACTACTTAATCGTTTCGACAAAAAAACTTATACCCTAAATACTATTTAAAAGCGTAACAACAAACTCCAAACATCCGGACACTACTTCCGCAGTAACAACTACTTAATCATTTCGACAAAAAAACTTATACACTAAATATTTTTGAAAAGAACCGAAGACGTCGCCTAAAGTCTTAGAGAAATATTTTGCAAAATTCCGTCCGCGACTATAAAATCACAAATGCTCGGCGATTGGCCCCGTCAAGCACACTAGCCATCCTAAACAAACGCACCGACCCACTGATCCGCATACATCCGACTAGGATAAAATAACGCGCTATGAAAGAAATCCAAATTTTTGGTCAGCACTTCCGGACAACTTAGAAATTGTTCTCGGTGAGATGATCGATTCCAACCAGACAAACTGTATAAGCCGAGAACCTATCGCGGATTCTAAATCAGTATGGAATTAGGTTAAAATTGCAACAGGCAAAAGGAAAGTAAATCTAGGTCTTGCCCTAAACCCATCACAATGGTCTCTAACGTCCCAAGGCATGAATTGAGATCCTAAAGGCATATCTTTTCGCCCACATCTAAACACTCGCGAAAATCGAAACACTCCGAGTAAACGAACCGGACGGTCAACACCAGGTACACGCCGCCCAGCGGCAGGCATTCAAAGCCATCAACGGCCAGTCCCGAAAAGACACAACAGCAACATCATAAAAATAAGACATCATATATCAAAATCACAAAATCCGGATGCCGAGTTTTGGCCAACACCAGCATCAGTCCAGAGCTGATCAACTTCGCCGCTCGCGTCCGGGATCTCTGGTCCGACCTCTACTGAATCCGGCGACACAACAATAAGAGTCCATTGCTCCCACATTCGCGCCCTAAGGTCAAAGAGTGTTGGCTGCATATCTCTCCTCCCATCCAAACGCTCCATCTGCTCGGAAAATTCTTTGGGATAGGAGTAACCCTCATTCTGAGTAAGGGATAACCCGTGAACGACACCGCGACACTCAAGATAGTCGCCGTTGGCCCATTGACAAACTTCAACATTCGAGTAGCTGGTCGCAAATCATTCGTGACGAGCACTCACTTCCTCAGCAACCTCTATTTTGCCCGCTCAGCGAGCACGACGAACTCTCTGATCAGAAAGCTCCTTAGCACGACGAGAGTTAGCCGCATATTCGCTCTTCACGCGAGTGACTTCCTTTTCGGCCCATTCTTCGGGAGGATTGGCATCGATTTCCACCCAAAGGCGAGCAACTTCTTTTTCAGCCATGTCCGCGCGAAACTCAGAAAGACGGGCTTCGGTGCTGCGATCATTCAAGGCTCGGCTCATGATCAGAAGGCTCTGCGAAAAGAAGGACGAAAGGATAAGCGAAACTATTCGATCATAAGTCATTTAAAATAAAAGAGACCTCATTAGCTTGCTCGGATGCTTTGGCAGACTCTGGAACATAGCCAAGATCGCCATCCGAGAAATTAGAAGTCGATGATCCACCTGCACGTGCCCAAACGCCCTCGTTCACCTGACTGTCAAGGAAATCCTTGAGTATGTTTTTAGGAGAAGCGACACGGACGGATGTGTCATCATCAACGACCACATTCTTATCCTTTCGGGATCTCGACTTATTCCTCCTCGTTGGGGAAGTGTATGGAATGAATTCTCCTATACACAGATCCTCTTCAAAAATCGGAGAGTCTACAAGAAACCAAGACTGAAATAGGGCGACCGGACGACGAACACGCTGCGGAGAAAAACTGCTCCAGCTAGCATCCCCATCTTGAAGCTAAGCAATAACGGTTGAAAAATCCGCTGGGAACGGAGGCAAGGGGTTGGTCTCTGCGGAAAAGAAAACCAAATGAGTAAAAGGAAAAGGGGATCTTCTAAAAGATCATATGCATCACGTACCTTTCTGACCCCATTTGGGAATGCAGTTCTCCTTTACTGATGCACTATCGATACGGACGTAGAAGAAATTCTTCTACCAAGAACGATAATCTGATATGCAACCGGTGACTATTTCTTTAGGAGAGGATAATTTAATCATGTGCGACGTCCTCTAAGGTTTCAATAAACCCTCGAGGTGATCAACACTAAGAACTATCCCTCGTTCGTAACTAAACATCAGTAGACCAATGAGCTGCTGCATAGCGCACGGGGTCATTTGGCTTATCGATAGCCCTAGGCGATGGAGATATCGGACGATAATCTCCGGAATCGGAAACCACAAGTGGCATTGCATCAAAAACACATCATAGCACTCTCCTTTGCACTCTCTCCAGCTGATGGAAGACGAAACCCTACCGCGTCTGGGACATGGCAAAACTCCCGAATGGATTCAAGACCATTAGGGCAAACCGAACTCGGGCATCCGGGAACATAGTTGGCATTGAACGGAGATTGGAACCCAGGTTCCAGGCCTGCTAAGCCTCGTGCCACCTCCAGTCGCCCAATACGCCTCAGCGTCTTCCGAACTAACCAATGGAATCGAAAACTCCTCCTTCGGAACTACAGTGCGAGGCTGTGAGTTTGTTCCTTCAGAACCGTGACGATCGAAACTGGTTCCGGAACGAGTTCTTCTCTTTGAAAAAATGTTTAGTGAAAATGAGAGAAAGAGATTCAAAGGGAAAGGAAGAGAGAAAACTTCTTGAACCTTAGATAAGTTATGGAAGGAAGTGAGTTAATAATTTAAAAATTTACTCCATATACATATAAGAGAAAGTTTTACTATTCACCTTTGAACTTTTGGCCATTAAATTCCGCCTAATTCTACCAAACTTGCAGAACAAGTTCGAACCGCTCGCAAGAACTCCACGATTCTTACGAGCTGGGGGGCTAACTGTTGGGATCAAAATCGGTACGACGGAATCAATGACCAAAACTTTCCGCAAAAATAAAAATACGTTTTATAAAACCAAGTTGTTTTATTAAATTCTAAGGACTTTCCGAACAAAGGAAATCCGAGGAAAACTTGGAAATCATCATCTCGGAAGAACGAACGAAACGATCGCCGATTACACAATTGCCCAAGTTAAGCAAAAACCGCAAAAAACCGCATCTACCATAACCGCGAGCAGGTTCGACCGGACCAAGTTCAATGTACAACGAGCTGAACCAGCCGGTTCAGCTTGCTGTACGGCAAACTGGTCGGTCTCGGACCAGCTTGGCGTACGGCGAGCTGGTCACCTTAACGCAGCTCGCCGTACGGCGAGCTGAACCAATCCGGTTCGGCTAGCCATACGTCGAGCTGACTGTCCCGAGCCTCGATCTCCCACGTCCTTGACACAAAGCACACGTCCTTTGGTTTGATCATGCTCTAAACCATGGTCGAAACGTCTCTCGTTTCGTCTCGATCTGTCTTACCATTTAAGTCTTACGATAAAAATCGTAAAAATCTTCTTTTCTCGTCAAGTTCGGGAAGATCGTATAAAACGTCGACGATTAAACGAAACATCGTGCATTGTCAAGCTATACGATCAACTCGAGAAATCATATAAAAAAACGGCATTGTGTCAGGAAACTATCTCGTCTAAAAACTGTAAAACAGTTTTTATCGCAAAACGGCTCGGACAGCCCAAATGCGCGATAAAAGTCCACTTATGACTTTAAACGAAATCCACCCCAAAGATACAATGACGGTTGTAAGATTTACTCGCAAAAAGAAGATAAATGTCAAGTTTGAAGATAAATAGAAGATTTCCGCGTAGAAAAAGGAAAGATCGAGATTAATGGAAGATTCCCGATAAACTCAAATCTGGGCAAAAAGGAAGGACTAAACCGCCAAAAGGAGGGAGTATATAAGCAGAAGGCAGAGGACAGAAGCAAACGACAAGTTTTCAGAGCTTTCACCACCAAACTTAGCACTTAGGAATATTTCCGTTTTCTTTATCGAGCTGCGTCTCAACTAGGGTTTTAGTCTTAGATTGCTAGGGTTAGGAATCTCGCTGACGGCTCACGCAGCTAAGGCTTACTCTTGTTGTACCGTTCTTACGCGAATTCAGAATAAGAATCCTTTTGCTCTCAATCTCGTTTTCTTTACATCTCTTTAACTTATTCATATTAATCGCGTTCTTGATTGCTTGTGTGCGGTTCCGCAGATAGCCGGGTCCTCTGGGAAGTTAGGGTTTACTCTAAATTCCTAAATTTACGTAATCTTGACAGAGGTGAATTTCGGTTCCCACAGCTTCCACCTTTAGATTGAAACTTAATCACCCAAGATCAATTCCCTTATCCCATGAGTTCTCTCATCTCATTTAGAAAGAAAGTTTTGATCTTTATTGCTTAATTTGTAGTTTCTTACTTAAAAATCATCTCACCTATTGATAACACTTAGATTAAGCATGGTCTTCTATTCCCTTTGGTTTATAATCATTTAGAAATGGTTTGACATCTTTTATATTACAACATTTGATTAGGATCCTCAAAATTCCTATTATCAGTCGTTGGTGGTGGTTGGAGCAGAGTCGTTATTTGGTGGTGCTGGGTATTCTGTTTGAGGAATCGATGGAGAAGGGTTAGTTGTTTGTAGTTTTGAATTATGATATGTAGTGGTTAGGCCTGAATTATTTTGGGCTGCTGTAGGGTTGGGAAGTGTTTGGTCTGTGGGTATTGGGTTGAGGGTAGGATTCTGGACTTGGGTATTTAGCCCATTATTGTGATGGGCATGTGGCCCAGAGTGAGGTAAAATTGGAGACGATGAGGGTTTAGTAGGACATACCTGAGACGACGTTGACGGTGGCTGAGTCGAAGACGATGTTGTTGATGAAGGATCGAGCTCGGGGGGTTCACTTGAGGTGTGTAGGGGAGAGGCAGAATCGGAATAATCGACGAAGCTTGAGAGCCTGATGGTTGCGGAGAAGTGGGAGTTGGATTAGGAGAGGAAGGTGTTGTATTTCTCGGAAAAGGAAATCGATCCTCTACAAATTATACATGGCGTGAGGTAAAGACCCGACCCGAAGATCGCTGAAGACAAAGGTAGGCACTTTGTGCGTTGAGTATCCCATGAACACACATTCCGTAGATTGATCTTCAAGTTTGTGATTGGTGTAGGGACGCAACCACAGGAAACAGAGGCAGCCAAACACTTTTAGTTTTCGATAGTTCGGAGAGACGCCAAATAGCTTCTGATACGGCGACTGATGAGAAAGGATTGGTGTGGGCATACGGTTTATCAAGTAAACCGCCGTCTGGAAGGCATAAGTCCAATATGATTGAATGCTGCAGATAATAGAGTCAAGCCTGTCTCGACAATATGCCTGTGCTTCCTCCCTGATAGACCTTCATGTTCTGGTGTGTGAGGAGGCGTCGTCAGATGCGAAATTCCATCTTGAGACAGGTATGCTCGCAAAGCAATATATTCACCTCCGTTATCAGAATATAAGGTACCTATCTTCGTGTTAAATCTGTTTTCTACCAAAGGTTTAAACGCTTGAAGTATTTCTTTGACTTCAGACTTTCTTTTGAGAGGATAGAGCCATAAATATATATCGAAGAGGTTTGGTTGAGGTGATTGTAGATTGAGAGAAAGGAAGCTTATGGTTTTTATTCAATAGGCAATCAGAACAAGAAATAGGAGTTTGAGTGGAGTGCAATACGGGTAAAGAAAATTTAGAAATAGTGAGTTTGAGTGGAGTCCAACATCCCATGCCGCCTTCTTCATCCACGGCGTGCTCGAACCATGACGACGGCAAGCTCGAGACCATGAAGACGGTGATATCGAGACCATGACAACGGCAACGATGTTTAGACTCGTCGAAAGAGACAAATAAGTGGTGGTGGTGGTGGTGAGCTTGATGGCTCCAGTCAGAGAAGAAGAGAATGATGTGGATTGGTGACGATGATAGACATGAATCTGTAGTGTGTAGTGGAGAAGAATATTGAGAGACAGAGGCGACGAGGTTTGATGGTGACGATGAGTCTGGTATTAAGGAAACTAATCTAGATATGTAAAGGATCGTATATTTATTAGTCTAAAACCCTAATGTCCTCTGTATACATAAACTCCATGTACATTACATTGTTAATACAAGTCTTTTCATTATATATATGGTATAATATAGATAATGAAATGACTTGTATTAACAATCTAATGTACATGGAGTTTTAATATAGACAGAGTACACTAGGGTCAACCTAGCAAACCAACCTACGTAGAACGTAGAGCTTTTCCCGTGATCCATTTCATGTCAACTCTAATTAGTTATACTAATGACTCTAAGATCCTTTACATATCTAGACTAATTTCCTTAATACAAGACTCATCGTCACCATCAAACCTCGTCGCCTCTGTCTCTCAGTATCCTTCTCCACTACACACTACAGATTCATGTCTATCATCGTCACCAATCCACATAATTCTCTTCTTCTCTGTGCGCTACGATCTAGTCAGCGACTAGTCTCTTCTGTTACCTTCTCTTTGGGGATTCCACGATGACGGATGTTCTTATGAACTTTGATCAAAGCTTCAGTTCTTCAATAGGTTCATTACCAAACAATATTGTTAGAGAAAGCTACGTGATCCACCTCATGCTTGTGTTTCCTCTGCTCAACTTCTCTTTAAGAGCCAACCTGGATGAACTCTTGTTCCTTTTGAAGATTTCTTTGGTGAATGACAATAAAAGATTCTCTAGACTCGCTTTTCCGTTGCTCATATCTTGTTTCTTGGCTGCCAATGCTATACCGGACATTTGATACTTCTTTCAGTTCCTAGGATCAACTTCTACAGTCTCTATAGCATTCATCTTTCCAGCTGCAATTGTCCTAAGGTATGACTATTTTAGGAATTAGTCTTCTATACTTCTATTGAATCAAGGTTCAAATCTGATACGGTGTTTTTGGAAAATTGGAAGGAATGTGAATGGTATCTCAACATTAAGAGAGAAGGTTGTTGCTTCAGTAATGCTTGCTCTTGCGGTTGCCACAAGTATCATTGCTTCACAAAGACAGAAGAAGCATAAAAATTCTCTGCAGTCCCATTCTCTTCCAGAATATGTAAGATGGTAGGAGCTTCAAGCTTGCATTGTATTTTTCATATCAATGTAAAATAGGTTGTGAATAAGTGGTGTAATAGCAACTTTATGGAATTGGAATGTGTATACTGGGGGAAAAGATTGAATCAAACAAACAAGAAGATAAAATATCATTTCTTGCTTATTTGCCAGCTATATGGAAATGACAAGAGATACTTTTTACAAAATTATCCAATGATTGAAGCAAAGACTAAAACCAAACTAAATGTTAAAAGTTAACACACATCGTGCAAGCACCGTATCCTAGTTGTAGTTAAGGTTTAAAGGCTTCTACACCTAGGTATGTGGTTTGAACCCCAAACTATGCAATTTCTTGCACATTGCACATTATAGAAGATCCATGTTTCAATCTCGTAGAAAGCGTTTTATTAAACAATTATGCAGACTACAGAAGAACTATTTACAAGGGATCTTTAACATGGTGTAGATAAATTCGGTCAGTCGTGGATCTTCATAGGACGGCTTGGGTTATGCACTTAGACGTAGATCCTTAAAAGGTTGATAGCATTGTTGGTTGTTGAATCATCTATGTAATCTTTCTCATAATTGTACTATCATAATAAATCAGCGTTAAAAAAGAAGGTTAAAACACAACATATATTAGCTCCATTTTTTCAGACAAGCCATAGACAACATGATAATAGTTCCCAGATCCTGGGAAAATCATATGATCATAGCAAGAACTCAACATAACTTGATTTGTTCACAGTAAGCAAATAAGTTCCAAATCGAATACTAACCTGCTTTGTTCACAGTACACATTTTAATATAATTGCTCAGTACAACCAGTTGGTTCTAAAAATCGCGAGATGATGATTAGGCATCTAATAGAGGATTCTTGTTTAGGCAGACGCCTAGGTCGTCGTCTAGACCAATTTATAAAAGAAGAAGAAAATAACGTAGAAATGTAATATAGATCAAGCGTTGTCTAGACCAATTTCTAAAACAAGAAGAAAATAACGTAGAAATGTACTATAGATCTTTCATTTGAGATAATCTAATGCTTTTTTTAGAAGTCCAAAGAGGCATGTGATATTGTAATTGAACTAGCATTTTCCAGTCACATTTTAAACAAATAATTAAATTTTTATAGAAGTATTAATATTATATATGGTGAAACACTCTTCAGAGTATTTAACCTAACCACTAGTAATGCTCAAACGAATCCTACAAAGAAAGTTTGCTTATTATATATTTTGGTTCAAAAAAAAAGATCAAGACTAATCCCTCAGATTCGACTCGGATGAGCTGATCACTATGGTGACATTATTATTTTCAGAAAGCACTGGAACCATCTCAAGCAACTCTTCAGAAATTCGACCGTGATCATAACTTTCCAACCAAACGACCATCTTCTCTAATGTCTTTGTGTTTTTAAACATAAGTTCCATGAACAAAGCCACGTGCTTCGACTCTATATCACAATCTCTAATGTTCTCAAAGACCCTCGCTTTCACACTCCAGCACTGATCCGAATTCAAGCTTTTCAAATCCAAGTAGGTGTCAATACGTCTCTCCTGTACATCAGAAAAGGTTTTCAATAAACTGGGTGCATGTTAATATTTCAAATTCTAACAAACCGAAAATGAAAGGATATGGTTCAAACTCGCCAGTAGTTAGAATGGTCAAGGATGATAAGAAAATAAAAGAGTGTTATGGAAAAAATACCGGTAAGGCGCTGTAATATTCACTTGTGTGTATAATTGTTAGCTTCTTCAGTTCAGGTGAGTTTTGTAGCATCCTAACTATACCAGGGATTACATATTGAGAGATCATTGTCACAAGTGTCAAATTTTTGACCTTGAGGCTTGGAAACGGAACACAACGAAGTTCGGCAAGAGATAAAATCTAACAAAAAGCATAGATAGATATAGTAAATACCGAAACAAAAATCTCTACAAGAAATTAAAAAATAAAGCTTACGAAAATATTGAAAGACAAGAATCATCATTGCTCAACGACGAGTGTTGCTCTTTACAAACACTTATAGAGTCAATTTATTTTCTGGTCATCAATTTGTTTTTTATTCTTAAAGTGAGTACAATTGGAGACTCACTCTATTATAGAATCACTTTAGTTTGAAAAAAAAGAAAAGAATAAACCATTAGAGATGGTCTAAGAGAGAGTGCATATAACACAAATTTATTGGAAATCAAAGCCTAATGAAAAGTAAGTTGTAGGCTTAACATAGACTAATATGCCTAGTAAAAAGTAAGTGATTCGGCTACAGTGGAAGGATCTAAGATTTTGGGGTTCATACACATACTAAACATTTTAACAAAAATAAAATTCATAGTTTTAGTTTCTGCAGAATTAGAGGAACTCAATAATGTACATTTATTCTTTGGAATACACGAATCACATACCTTAAGAAAGTTTTCCCCGAAAGTAAGTTTTTCTATATTCTGCAACTTCTCTAGCATCTGTACTTGAAGAAAATCATCTTCCGGATCTGCAGGTCCAGAAAAGCAAATGTCTACTCTAGCTTTATTTAAAGACGAGACATCAACTAAAGTACATGGTATCTGAGAGTTTGTCAATCTGAGATGACGAATAAGCGGTGCAACGATCTGCTTCGGACCCGGAAACCAAGTGTTGCGGTAGATTTCTAACGTTCTCAGACTCAACGCTTTGCTAAGATCAAGAACCATCAGTTCATTGCAAAAAGACAGGGATAAGCTTTCGAGAACCGGACATCCAGATATAATCTTATCAATGCATTTGTCATAGAGCGTGAAATAATTCAAGGACAGCATCTTCAAAGATGTCCAAGACACGTAACTGGGGATTTTCAAACCACTATACGAACCGTCAACACTGATTTGCCTGATAGAGTTATTGATATAGAAGAAATCAGGAACCTTAGAAACTATCAAAGACATATTCTCCACGTTTCGGGACATAGCGAACTCGATCCATCTGTTTACGTAAGGACTATTCTTGTCTCTCACGTTGGCCCACAGCTCGAAATTCAACATCTTGCGAACCGTGTAGCGTTCTATGAATTTGATGAACGAATCACCTTCCGGCCCATGCTTATACAATTTTAAGTGGAGGCTAGGTGTACCGAACCATACATACCTCCATCTTTTGGACAAGATAGAAGTTCTGATGGCTATATCGGTCTCAAGAGAGGAGAGGATAGTTTGGAGGATCACATCAGGTAGTAAACTGATTGAGTCTACACCGTCTCCGTTTCTGCCTTCCTCCGCCATCGTAAGTTATGATTTGCAATAGTTTGTTGCCACCAATGTTTATATCTACTTTATAGAAAACACTATGGGGAATATGATAAAAAAAAAAAAAAATCTACAAATTAACTAATGTATTCTCTCATTCTAAAGATTCCTATATTTTTTTCTACTTTAATCAAAACTATTCTTAATTAAAGGCAGCTAATATATCTTAAAATCCTATATATTAATAATATTGTATTACTTTAATTAGACATATGATACTAGATATATTAAATCTAGTCGTTTTGTTGTTTTACCACCTATTTAGTTATCATTTAGATATACTGGATTACGTCTATTTATCTATATTCAACTCATAATTTTAATTTTAAATATATCAAATTATGATTAATTTTTTTCATTTACGTAGGTTGTTGTCTTAAATATGTTAGTATATTATATTATGTATAACTTAAGACCTGTGTTTAAATTATAATTATTAAACATAAATAATCTTGTGTTCTTTAAAATTATGTTTTAAAAGAAATAATGATTCTTTTTATAATATCAAAATTATATATATATATATATATATATATATATATATATATATTTCATCTAAGAAAATATAGCTATAAATACATATTTTATTGCTACAAAAGTATAATTTGTGTTATTTAAATATTTTTAAATGAAATATTTCTATTTTATGAATTTTCCTTTTTAATGAAATCATATTATATAGATACATTTTCGTTTTTAATTTTTTTTTAAACTTTATAATTCTTTCCTTTTTATTATATATGTTATTTGGAAAATTTGAAAAAAAAAAGAAAACAAAAAGAAATATAAGAAAATATATTTCATCTAAGAAAATATAGCTATAAAGACATATTTTATTACTTCAAAAGTATAATTTATGTTATTTAAATATTTTTAAATGAAATATTTCTATTTTATGAACTTTCCTTTTAAATGAAATCATATTATATATATACATTTTCGTTTGTGATTTTTTTTTTAAATTTATAATTGTTCCTTTTATTATATATGTTATTTGGAAAATTTGAAAAAACAAAAGAAAACTAAAAAATATCAATAATAGTGTTTAAATGTAATATTTTTAATTCATTAGGAGTATCAGTGTAATCAACCATCGTAAAAGTTAACGTAAACGCGACACATAGGAAACTAACTTTTCAAATAATATTATAGAAATATTACATCTGGAATAAAATATAAAAACTGTTAAGAAGTATTTTAAATTGCTAGTAACCATAATTAATGAGCTAACTATTGGAAATAAATTGCGTCAATATAATACACTTAATAATTTCCATTTTACGAAGTGACCCGATCATCTCTTCTGTTAGAAAGACTTGAACAGGAGGAGACGAGCCTCATACTTGTGCTTTCCCAAACGAGGTGGACGTATCTTGAGCACCTCCTCTTTAGCGATGGTTTGTCGTATCAGTTTTTCTTTACCTTCTTCAGCTATTTCTTTTATGATTTTGGGCAAGCTACCATAAAGAATTCATAGTAAGAACTAAGAACGAGGATAGTTTGGGCAAAACATGCATTACTCAGTACCTGTTAATCTCTTTTGATAGCTTCTCTTTATGCTTTTCCTTAGTCTCCTCCTTTCGTAGTGCCTTTTGTGTAGATCGCTTGTTCAACACCACACGAGTTAGAGTTACCCTCTTTGTTGTTCTTGCAGTTCTGCAGAATAAAGATCTTAAAAACATGAAATCCAACTCTTAGCCAATGCAGTATGTAATGAAAAGAAGAGCTTACTTATTCCCAGCCTCAGAGAGCTTCTTTTGCTGTTTCATCTTCAGCTTCGCTACCATTGTCCACACCAAGAAAGTAGTCACTCTTCCCATTAATTATTCTATAAATACACTCAAAAGACTAGCCTCGTCTTCAATGTTTGGGTCTCCTCCATCAATAACATATAAAGATTACTCTTTTAAACTAACACGTTAGATTCTATCATTGTACTGATTCTAATGTATCATAAAGGTGAATACTTTGCAGCTCATAAACATCAAGGGAGCTAAGCACACAAACTCCAAACAAAACCCTTAAACATGAGGGAGGTAAGACTGAGAACCCGTGAGACTTCTCGACGCGGAAGAGATCTTCTGATAGACCATGATTTTGACCCGCTTTTAGCCATAGTTTTGATATGTTTTTATGAGTTTTATATATGTTTTGGAGTCTATTAGGTATGTTTTCAGGTTCAGGAGCACTTTGGAGTAAAATGATGATTTAGGTGCCCTTTTGGAGCTTAAAGGAGAGTTTTCTGAGATGACTATGAAGATCAGATAATGAGTACACATATCGATCGGTAATGATGATTACACAGGGTGTGTATCGATCGATGACGCTTCTATTGAAGATGAAGTCGAGATACTCCATCGATCTATGTACACCATGTACCATCGATCGATATAATGCGTGGAGAACAAGTTCAACTTGGCCGACTTGAAGCCCAAGTCTTCCCAATATTACAAAAATACCCCTGACAAATTTTTAACCTAATGGAACTCTTATTTATAGTTTTTGCCTTTGTGTTTGGCAAAGGGTGCTTTACATGCTTTTTGTGTTTCTAATACCTTTTGATACCTTTTGTACTTGAAAAGCTTTGCACACTTTTCTTGTTACTTTGTTCTATTCTATAAAGTATTCCTTTTCATCTTAATTTCTTAAAGGTTATAGAATTTTATATTTAAGGGAAACACACAAAGAGATTTGTTGTTCCAAGAACCAAAAGTTCAATCCTCTATCTATGAGTTTCTATTATTACCTAGTTGTAATGAATCTCTCAGTTATGTCTGAGTAGATCTCTTTGTTAGATTTAGGGTTCAAATAGTTATGAGGGATTAGCCCCAACTGTGGAATGTTGAATTGTTGATATTCAATATCCAAATGAACCCTAATGCTTACTCTAAAGTAGCTACCTAGAGTATGATCATGGATGTGATTTAACTTGTTTATCATTGTTCTGAAATCATTTGGCATAAGCTTAGATCCTCTAGGGTTGTGCGAGAGCCGGTCTATGATCTTGGTGAACACAGTTTTGATTCGATCTTATGCTATATCGATCGATACTCCTATAGAGTAATCGATCGACAGCAACCCATATCGTCCGATATCGCTGTCAAAACATCGGTCGATATTGCTGGCAATAAGTTCAATGGATGTGTATATTTAGCGACTGCTATTAGATCTATCTAAGAATCAAAGTTCTCATATATCTTGCAAGCAATTCATTAAAACATCTGTAGCATTATAATCTTGATTATCTGTATAGCAACATTGAATCTAACTATTTTCTTTTATTGTTTCAAACCTAAAATCCATTCTCTTAAGCAACTTACCATTGCTTACAAACTGCAAATTTACTATTTTAAACTTTTTCAACCTAGCATAATCATTTAGATTATATCTATTGTATTCCTTAGTTCCCTATGGATTCGATCCCTAAGTACTACAACTGAACCTCTTATTTGAGAGAGTAATTCACTTAGGGTTAAACATTTGAGTGATATCAAATTAGGCGCCGTTGCCGGGGAACTTTGATAACATTAGATTTAATCTGATTAGGTCTAGGTTATTTTTCTTTTATTGTTTAATTATCTTTTCGCACCAAAAATTGTTTCTTGTCTTTTTCAGGTACATGCCCAGCAGTACTAGAAGCAACAAGGACAAAAAAACCTTTTGACCTCAGAAGATCCTCACGGCTTGGAACGTAGCATCCGCAAAGACCTACGCTCCTCATCGATCGACATCAACACATCCCTGTCGACCGATACTTGCCTACCACAGTCGACCGAGACACCTTCAACGTCGACCGATACTCTCACCGTCACATCGCTCGACATCAACAACCGTTCGTCGACCGATACCCTTCATCCGACATCGATCGATATACCTCACTTTACATCGATCAATACTAACCGGCGAGACATGGTAGCGCCTATTATTCTCACTACCAATGAGAATGGAGACCTGCGTGATCAAGATGGTCACATGCGTAATGCAGCAGGGCAGAAGCTGAACGCTCAGAAGGAGATCATACCTGAGCAAGAGACTGCACCTACAGACATCATTCAACCTGTAGAAGAGGCTAACCAAGCTAGATCTTTGGCTGACTACAACCGTCAAGATCAGTTCTATTCCAACCGATCAGCCATCCGCCCTCCTGCTATTCAGAGAGGAGATTTCAAGCTTAAGCCGCAGTACTACACCCTTGTAGGAAAAATACCCTTCTGTGGGTTGTCCAATGAGCATCCTATGGACCATATGGAGAGGTTCGAGGATCTCATAACCGTCATAAAAGCCAATGGAGTCCCTCAAGACTATCTTCTCTGCAAGCTTTTCAAGTACTCTCTATCTGGAGAAGCTTTGCAGTGGCTTAGACAACTACCACCAGCTTCTCTCACAACCTGGAGTGACATCAAGAACGCATTCCTGCGTAACTTCTTTGATGAGTCACGCGCTGAAGAATGGAGGAAAAAGATTGCTACATTCACTCAAAATCCTGAAGAGTCATTCAAAGATGCATGGAACAGATTCAAGTCCTACCAAAGAGATTGCCCACACCATGGTTTCAACAAAGTGCAACTCCTTTGCACTTTCTACAGAGGCATCACATTGGACTATCAGAGAGCTCTAGATACAGCTAGTGAAGGCAACTTCAACACCAGGAATCCACAAGAGGCTATGAAGCTCATTGATAATTTAGCTTCCAGCAACAGCACTAAGAACTTCATGAAGACAAAATGGGTCAGTGGAGTTGATAAACAAGCAGATCTGTTCAGTGGAGAATGCAGAGACTGCAGGTGAAGATTATATAGAAGAAGATGTAAAATGGGTCAGTGGAGCCGGTTTTCAGAGGACTGGTAACCAAGGAGAATACAGAAACTACACAGGCCAGAGAAGCAACTTCAACCAGAACTCACAGAAGCCCAACACCTTCAGCAGCAGCAACCCCAACACCTTCAGCAGCAGCAACCCCAACAACAACAGGAGCTATGGAAACTCATTCTACTCCAACCCACACCCACCCACCCAAGATACTAAACTGGAGGAGATGCTTGACAAGGTCCTTGAGAGTCAGCAGAAACTCCAGACAGACTTCAATGGGAAGATCGACTCCGTCTACAACACCCTCCAAAAAGAGCTAAGTGGTTTACACACCCATATGAAGAAGTTGGAGACTCAGGTGTTCCAGACAGTAGAAGCCCAAAGGAAGCAGGAGCTTGCCAACAATAACATCAATGCCATCCTGGATGATGATTTTTGGCAAGAGGTAGTAGAAGAGATTCAGCAATCTGATGATGAGAGAGACTTCATTCGCGACTACTATCGATCGATATCACCCCGTGATCATCGACCGATACGTTCCCATGTACATCGATCGATAGACTTTGATGAGTGTCGATCGATGGACTTAGACGAGTACCCGTACAAGTGCAGTAACGTCCAGACTATGACTCACAAAGCCTTCACAGCACGTCACCCACATCTGCCCGTCCCTGTCAAGATCGAACCGCACGAGATCGACCGACATGATTACCCTCCTATCGATCGACAGGAAGACCACGCTATCGACCGACGCACTCCAGTCAGTGTCGCCCGATACACAGTACCCCACCGCCGAGTGCAACTCCCCAAGATAGATGGTGCACGTATTGACACATTCCGGGAGCGACATTACACTACTATAAGCCCTCAGAAAGCCATCTTGGAGAGACCCACAGATATCTTTGAGTCCATGGAGATAGAAAAAGAAACTACTGGAAGAATTCTCAGAAAAAGGAAAGAGAAGATCGCAAAGCCTTATATAAGGGAAGCTAATGAGAAAGAATTGTCAAGCTTCAGAAAAAGATTTCTCAGAATACCTAAAGAGAAACCTTTTGAAGAAACCTACTTTTCACACAGATTGTGGATGTTTTTCAGAGAAACAAGAGAGACAGAAGAAGACATAAGGAGGATGTTTCATCAAGTTAGAGACAGTCTAGAGAAGAAGATCACACTGGAGAATAAGAGCGATCCAGGGAAGTTCACAATACCATGTTCCATCAGAGGTGTTGAATTCCCTCGTGCCCTATGTGATACAGGATCTGGAGTCAGCATCCTACCCAAGCATATGGCAGACCAACTAGGTCTGAAGATCGAGCCAAGTGAAGAATCCTTCATATTTGTGGATTGTTCTTAACAAAGCTCTGGAGGAATAGTTAGAAACCTTGAGGTACTGATTGGAGAAACCCTAATTCCTACAGACTTCCATGTCCTAGCCAACAAGCTCAACTTCAAGACTTCTCTACTACTTGGAAGAGCCTTCTTAGCCACAGTTGGAGCCGTTTGTGATCTCAAAACCAACAAGCTCTGTCTCACCCTCATCAACCCTACCATCCACTACAATCCTGTTCCAGTCATCAAGTTTCCAAGAATGAAGAACCCAGCACTCGTAGCAACATGTTTCTGTGCCCACGAGTATGATTCCATGGCCGAGTATGAAACCAATCCTGACGTATCGGCCGATGACAGTCTTCCACCATCGACCAATACCAGCCAACTCGAATCGACCGATGAGTACACATGGTCATCGATCGATACGCTATTCCAGAAGATCGAGGAAGAGTTTCCAGACTGCGATTTTGGCACCAATGATTGGGACAACGATCATTACATGCCCGAGTTAGCTAGCATCACTACTCAGGAGGAGTACGATGCAGATTATGAAGAGGAACGAGCCACAGAGTATAGATTTCTTCGAGAAGACGAAGTCAGACTTCCTCTGCCATCTTTCATCTTCCGTCCATCGATCGATGAAAACCCTACCCCATCGACCGATATACCCCAACCCAGATCGCTCAAACGACGTTTTGAATCAACGAGGGACGAACCATACTGCGCACAAGTCTATGTCCCACACGAACCACGAGACGGAGATTACTCGATTGGAAGCTGGGCGAGCAGTTATCATGAGAGTTTTGCAGTAGATACAGAACCTCTACCATCCGCGATCCGACCTGAAGCACCCGTATCGACCGACACGGAGTACAAACCATCGACCGAAATGTTCCACAAACGATCGACCTATGCACCAGCTCAATCATCGATCGATACCACATCAACACCATCCGAGGTACAAACACATACTTTCGATTATACTTCACTAATTCCGAATGCATATGGTATTTTCAGGGATCTAGAAGGTCATGCACGAGCACTAGATGGAAGAATCATTCCAATATCCCAAGAAGATGTTGCAGACATCCTTCAGATGGCCAATGGACCAGTCAACCCCTACACCTAACCACCCCGTTACCCTAACGATCAACACCAATTTCAGCGAGCATCGACCGATGCATGGCGACGAGCATCGACCGATATTCACCGCAAGATTGGGAAGAGAGATTTCAAGCACGGCGTTCGTCGTTTCTTGTGGGAAAAGAAAGACGAATTTGGTGTCTACAGAGATGAAGCTGGTTATGCCAGAGAGGTCAATGGAGATATCATCCATGTCTACAAAGAAGACATTGAGAAGCTACTGAAAAGAGCCTCACTATTTGGGCGCTCTTGTTTTTCCTTACCGAAGCATGCTGAACAATATGCTAAAGGAGTTCCAGATTGCAAGCTTTTCACAGAAGCAGAGGTCAGAGATATGCTGGATGAGAGAACCAGTGAACACAGCTGGGAGAAAGCAGGATTGGGCCTAGAACAGGAGAAGGTCATATCGAGACTTCGAGGAGAAATACGATGGATTACGTCTAGCAATGACTTAGCACGACAAGAAAGAGAAGCCTTACAAGAAGAAGTCACCAAATTGCGTGCACAACTCGAATCTCATAGACGACCATCGACCGATGCAGAACCATCAACATCGATCGACACAATCTTTGACGCACCTATCGAGAGTCACTTACAGAGGCTATCGATCGATGACTCACCCAGACCATCGATCGTTACACGCGCACCAGACTACTGTACCAGAGAAGAACTAGAAGCAGCCACAAGAGATATCTACAAATCTATTGAGTTTTGTGGAGACGAAGATTACAAATTTCTAGACAAGTATTGGTTCCCAGTACACAATGACGTTAAAGGATTACAGTGCACAGTGGAGGATATTCAAGATGAGGTAGCAGATATTAAACGACAGCTCGCCAGCCAACCTAACACATCCCCATCGATCGATGAAGCCAACAACACATCGACCGATATGAAACCTCCAGAATCAACCAACGAGACCCCACACCACGAAACCACGCAGCTGAATGCAGAACACATCTACAACATGCTTGGAAATCATCAGTACAGCATTGCCAGCCTAGAAGAGTGGTTAGAAATGATCCAAACTGAAGTGCATGGTTTGAAAGCTAGTATGACCAGAAGCGAGAAAGCCACAAGAAGCTTTTTGACTTCCTGGTTTGATGAATCATAAAACAAGGAGGATACTTGTTTCCCAACAAGTACCTGCAACCCACCTCACTAGCCACCATACCTCCATAGTCTAGCTAAATGACTTTAAATAAGCACTGAGTGGGAGGCAACCCACTGTTAGGTATTTTCTTATTTAGTTTTGTTTTATTTTTACTCATTACTTTCGTTTTTATTTGTTTTTAGGAACATAGCTATACGATCACTACCTCTATCGACCGATGAGACCCTGTCTACATCGCCCGACATCACCCTATCCATGACGATCGATGGAAGTGACTCACCATCGATCGATACAAACATCGGTCAGGTATATCGTTCACAATTTCGATATCAGTTACACATTTATTATTTCTTATGCTCTAACTCCGACTAGTTATATACTGAGAACAGTGTATGATTTAAGTCTGGGGGAGTGATTACTGATGCTACTTTACCTTTTTGATCTCTTTAAAAAGTTATCAAAAATTGGTTTTATTGAGTCAAGGGACAAAAATTTTATAATATTTTTTTTTCTTTTGCTTTTTATCTTACTACTCTTTAGCACCATTCTTAGAATTGTTGATTGCAGAAAGTACTAAAGATGCTAAAGTGGATCAGCGATCATCCTATGACAACACTTTTCATGATTGTTTGGAAGAACCAAAGTTGATTTCCAACCTAACCTGGCATCTATTGCTTGTCTTGGGGCTTGGTATACAAGGGATCGGAATCCTCATGCAAGTCTAGAAGGTAAAAGTCTCAAAAAATTTGGTTTCTTTCTCTCATTCCTTTGGCATCCCCAGAAATAAAAGATTGAGATTATTTCCTAAGAGGCAAAGGGAGAGGTACATTACCCATGACCCCACTATTCTAAACCAAAGGAATGATCACACGTTGTGGAAGCGAGAGAGAGGTACATTACCTATGACCCCACTATTCGTCTACAGTTTGTCAAAAAGAGACTACAAAAGTTGAAAGATCAATAAGATGAACATTAGTTGTTCATTGGGATTGACATAAAAGAAAAGAAAGTTTGGGATTCAGAGAAGGGGGATAAAGAGAGAAAAGGAACCAGGATGAGAATGCCTAAAACTTGTATGAGTTGAATCCAAGTGTTCTTTGATCGATACTCCCAAGGTAAAGCCTACACCTTTATTTTATGCATAAATGAAATCAATAGAGGGGATAGACAAACATGATTGTTTAAGTTGATTGGCTAGATGCATTTGGTTCTAAGCTAGGATATGGTATAATGTACTCTTGTAGTTAGCAATATGAGATGTGGCTTGCAACAAAATAGAAGTAATGATTTTAGAGCTAAAGATTTTATTAAATCCCTACTGTTTTTAAAACTTCTTCAAAAATAGACTAATGGTTTGCTTGAGGACAAGCAAAAGGTTAAGTCTGGGGGAGTTGATAGACCATGATTTTGACTCGCTTTTAGCCATGGTTTTGATATGTTTTTATGAGTTTTATATATGTTTTGGAGTCTATTAGGTATGTTTTCAGGTTCAGTAGCACTTTGGAGTAAAATGATGATTTAGGTGCCCTTTTGGAGCTTAAAGGAGAGTTTTCCAAGATGACTATGAAGATCAGATAATGAGGACACATATCGATCGATACACACCCTGTGTAATCGATCGATGTCGCTTCTATTGAAGATGAAGT
This sequence comes from Eruca vesicaria subsp. sativa, assembly GCA_932364175.1. Lineage (NCBI taxonomy): Eukaryota > Viridiplantae > Streptophyta > Magnoliopsida > Brassicales > Brassicaceae > Eruca > Eruca vesicaria. The sequence continues at coordinate 184,348 of CAKOAT010336265.1, forward strand.
CGAGATACTCCATCGATCGATGTACACCATGTACCATTGATCGATATGATGCGTGGAGAACAAGTTCAACTTGGCCGACTTGAAGCCCAAGTCTTCCCAATATTACAAAAATACCCCTGACAAATTTTTAACCTAATGGAACTCTTATTTATAGTTTTTGCCTTTGTGTTTGGCAAAGGGTGCTTTACATGCTTTTTGTGTTTCTAATACCTTTTGATACCTTTTGTACTTGAAAAGCTTTGCACACTTTTCTTGTTACTTTGTTCTATTCTATAAAGTATTCCTTTTCATCTTAATTTCTTAAAGGTTATAGAATTTTATATTTAAGGGAAACACACAAAGAGATTTGTTGTTCCAAGAACCAAAAGTTCAATCCTCTATCTATGAGTTTCTATTATTACCTAGTTGTAATGAATCTCTCAGTTATGTCTGAGTAGATCTCTTTGTTAGATTTAGGGTTCAAATAGTTATGAGGGATTAGCCCCAACTGTGGAATGTTGAATTGTTGATATTCATTATCCAAATGAACCCTAATGCTTACTCTAAAGTAGCTACCTAGAGTATGATCATGGATGTGATTTAACTTGTTTATCATTGTCCTGAAATCATTTGGCACAAACTTAGATCCTCTAGGGTTGTGCTAGAGCTGGTCTATGATCTTGGTGAACACAGTTTTGATTCGATCTTATGCTATATCGATCGATACTCCTATAGAGTAATCGATCGACAGCAACCCATATCGTCTGATATCGCTGTCAAAACATCGATCGATATTGCTGGCAATAAGATCAATTGATGTGTCTATTTAGCGACTGCTGTTAGATCTATCTAAGAATCAAAGTTCTCATATATCTTGCAAGCAATTCATTAAAACATCTGTAGCATTATAATCATGATTATCTGAATAGCAACCTTGAATCTAACTTTTTTCTTTTATTGTTTCAAACCTAAAATCCATTCTCTTAAGCAACTTACCATTGCTTACAAACTGCAATTTTACTATTTTAAACCTTTTCAACCTAGTATAATCATTTAGATTATATCTATTGTATTTCTTAGTTCCCTGTGGATTCGATCCCTAAGTACTACAACTGAACCTCTTATTTGAGAGAGTAATTCACTTAGGGTTAAACATTTGAGTGATATCATCTTCGCTTGGAGCGGCGGAGAGTTACCACCAAAGAGAGCATCTTTGCTAGTTTATCAAAGAAGTCTTCGATGTCCTTCGTCCTTATCTTATGTGCAGTGGCAAGTCATCAGTGACGATTCTCAGTCAACGATGATACTCATATTCATCAACACCTTGCAGATATAACAGCCTGCAAACAAGATGGTGACAAAGTTAATATATTTTATGGACGACTCAAATTCATGTGGGACGACTTGGCCAACGTAGACAAAGGTTTTACCTGCTGTTGTGAAGATTTCGGATGCAACTTAATGGTGAAATACGAAAAGAGTCAGGATAAATTTAGAGTTCATCAATTCCTTATGGATTAGATAATTTTCGTTTCGGGACAGCTCGATCAAATATTTTCAGATGAGAACTGAGATGATCCTTGACACGGTGTACTCTCAGATAATCCAGAAATGTAGAAGAATTCGATTCACTTGTCACTATGTAATCCGATTCACTCTCTAACTCTCTCGTCTCTCGTGTGTTTACGGATCGCGACTCCGCTCACTCACAAGAACTCACAAGTAAGAAGAAGTGTAAAGAGAATGACACAAGCAAGTTTTAGAGTTCCCCACTTCACCACCGGGTACATCTCCTTCAGGACGGTACCTGGAATTCACTAGATCAAGCTCTCAAGCACAACAATGGAGAATCGCCAATTTACAGAGAAAAGAAGAAGATGAAGATCAGAGTTTGTTATGGACGTTAGTGATCCTCTGCTCCTCTCTGCATACTTCTTTATATACTCTGATTTGTATTTGGGGCATTCAATTAATCCTCAGCCCAACTTGATATTCATTTCTTGTTTAACTCCAGGTAATGAGCTTCTCTCATTTACGGCCCAATCCAGACTTCTGCTTTCGTTGTTGACAGTGCTACAACCTTTTGCAGAGAAGATCTCCAGCTGACTGAGTTACCCCCAACTGTGAACACATACCCTGTGATTGACCTGCTTTTGTCCAAGTCTGAAGCGTAATCTGAGTCTCAATATCCTCTGATATTGAAGTCACTGCCCCTCGAGAAAGTTAAGTTTACGTTCAGCGCCCCTTTTCTATATTTCATAATCCAATTCACGGCTGACCAGTATTCTTTTCCAGGCTTTCTCATGAATCTGCACATCAATCCTATAGCATAAGCCAAATCAGGACGAGACCCCACCATCGCATACATCAGGCTGCACACTGCACTTGAGTACGGTATGTCCTCCATATCTAACGCTTGTACCTTCTCTTCTGCTTTTGTTAGACTTTGTAGTTTAAACTGTGAGCCTAGCAGTGTACTCACTGTTATACAATCCTCCTTCCCAAATTTCCTTAGAACTTTTTCTAAATAATCATTCTATGATAAGATCAATATCCCCTTTGATCTGTTTCGGTGTATGTCCATCCCTAAGATCCTCCTTCCAGTCCCGAGATCTTTCATTTCAAACTCCTTGCTTAGCTGATCCTTTAGTTTTTGTACTGTGCTCATTTCCTTTGCTGCGATCAACATGTCATCGACATAAAGTAGTAAGTAGACCATGTTATCAAGCTTTGACCCTTTCATGTACACACATGGATCGTACTCGCTTCTTCTATACTTCTGCTCCATCATAAACTCGTGGAATCTATGATTCCACTCTCTCGGAGACTGTTTCAGTCCATAGAGAGATTTCCTCAGTATACACACCATTTTCTCCTTTCCCTCCTTTATATATCGTTCTGGCTGCTCCATGTAGACTCTCTCCTTTAGGATCTGTGTAGAAACGCCGTCTTTACATCCAGTTGTTCGAGTTCTAAGTCAAAATGTGCAACTGCTGCCAGCAGAAGTCAGATAGATATGTGTTTGACTACTGGAGCGAAGACTTCATTATAGTCTACACCTTCAATCTGAGCATATCCCTTTGTCACTAGCACTCCTTTAAATCTTGGTGGTTGATTTTCTCCTGGGACTCCTGGCTTGAGATTGTAAATCCACTTAGTTACACCCTATAACCTTGTGATCTTTAGGTCTTTCGATGTAATCCCAAGTATGATTCTTCTCGAGAGACTCCATCTCTTCATCTGATGCTTCTCCCCATTGTTTCCAATCCTTGCTTTCCATAGCCTCTTGATAGCTTTTTGGTTCTTCTAACTCAATGTTCTCTGAGCTAGGTAAAGCATAAGCCAAGAAATCCGCATCTTCGAATTTTGACGGAGGTCTTATAGTCCTTCTGACTCTATCTCTCGCTAGGACATAGCTTCCAAGTTCCTCAGTCTGTTCTCTTCCTTCTTCACTATATGTGTCATCTTCCTTTGACTCTGGTGAGGATTCTTCAGTTTCTGCTGGCTCCTGTTGAATGACTTCTGAGTGGACTCCACCTAATCATGAGTTTGTTTCTTCATACAGATCTTCAAGATCATCTCTAAACGTTACCTTCCTTTTTGTGCCTTGTGTGCCTGGGTTGTCACCTGTGGTTTCTTGCCCCTTCTTAATATCTTTATACAGTTCCTCTTCATTGAATTCCACGTCCTTGCTGACTACTAACTTCTGTTCTTCAAGAAGCCAGACCCTATAGCCTCGCTTTCCTTCTGCATATCCTGGAAAGATCCCTTTAGCCACTCTGGAGCTAGTCTTTTCCTTCACTTGTGAACATAGGCAACACAACCAATACTCTATAAATGACTGTACTCTAGTTCGTGCCCTGACCACCTTTCCTCAGGAATCTCAAACCGNCTATAGCCTCGCTTTCCTTCTGCATATCCTGGAAAGATCCCTTTAGCCACTCTGGAGCTAGTCTTTTCCTTCACTTGTGAACATAGGCAACACAACCAATACTCTATAAATGACTGTACTCTAGTTCGTGCCCTGACCACCTTTCCTCAGGAATCTCAAACCGGATTGACGAGTTAGGTGACCTGTTGATTATGTAGACAGTTGTAGAGGCTGCTTCTGCCCAGTTGCTTCCATCCAAACCTGACTCGCTTAGCATTGATCTTACCTTGTCCATTATTGTTCTGTTCATCCTTTCTGAGATTCCATTTTGTTGTGGCATATAAGAGGAAATCTTGTGTCTTCTTATCCCAGCCTCCTTACATAGTTGATCAAACTTCTGGTTACAGAACTCCAGACCGTTGTCTGTTCTTAGACTTTTAATCTTCCTTCATGTTTGGTTTTCCACGAGAGCTTTCCATTCTGTAAAACAACCAAATACTTCAGACTTTTCTTTAAGAAAATAAATCAAAACTCTTTTTGAATAATCATAAGTAAAGGTTAGGAAGTATTGTGCCCCTGATAAGCTCGAAACCGTATTAGGTGACCCCCCATAGGTCTGAAGGAATGTAATCTAGAATCATCTTGGTGGTATGCTTTGCCCTTGGAAATTTTTGTCTGTGCGTCTTTCCCATAGCGCATGCTTTACATAGCCTCTTGATAGCTTTTTGGTTCTTCTAACTCAATGTTCTCTGAGCTAGGTAAAGCATAAGCCAAGAAATCCGCATCTTCGAATTTTGACGGAGGTCTTATAGTCCTTCTGTCTCTATCTCTCGCTAGGACATAGCTTCCAAGTTCCTCAGTCTGTTCTCTTCCTTCTTCACTATATGTGTCATCTTCCTTTGACTCTGGTGAGGATTCTCCAGTTTCTGCTGGCTCATGTTTAATGACTTCTGAGTGGACTCCACCTAATCATGAGTTTGTTTCTTCATACAGATCTTCAAGATCATCTCTAAACGTTACCTTCCTTTTTGTGCCTTGTGTGCCTGGGTTGTCACCTGTGGTTTCTTGCCCCTTCTTAATATCTTTATACAGTTCCTCTTCATTGAATTCCACGTCCTTTCTGACTACTAACTTCTGTTCTTCAAGAAGCCAGACCCTATAGCCTCGCTTTCCTTCTGCATATCCTGGAAAGATCCCTTTAGCCACTCTGGAGCTAGTCTTTTCCTTCACTTGTGAACATAGGCAACACAACCAATACTCTATAAATGACTGTACTCTAGTTCGTGCCCTGACCACCTTTCCTCAGGAATCTCAAACCGNCTATAGCCTCGCTTTCCTTCTGCATATCCTGGAAAGATCCCTTTAGCCACTCTGGAGCTAGTCTTTTCCTTCACTTGTGAACATAGGCAACACAACCAATACTCTATAAATGACTGTACTCTAGTTCGTGCCCTGACCACCTTTCCTCAGGAATCTCAAACCGGATTGACGAGTTAGGTGACCTGTTGATTATGTAGACGGCTGTAGAGGCTGCTTCTGCCCAGTTGCTTCCATCCAAACCTGACTCGCTTAGCATTGATCTTACCTTGTCCATTATTGTTCTGTTCATCCTTTCTGAGATTCCATTTTGTTGTGGCGTATAAGAGGAAATCTTGTGTCTTCTTATCCCAGCCTCCTTACATAGTTGATCAAACTTCTGGTTACAGAACTCCAGACCGTTTTCTGTTCTTAGACTTTTAATCTTCCTTCATGTTTGGTTTTCCACGAGAGCTTTCCATTCTGTAAAACAACCAAATACTTCAGACTTTTCTTTAAGAAAATAAATCAAAACTCTTTTTGAATAATCATAAGTAAAGGTTAGGAAGTATTGTGCCCCTGATAAGCTCGAAACCGTATTAGGTGACCCCCATAGGTCTGAAGGAATGTAATCTAGAATCGTCTTGGTGGTATGCTTTGCCCTTGGAAATTTTTGTCTGTGCGTCTTTCCCATAGCGCATGCTTTACAGAACTCCAGCTTTCCTACTTCTTTCTTCTTGAGATAACCCTTCCTAGCTAGAGCCTCCATAGATCGTAGACTCATATGTGCTAATCTGGTATTCCACCTTTTAGTATGGTCAATGCTCTCAGTTACTGAGTTTCCCTCTGGCCTTCTTACAGTGCCATGTAGATAATAGAGGCCATTGCTATATTTTCCTGACAGCACTTTCTTATCTCCTTTATAGAACTGAACCATGTAGTCCTTCCCTTTATAGCTGCTACCAGATTTCTCTAATTGACTGTATGAGATCAAATTTCTTCCCATCTCTGGAACATAGCGTACTTCATTTATAATCATTGTTGTTCCGTCGTTGTTGTCAATTGTGACCTTTCCCATTCCTTGTACTGTGCAAGAAGAATTATTTCCCATCATAACTTTGTTTCCCTCAAACTCTTTGAACTCTGTAAGAAGATCCGTTTGAGGTGTGATGTGGAAGGTGCATCCTGATTCTAAGACCCACTCCTCGCTTGAAACTATCAAGCTAGCCGTTAGAGTCACCGGTCCTGGTAGGGTCCTAGCTATGTTTGCTGAGCTGCTTGTCTTTCCAAAATGGTTTGGTTTCTTGCGCTCTGGACAGTCTCTCTTCCAGTGACTTTCGCTTCCACAGATCCAACAAGATTTGTCTTGTTTTGGATTTGTTGCACCCCTAGACTTCGACCTGAACCTGCCCTTTCCCTTGTTATTACATTGCTTATTGTTTCCTTGATCTCCACTAGTCATGGACCTCCCTATTGCCTCTGTATACAAGCCTTCTGATTGTTTTCTTCTTGTAGTTAATCCCTTATGTTTTAACACAGCTTCCTTTGAGTATGCAGCGGTAATGACTTCATTTACAGTTAGCATGTCTTTCCTAGTTCCATACTGCAAGGTAGGGACAAGTGGCTCGTACTCTGTTGGCAAACCTGACAGTAGTTGAATGGCCTGATCATCGTCTGATATTTCTATCTTAATACTCGCCAGGCCAGCTACCAACTTTAGGAAACCGTCAAATGTTTCCCCCAGTGGCTTGTCTTCCTCCATTCGATAGCAAGAGGATTTCTTCTTTAGGTATATCCTATTAGGTAGAGACTTAGTCTGATAGTCCCTCTCCAACGCCCTCCACATTCCAAAAGCAGTAGTCTCATTCATGATCTTTCGTAAGATAACATCACTGAGACATATGCTTAGCAAACTCCTGACTCTTAGGTCCTTCTCAGCATTCTTCAGGCCCTTCTTTCCCTGCAATCATTCTTCATGTTTACCTGCATCATCTTCTGATACTTCCTCTTCACAACCCTTGAATTTCCAGTTGAGCCATCATCTTGAATTTCCAAAGCCCGAAGTCTCCCTTTCTATCAAATTTTTTGATCTCGAACTTTCCCCGTGTTGGATCCATTTATCAATTTGTTTGTTTCCTTGAATCTTGATACCTGCAGATAACCACAGAAAATCGAGCGATCTAACACTAAACTAAGATTTGAATCTTGATTGATATAGAATGAGATAGAAATAGACTTCCTTTTCCTTCGTTGATCTTGGATGATCAACCTATTTTTGTGTGATGATTTTTCCTTGAAGTAACTCCTTCGATAGAACTGGTAGGTTCTAAGCGATCACCTTTCTTGAACTCCAAATTCTCCTTAGCCTCTAACAAAGCTCTGATACCACTTGTAGAAGAATTCGATTCACTTGTCACTATGTAATCCGATTCACTCTCTAACTCTCTCGTCTCTCGAGGGTTTACAGATCGCGACTCCACTCACTCACAATAACTCAAAAGTAAGAAGAAGTGTAAAGAGAATGACACAAGCAAGTTTTAGAGTTCCCCACTTCACCACCGGATACGTCTCCTTCAGAACGGTCCCTGGAATTCACTAGATCAAGCTCTCAAGTAAAACAATGGCGAATCGCCAATTTACAGAGAAAAGAAGAAGATGAAGATCGAGAATTTGTTATGGACGTTATTGATCCACTTCTCCTCTCTGCATACTTCTTTATATACTCTGATTTGTATTTGGGCCATTCAATTAATCCCCATCCCAACTTGATTTCCCTTTCTTGTTTAACTCCAAGGCTTCTCTCATTTACGGCCCAATCCATACTTCAGCATGTTCTGAATGCTTACCAACTCACAAGAAAGAAAGACATTTGAATTCTATGAGACTTAATGAGGAACAAACTCCAGCAGTAAGATTCTCTGCAACAACACCTCCGCAACAAGAAATCTCTCATCCTATCGAGCAGGCATCAACAACAAGGTTTACGCGACCTTCTACAGCGTGTACACATTGTGGAAAAACGGGACACTATGCCACCAACTGCTTCCAACTTGTTGGTTTTCCCGAATGGTGGACCGGCGAAAGAAAATCAGTTGGAGGCAGAGAACTTGGTGGTCAGTGGCTCAGGTTTTTGAGCAAGGAATACAACAACTCGTGAATCTGGCTCGCAACAAACAGCAGGCATTCCAAACTTTACTGCAGACCAATGGATGTCATTTGCAAATTTCTTAAATGGCCTGAAGCAGAGTTCAACTGGCAAAAACTTTTGGGTAGTGAACAAGCTATACTTGTATGGTACAGACATCAAATACGATATCATTATAGACCAAGGTGCTTCCCACCACATGACTGGAGATATCAATCTACTCACTAACATCTCAACCATACAAGCTTGTCCAATATTATTACCAGGCGGCAAAATTACTTGGGAAACAAAACACGGCAGCTTACAATCAGGACAATGTCTTATGCTCACAAACGTGTTCTATGCGCCACATCTTTCTATCACTATTATATTTGTTTCACAGTTATTACGTGATATCACATGTTTTGTGCTATTTACCAGAAAGTTTTGTGTGATACAGGACCTAACTTTGAGTACTTTGATTGGTGCGGGTGAAGAGTGTAATGGGATCTACCACTACACTGGTGTAATTGCAAGTCTTGCTGGACGACGCCAAAAACACGTGAATTGGGCATTGCCATTTAGGACATCCATCATCAGCTGTGCTTTCTAGTTTATCAAACATTGGTAGTTTTTTCATAACATATGAGCTTTTGAATAGTTTGTGACATTTATGATCGGGCTAAACAAACCCGTGGTGTTTTTTCTCAGAGTATTAATAAACTGGTGACATTTTTCTCTCATACATTGCGACTTCTGGGGGACTTAAAAAACGGCGCTCAATATTTTTTGACAATAGTAGATGATCAATCTCGAGCAGTTTGGACTATACTCGAAAAGAAAGAAGCACCAGCAGCTATTAAAACATTCTTTTCATATGTTAAGCGACCGTATGAGAAGAAAATACAAGTTGTAAGAAGCGATAATGGATCTGAATTCATTTGTCTTCGCCAATTCTTCTCTGAAGAAGGTGTAGTTCATCAAACATCTTGTGTTGAAACACCACAACAAAATGAATGAGTGGAGAGCAAGCATGGACACATTCTCAACATTTCTCGCGCGTTGATTTTTCAAGCAAATCTCCCTATTCGTTTTTGGGGAGAAAGTGTTCTCGCTGCCTCATACTTAATCAACCGAACACCCAACAAGCTTCTGACTACAAGACTCCTTATGAACTCCTTCACGGAAAAGCTCCCACCTACAACAACTTAAGAACTTTTGGTACTTTCTGCTTCGCTAGATCAAAAGAAACAGAGATAAATTTGATGACCGAAGCACTAGATGCCTTTTCCTTGGTAATTCTATGGGAAAGAAAGGCTGGCTTGTGTTCGATCTTGAAACAGATAAAATATTTGTGTCTATAGACGTCGCATTTCATGAAGACAAGTTCCCATTTATGGAATCATCACCTCAGACCATCACCAATAAAGATCAAGAAGTTCAGCCTCCATCCACCTTGCAATCTTTGATACTGAACAAGAACAGGATCAAGCCCCTCCGATTGAATCTCCTTCGTGGGGAGCTAATGTCTCAGTTGACACTACAACAGTCCTTAAATCTATACATGTGTCTACTTCTTAGAATACTGAACCAGAGTCTACTGCTCAGAATACTAAACCAGAACTCGGTCATGGAAAACGGCAGAAATAGTCATCAGTCTTACTAAAGCCGTACGTAACTTATACTGCACAAGTTCAAGACCCTCATTACGCTCCTCGAGACCCCGACCCAGCACCATTGTCCTCAAGTAAATCTCCTTATCCCTTAACTAAATATGTATCCTTCCATCATTTTTCTCCTATACATCAGGCTTATCTCGCGAGAGTGGCTTCCGAATACGAACCAATTAGCTACAACAATCCATTCATTTTCCAAGACGGGAAAACGCTGTCATTGTTGAGGCTGATGCACTCGACAAGGAATCACACTTAGGATGTTACTGACATACAACCAGGAAAAGTAGTGCTATCGGATGTAAATGGGTGTTTTGGATCAAATATCGTTCAGATGACACTATAGAATGTTTCATAGCTCATCTAGTTGTACTGGGAAATCGACAAGAGGAGGGTGTTGATTACAAAGAAACTTTTGCACCAGTAGTCAAGATGACCACTGTTCACATTATTCTCGAAATCTCAGCGGCTAAAGGTTGGGAGTTGTTTCAAATGAACATACACAACGTGTTCCTTCATGTTGATCTGGATGATGAAGTTTACATGAAACTCCCACTTGATTTTCCAGGCACCACAATACTGGTTCGCTAAACTATCAGTGGTATTAACAGATTTTGGCTTCAAACAAAACTACTCTGACTATTCCTTATTTATGTTGAAGAAAGGGTCATCCATCATCTATGTACTGGTTTACGTCGACGATCTGATTATTGGTGGCAACGACTCTCCTCTCATCTCTAAATTCAAGACATATAAAAATCACAAGTTTCACATGAAGGATTCGATCTTGAAATATTTTCTTGGCATTGAAGTTAAACAAAGACCGCATCTACTTGTCACAACAAAAGTACGCACTCGACATCATTACTGAATATGGTCTTCTGGGAACCAAGCCCATTGATACGCTGATGGAACAAAATCAAACATTGGCTCGTGACAAAGGCAAATTTTTCTCTGAACCAACTAAGTACAGGCGTCTTGTTGAACATTTGGTTTACGTAACAGTCACAAAACCGGACCTTAGCTACGTAATTCACACACTAGCGCAATTTCTTCAGAAGCCACGCCTCAAACATTGGAATGCAGCGCTCCGAGTGGTGAGATATCTCCAAAACGATCCAGGCCAAGGCATTTTCTTAAGAGCTCATAACAACTTCACTCTATCTGCCCTACTGCGACTCCGGATGGGCTGCTTATACACTCACCAGAAGGTCACTAACCGGATATGTCATCATGTTAGGTGGGTCACTAGTGTCTTGGAAAACAAAGAAACAGCAAGTTGTGTCACGATCATCAGCTGAAGCTGAGTGCAGGTCTATGGTCTTAACCCTTTGCAAACTTAATTGGATCTCGAGCTGATGTGAAGCCTAGGCATTAGACAACTATCACCTACCTCTCTGTATTGCGACAATCAAGCTGCTTCACATATTACAGCGAATCCGGTGTTTCACGAATGAACCAAACATTTTGAGTTTGACTGTCATTTCATTCGTGATGCAGTTAAAGATGGCTTGATAGTCACACGACATGTACGGAAAACAAACCAACTGGCCGACATACTAACTAAGCCGTTAGGCAGTCAACAGTTTAACTATCTACTTGGCAAGATGGGCGTTCAAAATCTCTTTACACCAACTTGAGGGGAAATATTAGCGATAAGGTAAGATATTAATGTGATATGGATATACTTGTAAGGATATGTGGTATCTCCTAATATTTAGGACTAGAATCTATCTCTAACGTTGTATATATACTCACGACGATTTAATGAATAAACGAATAAACACATCAGAAACAGTTTGAAAATTTATATGCTATATAAATGTCAAAACAAGGATATAGAAAATGTCCATTGTTAGTCTACTCATTGAACTCAGTTACACGTATTTTGTTCTTTAAGAGACTATTACCGCTTTATCTTGTCTTCACAAAAACCCAAGACATTACTTTTCTTTAGTAATAATATATCTAAAACCACATTTATATTATATGTAATATATATTATATACACAAAATAATATATAAAATTAATATAAATGTCAATTTTTAAATAATAATAATAAATAATGTATATATACTAAAATCAAATAGTTTTCTTATCTTATAAGAAATATACATAAGAATTCCTATAGATTAATACTTGATAAATTAATAATCTTTATAAATTAATAAATTTCACCGGTCCCAAATTGGATCAGTTCAAAATGTGACGAAAATAATAAAATAATACTATAATATTTTTATAGAAAATTCTACGTAAAAATATCTTTCCACTAAAATTATAAATTAACAATGTATATGTATACATATTTTATATAAGTAAAAACCTATCATCATATTTTTTGTTTTATATTCCAAATAGCATTATATTTATATTTTGAGCACTTTATATATTTTGATAAAATTTACTAATATTATATCTAAAACTCTGATTAAATTCTATACATTATATATTCTATACACCAAATAATATAATAAAATTAATATTAATCTTAAAAAATAAAAAATAATAATCAATGTCTATACACTAAAAGAAAATATTTTTCTTATCTTAGAATAAATATATCCTAAAATAAAAAATCAAAATCAAAAAAAAAATCTTTTGTAAATTAATATATCTATAAATGAATAAAATTTCTATAAATTCACAAATAACCAAACGGTACATATATCTCTTAAACCTAAAATAACAAAAACTACAACCAAACCAAAACTAAACCAGAAACTAAACAAATTGTAATCTATAATACTAAAAGAAGAATATGAAGCCCTCTTAGCGCGTCCACGCCAGCTGGGAAAATCAGCCAATGGAAGCGTCTGATTTTGCCAGCTCAACACGGAATGAGTCTGATTTTGAGCTTTCTTTTTTTATCTGTTTTGTTTTAGATATCTGACCCGTTAAGCCCAAACAAAGGGAAACCTTGAAGAACTGAGTGGATGAACAATAAATCTATATCCTTTCATGTTGTTCTTCGTCTTTTCCACTTCGTCAACTGATCGTGGATCAATCGGAGCTGGTTTCTCTTGCCTTGTTGCTTTCCATTCACCTTTGGATGGAGAAGAAGCCTCAGGCGAATCTTTGTCGGATTAATTAGACAGAGTATGTTTCGCACTAAGTTTTTTTTTTTTGGTTTGAACTATCAAATCGATTAGTGATTTCTTGATGTCAGAGTGTAGGATCAGTTGAAGAAGAAATTGATCGCGAACGATATATTCCCATGAAAGTTACCTTCATCGATTGAAATATCTCAGCGATGGGAGATGATTAAATACATTAGAGGTGTGGACATGAGTTTTTACAAGGAAGAATCTTCCCTGGCACGTGTTTGTCTCTTCGACGTCCTTTTTTTTTTTGCCTTTTGCGAATTCCTCTTCTCCTTCTTTGTGTGTGTCCCAGTGTTCTATTGTTTTCATTTGCTTAGTCAAGTATCTCAGAATCTATAAATTGGAGTTGTCGTGTTAAAATATCATGTTCTCTTGCAGATTTTGCAAAAAGGACGGATGATAAGCATTCGTTCCATACCCAGCTTTTGTCTTACAGTTGGCTAATCTTAAACCATACTATTGTTATTACTAAAAGTCTCTAGCTTTGCATTCTTTAAATTCAAAGGTATTGATGGTTGCTGGAAATGAAATACATCATGCACAAGGTATAAAATGCAAAAAAAAAAAAAAAAGTTTACCTTAATTTATTATGTTTGCTGGATCTCAAGCTTTGTAATGTATGGCACTGAATCTACATTTGTGGTATAGGATTTGGTTTGGCGTGTAGTTTAGGTGTTCTCACTCACCTTCCTACCATTGGGTATGAAAGAAAATTATTGTAGAAGAAATGTTGATTCGAGATTATTGAACTGATCACTCCACCGCCATCTCTAATAGCTATAATAGAAAATGATATTGGGAGGTTATACATCTAATTATGGTGGTGTTCTGTGTTTTACATCTCAGCTT
>CAKOAT010336265.1:200744-274330 GCA_932364175.1 Eruca vesicaria subsp. sativa
AGCTTGGCTCATAGTCCACACTCCCATGTCTTCTACATTTTGGCAACTGTTTCCTCTGTTGAGAAAACAAAAGACCCCTTCTATCTATCATTCCGATTTCAAAAGACGCTGCATGTTATGGTAGTATTAAAAGTCTCATTTTATCCCAATTGTTATTTCATCGACCACAAACTAAATATTTGAACACTAAAACCATTGCAAATAGAAACCCAAAGACGACCAAAATGTTTCAAATATCTAATGGTCATATAACAGGAGAACAAATCTGTTCCGAGTTCACAACAACAACGCATAAATGAAGCAGATAGAGAGCTAAACAGAGAGATGACTCCATAAAGGGATCTTCCAGCTGAAGCCAAAAAATAAAGCAAAGCCTCCTTCCTCTTATTCCACCCTTTCTGCGAGTACTGTCGGTTGGGATTGGAGTCACATCCTCTGAGTTTACGAACAAAAAAAGAACAGTAAGAGATTTGTTCACATTCTAAGATGCCAAAACATTATAGATGTAAGATTTTGTAGTTTTTTTTTACCAATGCGACCAATTTTCATGCCAGAACGGGCAAGGGCTCTGAGAGCAGACTGAGCACCAGGACCAGGGGTCTTGGTTTTGTTACCACCAGTGGCACGAAGCTTCACATGCATCGCAGTGATTCCAAGTTCCTGTAAAAAATTGCACAAGATCAATTACAATTACAAAATAAAAGGATTTTTAAAACTATCAGCTTGGAAATGCATATTCTCTTGGCTCCTTTACCTTGCAACGCTGAGCTACATCTTGGGCAGCAAGCATAGCAGCGTAAGGTGAGGACTCATCTCTGTCGGCTTTCACCTTCATCCCACCTACATAAGATAAAATCGAATCAGTAATTGGGTAATATTCAATCAAAGAACAATGCAACTTCCCAAAAGATAATAACCACATTTCTCAAAAGAACACCCATTTGGAGAGGAACTTAATAACATACACTACTGCATCTAACCATGCTCTTATCTAGCTGCTAAACACGAAGATAGGATGCATTAAAGCTGTAAAGTGTGGAGAGACTTAATAAACTCAGCTAGGGATCAAATTAGAAGAAAACAATAGATTCTTAAGTATAGACAAACTAGAGAGAGGGAGTTGAGAAAGATGCTTACCAGTGATAGGAACAAGTGTTTCACGTCCAGACAAATCAGTCACGTGCTGCAACATTGCAGATTATACAAAATTTCAGTAAAATATTTACTTTGATCGAAAGCAAAAACACACTCCAGAAAGAAGGGTTGGGTTACTAACAATGAAAGTGTCATTGAAAGAAGCAAAGATGTGAACAACACCAAAGACTTGCTCTCCATTGCGAACAGCAGGACCAAGAGTCACTGTCTCTTCCTTTGGCTCTCTCGTCTTTCTCCTCGACTACACCATCAACAATGTGGGAACCGAAATTCACACTTGTCGATTTCCGTTAAATAAGGAAACTTAGGAAAACCCTAATTTTCCAGAGAAACCGGATCTCTGCGAGAGCCAACGACAAGTAACCAAATAAATGCGGAAAAATATGAAAAACATAATAAAACGAATTTATAAAGAAAGGCGATCTTATTTCCGATTCGCGTAAGAACGTTGCGATCATTACAAGGAATTACAAAGGCTTTGGCCGCAGGGGCCATCAGCGAGTTACAAACATAAAACCCTAGATCTAGTCGAGTCGCATCTTGATAACGAAAAACGGAAAAAGATAGGAAAAAAGGTTTGAATGATTTCAGACTGAACCTTATGAAAGGCTGCCTACATACCCCTTTCAGGGATCAAGTCGAACGTAGTTCAGTTGATAGAGCTGGACAAGAGATCGAACTGCCTGGGCGAGTTCGTCTAGTAATTGAGCGCCAGTCATAGAAACCGAACTTGTCGAGAAAAAGCCTAAGTTTCTAAGTGCGGAAAATTCTGAATCTAGAAAAGTTGTGAAAGTCTCAGATGAGAGCTCTGGATCTCGTCCCTCTCTTCTGCCCTACGCCTCTGGTTTATATACTCCTTGCCTTGACGGTTCGATCTTTCCATTTTGCCGGATTTGAGTATTTCGGGAATCTTCTATTTTTCTCGATCCTTCCTTTTCTTCCGCGGAAATCTTCTATTTATCTTCAAACTTGCCTTTATTTTCCTTCTGCGAGTAAACCGTCAAAACGTTATCAAATCTGCGGGTTAGATTCCATTGAAATCGCGAGATGGGTTTTTATCGCGTTTTAGGTCCTTCCAGGCCGTTTTGCGATAAATCCGTTTTCCGACTTTTTACGGGATCGTTTCCTGATCTGACGTCGTTTTTAATAAATTACTCGAGTTAATCGCAAGGTTTTACGATCTACTCGAATTTTTATTAAAAACACGTTTTTTACGACTTACTCGGTGTTTTTTTATTAAAAACACGTTTTTACGACTTACTCGGCGTTTTTATTAAAAAAACACGTTTTTATGATTTTAACGAGAAATCTCGAATAAATCGTATAGTTTAGGCAATGATCAGTGTTTCGTTTAACTGTTGCCGTTTTATATGATTTCCTCGAGTTCTTTCCGAGAAAGCGAAGTTTTACGGTTTTTATCGTAAAACTCGAACGGTAAGTCGGATCGAGATGGAACGGGAGATTTTTAGCCGTAGTTTAGATTGCGATTGTGTCGAAAGACGTAAGTTTTGAATCGGGGATGCGGGAGATTGAGGCGCGGGATATCCGAGAAGTTTTTAGTTCGCCCATCGGCGAACTAAGTCGGGCCGGCTTAGTTCGCCGATGGGCGAACTACTTGAGGGACTCCAAATTCGCCCATCAGCGAACTAAGCCGGGCCGGCTTAGTTCACCGATGGGCGAACTAGTGGAGTGTCTCCTAGTTCGCGTTTTATGGCTGTTTCGGTTTTTTGCGGTTTCGTAAAACGATTCTTCGAGTTTTATAAAACGATTCTTCGAGTTTTATAAAACGATTCTCGAGTTGTATAAAACGATTCTTCGAGTTTTATAAAACGATTCTTCGAGTTTTATAAAACGATTCTTCGAGTTTTATAAAACGATTCTTCGAGTTTTATAAAACGATTCTTCGAGTTTTATAAAACGATTCTCGAGTTTTATAAAACGATTCCTCGAGTTTTATAAAACGATTCTCGAGTTTTATAAAATGATTCTCGGGTTTTATAAAACGATCCTTCGAGTTTTATTAAACGATTCTCGAGTTTTATAAAACAATTCTTCGAGTTTTATAAAACTATTCTCGAGTTTTATAAAACGATTCTCGAGTTTTATAAAACGATTCTCGAGTTCTATAAAACGATTCTTCGAGTTCTATAAAATGATTCTTCGAGTTTTATAAAACGATTCTCGAGTTTTATAAAACGATTCTTCGAGTTTTATAAAACGATTCTCGAGTTTTATAAAACGATTCTCGAGTTTTAGGGTTGCGCCTTGTGAAGGCTGCCTACGTACCCTTTTGAGGGGATCAAGCCTTTCGTAGTTCGTTTGGTCTGGCCGAGCGTGGCCGTTATAGTTTTTGGACTGGCCGTGTGCGGCTCTGAGTCCCTGCCGCTTTTGCGGCTTTATTAAAAATCAGTTTGCGTTTTTAAGAGCGTGTTTTTATTCGTATGAATGTAGCGGGAAGATTATGAGTTGATATTGAGGGTGGTCCGCAAGTTGTCGTCTCGCATTCCGTTCCCTTAGTAGATCGCCTTGTTCGTTTGCCCGTCGTAGGATGTTTGGTAAATCGAGTGAGCGTTTAGATATAGACGAAGAGACATGCCTTTAGGATCTCGATTCATGCCTTGAGACGTTAGCGACCAGTGTGCTGGGTTTAGGGCAAGACCTAGGTTTACTTTCGGATTAAGGCTGTGCGATGACGAGTCGGCTTTTGTTTTGCCCGTTGTGATTTTAACCTAATTCCATACCGATTTAGAATCCGCGATAGGTTCTCGGCTTATACGTTTCGTCTGGTTGGAACCGAGCATCTCACCGGGAACAATTTCTAAGTTGCCCGGAAGTGCTGACCAAAAGTTTGGATTTCTTTTATAGCGTTATTACCCTTGTGTCGGGTGTTCGAGAGCTATCTCTACGAGATAACTTAAGTTTGTTTAGGATTGTTGCGAGTTTGTTGTGATCAGCAACAAACTTTTTAGGCGATAAATGTTTTCGTTTTTTTGGCCTTCGCGAAGGATGCGTACGTTAAGAAGTTTTGAGT
This sequence comes from Eruca vesicaria subsp. sativa, assembly GCA_932364175.1. NCBI lineage: Eukaryota > Viridiplantae > Streptophyta > Magnoliopsida > Brassicales > Brassicaceae > Eruca > Eruca vesicaria. The sequence continues at coordinate 204,931 of CAKOAT010336265.1, forward strand.
AATTTTATAGTCGCGGACGGACTGTTAGGTCTTCCAAGAAAATGACTTTATCGAGGAAGGTATTTATGTCGAAAAACTAATCTCCGGGCGTCTGCGACGTCTCGCAGTGCCGAAAGTTGGTTTTTATTTTATATGCCGCGTTTCGTGTTCGGATCGTTTGCGGGCTCGAAGATGTTGCGCGGTGTTGCGAGGGTTTTGTCTTAACCCTGCTTTGGAGGAATACTTTGGTTCGTTTGCGGATATTCACAATTAAAACTTAAATTCCTGTTTGGATGTTAGGTAGTTTTATGATTTGTGCTAGAGCAATTAGGACTGAGAGTCGTGTAAGTTGTTTCCCCGAATGAAGCGTTTTTCGTTACGGTGCTTTGTGAAGTGTTGACCTTCCGAGATTCGTACGGCTTTAGGAGCTCTGATACGAGTGTTTTCTTATACGTCGGATTTTGTGGGCAACTTGCTTCGGGAATAGAGTGAATCGCGAGAATTCAGAACTTAGCCGATTTTCGACAAGTTTGCATTATCCGTTGAATGTATTGGCTTGGAGTGAAGGTTGTGTTCAGCCGCACAGCCAAGGTCGTATTTGGTAGAGGATTAGACCGCGACACTTTCGTGCTATCGAAAAGGTCGAGTCGGTTTGTAAACTTGGCATTGAAGTGAAGCGCGATCGGACAATAGCCAAGTAGCCTTTGTCGAGCTTGATATGCCAAGTATGCCCGTATTTATAGAAAACGTTTTTCCGTTGTAGGTTTGATTTATACGGTGAAAGTTTCGTATAAACTTTCCTTTGTATGGAAGTTGTTTTTTTTTTACTCGAGGGAGACAGATCCTAAGAAGCTCGATGCAGAGCCCGTGCGGAGTCGTTTGCGGGGCGGTCTCATTCTCGGATGTAATCGGGAGGAATGAGAGCGGATGCTCGTGAACCGAGTGGCTAAAGAGCGAGATCTTTCGGATCGTGTCGCGAGGAGGAAAAGTTTAGATTGGCCGCTTAGTGCCGGATCGTATAGCTTGGTTTTCGCTATAAGGAATGTACTTTCCGCACAACCTGTTACGTTCATTTTCGACAGTTACTTCGTTATGACATGATCCTGACTATACGAAGGATTTCTCGCGTAAGCAACGGGTGATGAATTTAGTAAATCGGCACGACGCATTGGGATAACAATTTTCCGCAGATTTTTCGAGAAACCTTTCCGCTTAGTTTTTGATTCTTCGGTGATAGTTTTTTCGGAGTCACTCGTGGAGTTTTACCAAAAGTTATTTCACCGAGATCTAGTCGCAAAATGTTTTAGCGGGTTTCTCGGGCGGAATGAATCACAGGATCAGCAATAGGATCAGTCAGCGAGAAGGGAGGACGTGTTCTCTATTGCTGCTTTGTGTTCTCGATCTTTCTTTCGCCGAAAATGTTCTTGACATTATTCCGTGACTTACTTGGTTTGACGGAAAATGAGATCAATGCTTTGATGCCTAAAGATTTCGACTCTTATACTTATTTTATCAAGTTTGAGAAGATCTTTATGACTTCGGCAAATAATCGAGTTTCGCTCTGAACTTTCGCAGAGATTTTCTAACCGCATGATTGCGACGAGAGATGCCGTATATTCCTCGAGATTATTTCCCAGACAGTTTGGACCAGTCTTTAGCACTTAGACGGTTTTTAGATTGTCGTTTGCTTTTGGGATGATTTCGACGAGGCGTTGCATCGTCCGAATATTTTTCCGCTTATTTTAGAAAGCGTTTTCTTGATGCGAGGAAAAATGTTCGGCGAAAGAAGAAAGACGAGTTTCGTTTGAAAGATTTGGATGATCGACAATCCGGGCTGATTAAAGACCATGGTGGATCGGAGATGACTTGGAGTATGTCTGATTTATGAGAACTTCTAGGAGCGAGTCGGTTTTAAGACGACATCAGCGTCTCTAGCTTCTTCTTTCTTTTAGGAAATGAGTACGTTTGAATGCGTGGCGATCGTTTCTCGGTTGTACGAGAGATTGGATCGGTTTAAGAGTTATGCCTGAATGGTTAGAGAACAACAAATCGAGATAGACAAAAATTGCTTACGACTTAGCATGCTAGACTATCTTCTAAATTCTAAGTTCTCTAGGTTTCTTGGCGGTTTCAAGACGTTTTCGTTTCTTACCTACGAGAAATTAGAAGTCTAATAAAATTTTCAAATCGGACATACCTTAGTTTCATCGATGATTTGGGATCATCTATTCTTCGTTCTACGTCTTTTGACTTACCGGTCTTTGACGAATTACCAGCGAGAGTATCGAAGCGGGGAGAAGACTTAACCATCGGAGCTCGTGTTCTTGTTTCTTCGTACTGCTGGTTTTATTTGACCGACTAGGTGCGCTTTGTATATCGAAAAAATCAATCACGTGTTTATGATTGGATGTTTTCGACTTAGCGTGGCAGAGTTTCGTAAAACCGGATTAGGTTTAGAGAGTTCAGATTTCTCGTATAGTTTAGGAAACTTTGGTGTTAAGTCAACCGTTGCCGTTTTAGACGATCAATTCGAACTTATACGAAGAAACAAGTCTTTGCGGTTTTATCGTAAAATCCCGATGGAAATTCCGGTTCAGACGAAACGAGAATCAGCGCGATCAAGACTACGAGAGAACACGAGGATTGGTTCAGCTCGACGTAAGGCTAGTCGGGTGAACCCTTTCAGCTCGTCGTGTGGAGATCTGGATTGTAAGAACCCATGGGGCTAAGTCAGCGTCTCTTGGGTGAGCCAGGCGCTTGGGTCAGCTCGATGTATGGCGAGCTAGCTAGCTCTACGTTCGGCGAGCTAAGACGCTTTGCGCGGGGGATCTCGATTCGTCGAGTTGACTTGGGGTTTGATAGATTTTATCGTTGCCCTTAGCGATCTGAGATATAAATCATGAGCTCGTTTTGTTTCTCTTCCCGTGGCGAAGAGTCGCGATTAGGTTTTCGATTTTGTTGAGTACTGCAGCGTTTGCGTGAGCGTTGGCTGTACGAGTAGTCGCTGCTGGAGTTGTTTTACCAGCGTCTTTTTGCGAGTTGCGACTTTGTTTTTCATACATCCAGACATCGTTTTGGTCAAGCGTTTTGCGGCTATGAGTAAGAGTAATCCGACCTCCCCCTCCTTCTAGCGCCAAACTGTGGGAACCGAAATTCATACTTGTCGATTTCCGTTAAATAAGAAAACTTAGGAAAACCCTAATTTTCCAGAGGAACTGGATCTCTGCGAAAGCCAACGACAAGTAACCAAATAAATGCGGAAAAATATGAAAAACATAATAAAACGAATTTATAAAGAAAGGCGATCTTATTTCCGATTCGCGTAAGAACATTGCGATCATTACAAGGAATTACAAAGGCTTTGGCCGCAGGGGCCATCAGCGAGTTACAAACATAAAACCCTAGATCTAGTCGAGTCGCAGCTTGATAACGAAAAACGGAAAAAGATAGGAAAAAAAGGTTTGAATGATTTCGGACTGAACCTTATGAAAGGCTGCCTACGTACCCCTTTCGGGGATCAAGTCGAACGTAGTTCAGTTGATAGAGTTGGACAAGAGATCGAACTTCCTGGGCGAGTTCGTCTAGTAATTGAGCGCCAGTCATAGAAACCGAACTTGTCGAGAAAAAGCCTAAGTTTCTAAGTGCGGAAAATTCTAAATCTAGAAAAGTTGTGAAAGTCTCAGATGAGAGCTCTGGATCTCGTCCCTCTCTTCTGCCCTACGCCTCTGGTTTATATACTCCTTGCCTTGACGGTTCGATCTTTCCATTTTGCCGGATTTGAGTATTTCGGGAATCTTCCATTTTTCTCGATCCTTCCTTTTCTTCCGCGGAAATCTTCTATTTATCTTCAAACTTGCCTTTATTTTCCTTCTGCGAGTAAACCGTCAAAACGTTATCAAATCTGCGNTTTGCCGGATTTGAGTATTTCGGGAATCTTCCATTTTTCTCGATCCTTCCTTTTCTTCCGCGGAAATCTTCTATTTATCTTCAAACTTGCCTTTATTTTCCTTCTGCGAGTAAACCGTCAAAACGTTATCAAATCTGCGGGTTAGATTCCATTGAAATCGCGAGATGGGTTTTTATCGCGTTTTAGGTCCTTCCGGGCCATTTTGCGATAAATCCGTTTTCCGACTTTTTACGGGATCGTTTCCTGATCTGACGTCGTTTTTAATAAATTACTCGAGTTAATCGCAAGATTTTACGATTTACTCGACTTTTTATTAAAAACACGTTTTTTACGACTTACTCGGCGTTTTTTTATTAAAAACACGTTTTTTACGACATACTCGGCGTTTTTTATTAAAAACGCGTTTTTATGATTTTAGCGAGAAATCTCGAATAAATCGTATAGTTTAGGCAATGTTCGGTGTTTCGTTTAACTGTTGCCGTTTTATACGATTTTCTCGAGTTCTTTCTGAGAAAGCGAAGTTTTACGGTTTTTATCGTAAAACTCGAACGGTAAGTCGGATCGAGATGGAACGGGAGATGTTTTAGCTGTAGTTTAGAATGCGATCGTGTCGAAAGATGTAAGTTTTGAATCGGGGATGCGGGAGATTGAGGCGCGGGATATCCGAGAAGTTTTTAGTTCGCCCATCGGCGAACTAAGCCGGGCCGGCTTAGTTCGCTGATGGGCGAACTAGTTGAGGGACTCCTAGTTCACCCATCGGCAAACTAAGCCGGGCCGGCTTAGTTCGCCCATGGGCGAACTAGTCGTGACTAGTTCGCGTTTTACGGCTGTTTCGGTTTTTTGCGGTTTCGTAAAACGATTCTTCGAGTTTTATAAAATGATTCTTCGAGTTTTATAAAACGATTCTCGAGTTTTATAAAACGATTCTTCGAGTTTTATAAAACGATTCTTCGAGTTTTATAAAACGATTCTCGATTTTTATAAAACGATTCTTCGAGTTTTATAAAACGATTCTTCGAGTTTTATAAAACGATTCTTCGAGTTTTATAAAACGATTCTCGAGTTTTATAAAACGATTCCTCGAGTTTTATAAAACGATTCTCGAGTTTTATAAAACGATTCTCGAGTTTTATAAAACAATCCTTCGAGTTTTATTAAACGATTCTCGAGTTTTATAAAACGATTCTTCGAGTTTTATAAAACGATTCTCGAGTTTTATAAAACGATTCTCGAGTTTTATAAAACGATTCTTCGAGTTTTATAAAACGATTCTCGAGTTCTATAAAACGATTCTTCGAGTTTTATAAAACGATTCTCGAGTTTTATAAAATGATTCTTCGAGTTTTATAAAACGATTCTCGAGTTTTATAAAACGATTCTTCGAGTTTCATAGAACGATTCTTCGAGTTTTATAAAACGATTCCCGAGTTTTATAAAATGATTCTCATCTTTTATAAAACGATTCTCGAGTTTTATAAAACGATTCTCGACTTTTATAAAACGATCCTCGAGTTTTATAAAACGATTCTCGAGTTTTATAAAACGATCTCTGAGTTTTATAAAACGATTCTCGAGTTTTATAAAACGATTCTCGAGTTTTATAAAACGATTCTTCGAGTTTTATAAAACGATTCTCGAGTTTTATAAAACGATTCTTCGAGTTTTATAAAACGATTCTCGAGTTTTATAAAACGATTCTTCGAGTNAACGATTCTCGAGTTTTATAAAATGATCCTCGGGTTTTATAAAACGATTCTCGAGTTTTATAAAACGGTCCTCGAGTTTTATAAAACGATCCTCGAGTTTTATAAAACGATTCTTCGGGTTTTACAAAACGATTCCTTTTATATTTCTGCGGGAAGTTTCGGCCGTTGATTCCGTCGTACCGATTTTGACCCCAACAAACAATTTTACCCAATAAATTAAATTAAACGGTTTTTGCAACATCTCAAACACTTGTCGGAATCAAAACTTCAAATGCTAAATTGCAAAATCCAAATCTCTCGAAAAGTTCATATGATCTCAGAAACATTTTCTCATTTTCAAACTACCACACAGTACCGCAAAGAGACTGATTCAGAGCTATAACTACGTAAACATATAATAAGATTACGAAATATGGATTCTCTATTTGAATGAAACTGGGACCATAAATTACTAAATCTAAGAAACCAAACAGCAAGTTTCAGACAAAGCTTACCATGGTTTCAAAACGGAGGAAGGGTAGCTAGGGTTTCTTCATGTTCCGCTTTTAGTTAGTTAGCTAGCGAAAGAGACGATGAGACCAGAATTGGCTTTAATAGTCTGAACTTCCGTTAGGGCTAGTGGTTTTATCGGATCGACAATATATCCAAGCCTAACATATTACGGCCCACTAAGTTGAACAAAGTCGATTGTCTGCATTTTAGGCAGGCATGGGCGTTCTTTCGGTTTGATACTTTCATATCGGATTCAGCCTCTAATACTCGGCTTAATATTTTCTATAAACTTTTGAATCGCTTTCAGTTAATAATACTTTCGTTCGGATAGATTTTATAACTTTGTAAGGAATCCATTTTGGATTCAATTCATCTTGGTTAGATTGCTAGAACTTCGGATTCAATATGTTTTTACAAACAGTCCCTGGCCAAGGGATGATACTACTCGCGGGAAGGGACTGTTAAGGCAAACTCTGCAACCTCTTCAAAACTTTCTCAAGCTCGCCATCACTTTGTTCTGCATTGACTTCCCCACGGACATTCTGCATCAAAGACGAGACACAAAAACCAATTTTTCTATGTTCATCATACCAAATAAACAAAGAAGTGGTCCTCTTTCATTCCAATACCTGCTTAGGAGTTAGGAGGAGAAGCTGATTCATATTTAATTACCACGAGCATAGCTCTCCATGATCTTCGAGGCCAGTTTGCCTCCTAAGGGCATCTCCAACCCAACTCCATTTTTTACTTCAAAATGGAGTAAAAGTGATTATGGAGTAAAAAATTCTCCAACCCCACTTCATTTCTTATTCCGTAATGAGATTTACTCCATAAATGGAGTAATCTATTTTTACTCCATAATCACTTTTACTCTATTTTGGAGGAAAAAATGGAGTTTTACATTGGAGATGCTCTAAGGAGATGACACAAATAAATGGAACAAAATATAAATAAAGTCAAAAATAATGACAGCTGTGGGATTTGAACCCACGCCCTTTCGGACCAGAGCCTAAATCTGGCGCCTTAGACCACTCGGCCAAACTGTCAGTTGTTACGATGTTGAAGACTTCTTATAACAACCTTAAACAGTTTTTATTGGCTGTTTCTCCATAATAACACAAACGAAAGAAAATTGGTATTTGTGTTTACGTTTTGCACTAAGTATCATAGAAAATGGTTCTTCCTTTTTTTTAAGTATGAAAATCTTTGTTTAACTTCTTCCACATAGTAAAACCAAATGCAGATATATATTGCAATTTAAGTAACCAAGTTAGTGGTTACTTTTTTGTCAGAAAAGTAACCCAGTTAATGGTAAGATCAGTTGATCAATGACAACTACATCATGGACACGTTTCGAGAAAAGAAAACATTAAAGTAAAGTAAAGTGACCAAGTTAATGGTACGACTTGTATCAATGACAACTGCATCATGGACATGTTTTGAGAAAAGAAAACATTAAAGTAATGTAAAATAATCAAGATCAATAATTCAAAAAAAAAACTGTACACCTTATTCAAGATAGTTTAGTTACAAAATAACTCTGTGAACTGGAATCAATACTATTAATTTGGATTATGCCTCATTGATATATGTGTAGTCCAACTAATTATTTACAAACCATGTTTTAAAATAATACTAACTGCCAATATTTAACATATAGGTATAAACGTGTTTAATGAGATTGTAACTTTCACTTTACTTCAAATTATATGGGAACTCACCATTTTCTATAGGTAAAAACTACCGATTATTTTAATGTGATTGAGTTTGATTTCATATAACAATTTACGTAGGTATGCTACAAACTTGCCTAGGTTTAACCACAAAACAGTTTATTTTAAATATTTATTAAATTTTGATTCGTGCTTTGTAAACGTAGAAATATTTTAGGATGTATTTTTTTACTAATAATTAACAACTATTTGGTTAATATGAAAAAGATGTATTTAAAATATTTATGTATTTAAACTAGTGTTTTTGAATTTGACTCGAATCCACAGTTTAACTGGTTAATCCATTGGTTCGATAATTTGATTTAGATTTTTTAAAATATCCTTATTTTAAAAATCACTAGACATCGAGACCAACCGATTGAACCGATGGATAACCAATATGTAATATTTAAACCTATAAAATTAAGTTATATTTATTTTTGTTATTTTATAAATTATTTGAATTGTTTAAAATTATTTAGTTTATCTAAATAACTTGAAAGACATTTGTTAGAGATTATTAAAAATATGACAATTAATATTTTGTATTTTTTGGACACAAGATTAATTATAATGTTGTTTGGAAATATTTATAATAGTATATTGAAAATAATTTATTGTTGATAAATATAGATAAAAGTATAAAAAATAAATATTAGTGATTTGATGTAGGTTTAGAAAAGTGTATTTAATTTAAAATAAAACTACAAAATAAAGATTAGGTTCAAGTCCAAGATAATGTTTTTGTTTTAATAAGATAAATGTTTTTAAAATAAGTAAGCATATTTTATTTACAAAATTTAGGTAACTGTTATAAAAATTAATTTTTTTTATAAAAACACAAATATAAAAATTAAACTTTTTAAAATTTAAAACAAAAAATATACCCGCCGTTTAACACTTGTCTATCAAAACTTATTAAAAATTAAAACAAAAAATATACCCGTCCAACAAGTGCCGAGCGATTAAAACACCGAATTTTCAGTATACCTTTATTGAAGAAAATACCCAAGTCTATGGCCTAATTAAGTAATCTATAACTCCTCCAAAGTCCAAACTCCAACCCAACCAAGCTGCAAATTGCTACTATTGCTGTTATAACTAAATGAAACAGATATGAGCTATTTTGGTTTATAATAGTTGACTTTGCATATCCATTTGTTATAAAATTCAAAAGTCTAAGACAAATTATTGAATGAAGAAATCAATGATAAAGTTGACGAGAATAATAGATGATATAAGAAAAGCGATGGCTTTAATTGAAAACGGATTATGCGGTATATATTTATTTAAATTTCCGTATAAAGAGGAATAAAAAGTGCAAGGGGGAGTGTTTGGAAAGTTGTACAAGGAATCCCCAAACCAGAACAAGACATCGATCCTCTTGCAGAGTCAATGAAAGCTATCAATAGGTTTTGATGTTTCATTTAGTGCAAGGATATTAAAAAATATGTAACAATTCAAAATTATCTGATTAAACAAATGTAGTTATCATTTCACCCTTCACATTATTGATTCAATCCCATTCATAAAGAAGTGAAAAAAAACCTTGAAATGAAAAAAAAAAATCTTGTATGTTGTTTTGATACCATCAAATATTTGTATCTTCGACCACATGAGATCAAATAAGATAATTGAAGAAAACACAATGTTTCATTGCACGTAGATAGACAAACACAACTCAATTATTATACACAAGCATAGTTTGGTTTTACTACTGTTGGAAGCAAACTAGTTCTTTTGGTAAAATAATTAGTTCGTTTGATCAATAACTATTTAATAGAATGGCTTGAAACATAACCAAAGAAAGAAAGAATAAAAGAATATGATAAGAAGAAAACAAGCAAAAAAGTATTATCGTTTGAAAGCTATAATTAACTTTCATTAAATAGCTTCACATGGAAATAACTGATGCTGGGTATTATATTTTGTGGAGGGTTAATTAACCAGCGCAGCAGACCATTTAATGCTTATATGCACTAATGCATTGTTTACGGTTTTGTTTCATATGTGTATAGATAATGTCATATTCTCTAGCCACAACATATGATTTATTTGTTCAACAGAAACTAATTATTTATCATAGCTCCTCTGCATCCTTATATAACAGCACTTACTTATGAAGCTATCAATACCATTAGAAAAAGTATACAGAAGACATCTAGGAAGTCCAAAGTTTCGAATATGATAAACAAGAACGGTAAAAGAGTTAGAGTCGACTCATCGGCAAGGACGGTGGAGTCGGTGGTAGCTAATCAGATGTTTATAGGGAGATCGTCACCGAGCCACTCGGCATCATCATCGCTTAGCTCATGTTTGTCAACCACGGAAGAAATGAAGGAGGAGGTTGCATCGTCATGGAATGAGGAACCGCAAGTGCTGGTGTTGGCGGGATGTCGAAGATGTATTATGTACGTTTTGGTCTTACAAGAAAGGCGACATTGCCCTAAGTGTAAATGCAACGATTTGATCAAGTTTTAGAGAATTGTTCTTATGATTTCAAATTGGACATTTTAGTATTGGGATATTCTATCTGCATGGTGATTTTTTCTGTATTGTAAAGGCATATATATAAAAAATCAAATTAAGCATGTAAAGTCATGAATATAAAAAGTATGCAGATCCATTGCAAACCGACTCTCATCTTCAAACTTGGTATCTAATATGCTCTTGTTCCCTACCAAATAAGCTACAAGGCTTGTGATGAGGTCAAATCTTTCTTGCCTCTCATGTTCAGTATTTTTTTGACCACGGTTTTATGTTGACAGTGAGATATTTGGGAAACCACACTGTTTCCTGCAACACTGTCCGTTTTTCACCGGCTATCTAGCTTAACCACTTCTTTTAGTTTTACACCTCGGAGAGAACAGATGCATGATACTAATGTGTATACTTGTTAAAGACCCCACCAAGTGGGTAAGTCAACTTGAGTGATTATGATTGTACTAATATGATATTGACTCCAAGATTGAATATGCTACTTTTAAAATTCGTATTATACCATTCAAGGCAAAGCAAGATTTGCTTGAAATGTAGTGTTTATATGATAATTGTATGTATTTTTAAATTACCTGTACTACTATGGTGTAAAAGACTCGAGAATCATCAATGCGATTGTAACCCTGCCCAAACCTAATAAATAATTTTGGTTTAAGAGGTAAAATGTTCTTAAATTTTATTTAAACATAAGGTTTTGAAATTGTAAGCATTTTATTAGTTAATAGTGATATTATATTGAAATTTTATGCAATTTATTAGTTAATAGTGATATTATAATTTCTAATAATAATTAAAATTATAAAATAATTAAAATAATAAATTAAAACGATGTATTGAAAACTTTATGCGTTTTATTAGTTAATTAGGGATGTACCTGTCCTACGGACGGATGAACAAATGAATGAACGACCGAATAAACAATATAAGATATTTTAAATTTTAATTACCTTCTGAAAATCTGAATATATAAAAAATAAACATTAGCTTTCATTATTTATATTTTGTTTTCTAGTCACAGATTATATGATTATTTTACCATTTAAAAGATGGCCATGAATATGTATTTTTTTTTGTTATAGTCGGTTTTGATAATAAGCAGAATGAAGTTTAAAAAAGAATTATGAACTATTTGTCTTCTTAAATTTATTGGTATTTTCTTTTATTTGCTACACAATTGTCTTAAATATTTAATCAAGATGGTTACTATTTACAAATATAGTTTTATGTATTTTTTTGTCCAAGAAAAGTTAAATTCACTGTTTCTTTTATTCCCAAATGTGATGGGCTTTGGTCGTTTAATGTGTTTAGGCTGTATTTTGTTACTCGAATCCGGATTTTGTACAACAGTTAACCGGAAAACGATGATTTCTTAGCTCTCAATGCGTTTCCAATTAACGATGCTGGCATGTCCAAAACCCTCTAGTAGCTGTCAGATCAGCCACCCACAGAGATTTCCCATGGCCATCTAGTTATATAAAGAAGACTTTTCTTCCCTACAATTCTGCCACGTCATTAATTCAGTTCCTCTTAAGCTGACACGTGTCCAAGAAAAGTTAAACTCACCGTTTCATTTATTCCCAAACGTGATGGGCTTTGGTCGTTTAATGTGTTTAGGCTGTATTTTGTTACTCGAATCCGGATTTTGTACAACAGTTAACCGGAAAAACGATGATTTCTTGGTTCTCAATGCGTTTCCAGTTAACGATGCTGGCATGTCCAAAACCATCTAGTAGCTGTCAGATCAGCCACCCACGAAGATTTCCCACGGCCATCTAGTTATATAAAGAAGACTTTTCTTCCCTACAATTCTGCCACGTCATTAATTCAGTTCCTCTTAAGCTGACACGTGTCCAAAAAAAGTTAAACTCACCGTTTCATTTATTCCCAAACGTGATGGGCTTTGGTCGTTTAATGTGTTTAGGCTGTATTTTGTAACTAGAATCCGGATTTTGTACAACAGTTAACCCGAAAAACGATGATTTATTGGCTCTCAATGCGTTTCCAATTAACGATGCTGGCATGTCCAAAACCCTCTAGTAGCTGTCAGATCAGCCACCCACAGAGATTTACCACGACCATCTAGTTATATAAAGAAGACTTTTCTTTCCTACAATTCTGCCACGTCGTTAATTCAGTTCCTCTTAAGCTGACACGTGTCCAAGAAAAGTTAAACTCACCGTTTCATTTATTCCCAAACGTGATGGGCTTTGGTCGTTTAATGTGTTTAGGCTGTATTTTGTTCCTCGAATCCAGATTTTGTATAACAGTTAACCGGAAAAACGATGATTTCTTGGCTCTCAATGCGTTTCCAATTAACGATGCTGGCATGTCCAAAACCCTCTACAGCTGTCAGATCAGCCACCCACGGAGATTTCCCACGGCCAACAACACTGGATCTAATCCAAGACCGACAACAAACGTTAATCACCGTTAACTGCTCGAGACTCCACCTCCGCAAGGGTCCTAGATACCGTATGTAACCACTTCAGTGGCAAAGCAGACCGGAAAGGAGAAAAAATTATGGGAACCGCCATCCCAGATCCGCCGACACCATCACCATCTACAACAATCAACAAGCTTTGGTCCCGTTGACTAACACGCAGTCTTGGTAATCCTCTCCGTCGTCCTCTGAACAGAGAGCATCTCCCATTGACTGCCGAGCCACCAGAGCTTGAAGTCTCCTAGGGAACCTACACTCTAGAGCTCGACTTTTCAAATCATTAAATTATTACATACAAAAATAAACAGAAACTATAAAAAGACTCAATATGCTTTTGACGATGGAAGGAGCTATGACAATATTGGCGGTGGGGACAGAAATGCCAATGGTGGTGGCCGGAAGAAATGAAGGTGCTCAAATATGGTGAGAATAAATATCATCGGTGGTGATGTATAAACCAATTGTCCATGTTCGTTTCCAAAAAGACAGATCTGAAACAAGGAGATGAGAAGGAACAAATTAAGTCAAAGGATAGAAAAAATCAAAGACAAGAAAATGAATGCGCAGGAAAAAAAATAGAAGGCAAAGATCCCAGAAGTTAATGCAATAATCGAATTTAAAAGGAAAGAATCTATGACGGATGAAGGAAATGGAAAAAAAATATATAGAAGAAATTAAGTAAATATTGAACTGTAAGGAAATAGTCAAAAAAAAATTGCAGGAGTAGAGTCGAAAAGAAATCAAAGAAGAAAGATTGATGAATAAACCTATCATCTATTTTCCTTTTTTTTTTCTGTAACCGGAAAACATCTATAATAAAATCACTTTATGACATTTTTATAAAACTAATAAAAATTTATAATTTTTTTTATTAAATCAATTATTCCATGAAGAAAATTTACATGTCGATTAAACGACACGTTGTGTTTTGTATATCGAGAAATTGTTGAACCTTATATATATCTCATTCTATTTCAAAATGATTCATATTCCTTAAAAAACAAATTGTTGCAAATAAATCATTTTTTTTACATTTTTAAGACATGTAATAATGATAAACAATAGATTTTAAAAAAAATTAATTTTGGTTATTGAATATTGATTGGCTAACATTTGTAGAAAATAGCTAAACATAAAAAATAATATATTTAAAGTCAAAATTTAAGATGTTTTCTGTGATAATCCTAAAACATCTAATCTTATTAAAATAGAGAGTAGGTAGTATTGAATATTGTCTTGGTGACCAAAAAAAGTCTGTAACTAACATATATACAAATGTTTTTTTTTAAAACTAACACATACAAATGGTTACTCATACTTTGGTTTTTTTTAAAAAAAAAAAAAAATTAATAGTATAACACATAATATTTATTCTAACCGTTATAAATTATATATAACAGTAAATCTAAGATCTATAAATTTACTAAAATTTTCATTATGTTTTTACTAAGTAAAAATAGTGAAAAATAATAATATTGTTGTTAAAAAGGAAATAAAAAATCATTTTTCAAAAAAAAAGAAAAAAAATTGAAATCATCCAGAATACCAGATAATATTTAAACTAACAAAATAAATATTCAAAATAGTAAAAAAACTTATAAACACCAAAAGTATATAATGTTTTCCTTTCAACTATTCAGTCGAACTAATTTTATGATGATTATAAATATTTAATCATATGTTATTCAAACATATATGTATATTACATTTATTTTAGGATTTTGATGATTTAAAAATATATTTTTATTCTCAAATAAAATTTACATAATTTAAATGAATATCCAAACCCACAAAACTTTATAGAGTCTGAACCTTAAAATTTTCCAAATTTAATTTCAACTTCCCTATATCTAAAAACCCAAAGCATGAAAAAACTCGAACTGAACTCCATCGGTTACCAAGTGTCCACCCCTTCATTAAACACTTAAACATATCAGATAAATATTTCACATTGTTTTAACCGACCTTAAATTATAAATCATCATCATACTAATCTTTACATCGCGACCATGGAAATAGCTTTAATAACAATATAATTCTAAAAACATAACTGTAAACAATATGAAAGCAAGCCTATAATTATAAATAAGATTGTAAATAGTATAAAATAGTTGTTAAAATATATTAAAAATAGTATCAAAAACATAACTTAGAGCTCAAGACCGTTCGACACAAACATAACAAAAAACATCAAAACAAGAGATCTGTTAAATTGAAAACTTCCATTCTTTATCTTTAAGTTTTAATATCGTGGTCAGTCAATCATGATCCATTACCAACATCACATATCTACGCCTAAAACTATTCAAATAAATTTTATACATAAAACTCACAATCCAGTCCTTCTGAATCTAAAATATTACAAAACAAAAATAGCACACCAATATAAAATCAAAGTGTTTTGAAAGGAAACAACATGTCCTCACAACATATATGACACAACTCTTTCATATAGAAATAACTATTGTAAACAAGCAAAATATATCTTATTAAAACCTTCTAAAAATACAAAATTCGTTATTATGAACATCTCTTCCAAATGCAAACCTAAAATATAAACAAAAAAATCATATAAGTAATAATAACCTAGATCACAAGTAAATTATATCCCGTCAGGGCGGGCGATCCTAGAAAATAAGTAAATATACATTTATACCCTTTTGGTTAAATAATTCTAGCCTTTTTTGCTTAGAGTTGAGAAGTGTGGTTTTGGGGATATTATTACAAAATTTTATTTAAAAAAAAAACTTAAAATTTTCAAAATAAAAAATGTTATTTTTGTCATTTTAGTTTTGAGGTCTATTTTTGTGATAAAAACTTTAAAGAAGAATTGTCTCAATAAAATTATATAATTATACATATAATTATAGAGATCATATGTAAATCGTATCCGCGCGCGCGGACCGACCCTAGTATATAATATAAGTATATACATTTAATGTACACATTTATATTCAATCAGTGTATTATGTTGTGCCTGTCCTTAATTTTCAAGAACAACCAAAATGATCAGTATAGACCATCTTTACATTGGATTTTAAGATTTTACCTTAACTTAATGTAAATAAGCCAATACTTCAGTCACACCAAGCATGATCTCAAGGTTTTATTTCCATGGTAAGTGCATGCTCCACACGTGAAAAGAGCGTAGGCAGAGAGAAACACACATTTAACTAATGGTATAGTAGAGCTATCATGTAGATAGCCTCTCCTCTTGGAATCAAAATCTTGAAAGGAATGGAACCAATTTGCACAGAACTGCCCTGACAGGTTATTTAAACTCCAAGTGGCTCATGAAAATGAAGGAGAATCTACTCAAGACGCTGAAGAGTTAATGATGCATGAGATTGTGTATCTCAATGAGCGTAATATCACACCAAGTAAGTTAGAAGATAAGTCTGATGGAGAAAACTTATGGTACTTAGACAACGGGGCTAGTAACCATATGACGGGGAATCTTAACTTCATTACTTCACTGGACGAAAGAGTAACCGGGAAGGTTAGATTTGGAGATGATTCATGCATATATATTAAGAGGAAAAGATCAATTCTGTTCTTAACAAAGAAGGGACAACGAAAGATACTATCAAACGTCTACTTTATTCCTGATATTAGGAGTAATATAATAAGCCTTGGACAAGCTACAGAGTCTGGATGTGAAGTTATGATGAAAGAAAACTACTTATATCTATTCGATTGAGATGAGAAGTTGTTGGTAAAAGCTAAAAGGGAGAGAAACATACTGTACAAGGTATGCATGGAGGTTGAAAGTACGAAGTGCCTGTAGTTAATGCATCTCAGGGCATGTCAGATTAGATAGCTTAAAGACAATGGTTAAGAATGGTCTCGTCATTGGCATGCCAAAGTTTGAAGTGGAGAAAGAGACTTGTGCATCATGTCTACGTGGGAAACAAATAAGGAAGACATTCCCACACACAAGTTCTTTCCGTGCATTAAGCGTATTAGAGCTAATACATAGGGATCTATGCGGTCCTATCACACCACCTACGACTGGAGGAAATAGGTATGTGCTTGTATTAACTGTTGATTATTCTGGATACATGTGGAATATTCTTATGAATGAGAAGAGTGATGCGTTCACAAGATTCAAGCGCTTTAAGGCAATAGTAGAAAAGGAAACATGTACTACCATCAAGACATTGCAGACAGATAAAGGAGGCGAGTTCACATCACATGAATTTCATGACTTTTGTGATAGCTCAGGGATTAAACGACACTTCACAGCTCCATACTCACCACAACAGAACAAAGTGGTGGAGAGGAGAAACAAAACACTTCTTGAGATGACAAGAAGTATTATTAAACACATGGAAATGCAAAATTGGCTTTGGGGAGATGTAGTGAGGCACACAACGTATCTCATCAACAGATTGGCCACAAGGACACTCGTGTTGCAGACTCCGTATGAGAACCTCAAGGAAAAGAAACCTAACATCGGACACTTAAGGGTATTTGGGTGTGTTGCTTATGCTAAAATCGACTCACAGCACTTAAGAAAGCTAGATGATATGTCACAAGCCCTTGTTCATATAGTAGTCGAACCTGGATCAAAATCCTATCGGCTACTTGATCCATCAACACGGCGGATAGTTGTTAGTAGGAATGTTCGTACGATCAAAACACCAAACTATCTAGAAGACTATGAACTGGTATGTGAGGAAGATGAAGATTATGAGATGTTGTGTAAGATCGAGTGTGAACGTCTCCTATATCTTACAAATAAGGAACTTTAGAAATATGAGGAAGGAAGATAATTAAAGGTATGGAGAGATGCTTGCGATGATGAGATTGAGTATATAGAGAAGAATAATATGTGGGTTATGATTGATCTTCCTCCAAACTACAAAGCAATTGGCTTAAAGTGGGTTTTCAAGGTCAAAAGGAACTTTGATGGTAGTATAAATAAATACAATACAAGGCTTGTGGCTAAAAGGTATATACAAAAGCATGGAGTTGATTTTGATGAAGTATTTGCTCCTGTTGCTCGAATAGAGACAGTGAGACTGATTATTGGAATAGCAGCATATAGGAGATGGGAGGTACATCATCTAGACGTCAAGACCACTTTCCTCCACGGTGAACTAAATCAAGAGGTCTTTGTATCACAACCTGAAGAATACATGACCAAAGGGGTTAGACTAAGGTTTATAAGCTGAAGAAGGCATTCTATGGCCTAAGACAAGCACCAAGGGTTTGGAATGAAAAGTTTAATGCAGTCCTGCGAGAATTAGGCTTTGAGAGGTGCTTAAATTTGGAATGAAAATCTTAATGCAGTCCTGCGAAAATTAAGCTTTGAGAGGTGCTTAAAGGAACCGAGTCTCTATCGGAAGGAGAACCTTAGACATCTCTTAATATTTTCTGTTTACGTAGATGATTTTCTTCTCACGGGATCAAACTTAAAGATGATACTCGAATTTAAAAGGGGAATCGTAACATGCTTTGAGATGAGTGACCTTGGAAAATTGAGTTACTATCTTGGGATAGAAGTCATTCAGAAGGAAGGAAGTATAACTCTAAGTCAAAACCGGTATGCAACTAAAATACTTGAGGAAGCTAGAATGCAGGGGTGTAACGCAGTACACATACCGATGGATGCAGGCGTGAGAAAGCAAAAGAAGAGAGTGGTGTTGATGAAAGGGATTACAGACGTAATATTGGGTGCTTGCGTTACTTGATACACGCAAGACCAGATATAGCTTATAGTGTTGGAGTGCTTAGTAGATATATGCATGATCTAAAGGAGTCACATAAGACTGCATTGAAACTGGTCCTCCGGTATCTACAAGGGACATTGGCGCATGGTATCGTGTTTAAGTCAAAGGTGCAAGAAGGTTTAATTGGCTACAGCAACATCAGCTTCAATGTCGATCCAGACGATGGCAAAAGTACACATGGGCTTTCAGAAACCCAACAAAAGTTATTACTGGCGTCATTGGTTGGTAATATGTGGGATGAACAATCTGAGATCATGTTTCCCATGCTGTAATCGTAGTTACTCTGATGTTTCCAAACTTATAACGTTATGCTTTGATTTAAATAAGGAACATCATGTTACCATTCTACCAAAGTACAAACCTGCTTGATCACAAAGGAAGAAAATTATTTAATTGTTAGTATTTTCACCTTGCCTTGCAAAAAGTAACTTCTAGACATGCTAAACAACATTGGCGGTAGATGAAATAAAGACTGCTCGACACAATCAAAGCTACTGACTGAAATCTCCTTGTGAATTCACTTTGGGAAGTATCACTGATCCAAAATACCTTTGTATATAAGATCATACCTCTAAGGACTTCCTCTGTTGTATCACCGTTTCGAGCATGGTATAGCTATGCTTCCATTTAACCAAGTATACTAAGTAAGATATCTGGTTTTCGAGAGTGGTATATGTCTATATTTGAACACAATGAAAACATAATAGCTGAGTTTTTAAATGATTAGGCCTGAAATTCGGTGGGCCTTGTATCTCAATTTATGTTTGAAAGTGAATAACCATTTACTCCTCTTTTTTGTTTCTCCTTGTCGACTCCGGCAGCTTCACAATCTTCTGTGATTCTTGGCCTGATTCCGTTTTTAGTGTGTCAGTTTATGAAATTATAGTTATTATATAGAGGCATGGAAGAGAGATTTGCTCACCTCAGCTAAGGCTGTCCTTACTCAGTGAACCTTTGTTTCTGGTGTTCTTGGAACCTGCAATAAGAAGGTTTGAATTTGTTATATAAATTTGTTTCTATTGTTATTAGTTTCATTTACTAAAAACCATATTGAATGATTTAAGGTTAATATGTTAATTTGGTTGGTATAGCTTATTTAAAGGTAGGCGTTCCACACGGTGATCATATGCTTGAAGATCTCATTAAAGACTTGAAAGAACGAATTGATCAAACACATAGATGGAGTTGGTAGTAAACATACCTGTTGATTTGGGAGATCATTTTCAGCCTCTCTATAAACGATCGTCCCTACTGTTTTACTCCCCTCTCCATTCCTGCTCATGTCTAAAACCTTCAGGCCTTTGGGTGTAGTGACTCTTGACAGTGCTACGTATAGCTGACCGTGACTGAATACTTGTTTAGGTAAGTATAGAGAGACATTTGATAAAGTCAGTCTTTGGATTTTATTTACTGTCATAGCATAACAAACCCAGAATGAGAACTGGTGTCGCATGATAGGGTCCCTCTTGGTCGTTGTTGTAAACATTTCGGTTTTAATAACTTTCTCCCCCATGTGTGTCACTATTAGTCTTGTACCATTACATAAACATTTTTGGTTCATATTTCGTAGTAGCATGACTGGGAGACCCACTTTCAAGCGTAGTTTATGAGAAGATATATCTGGGAATTCCACTGCGTTCAGATATTCTACTGGGTATGTCATATTTAACTCCTCTGAATCTATCTCATCCTCCGCAAAACTGCATGCACTAAAATATTCCTTCTCTTGTCCAGGTATTTTTGAGACCAAGAAGTTGTTTATTTCATCGACAGTGACATTTCTTGGTGTTAGGATGGCTATCTCTCTCAGTTTTTGATATACCATGATTTTGACCCATTTTTGGTCATGATTTCTATGTTTTTTTTAATAATTATCTATGTTTTGGAGTCTATTAGGTATGTTTTCAGGTTCAGGAGCATTTTGTCGTAAAGTGATGATTTAGGTGCCTTATGGAGCTTAAAGGAGAGTTTTACAAGTTGACAATGAAGATCCGACATTCAGAGACACATATCGATCGATACACACCTTGTGTAATCGATCGCTGACGATTCCGTAGAAGTTGAAGTCGAGATACTCCATCGATCGATGTACGCAATGTACCATCGATCGATACAGAGCGTGATGAGCAAGATTTACTTGGCCGACTTGAAGCCCAAGTTCTCACCAAATTACAAGACTGCCCCTGACGAGTTTTTAACCTAATTGTACTCCATATTTATAGTTATGCCTATGAGCCCTAGAAAGACACCATTAGATCTATTAACAAAGTTTTGTATTATATTTTTACCTAAGCAATAAAAGTATTTTCTTTTCATCTTATTCTTTTGCTATGAATCTCTTGGCTATGTCTGAGTAGATTCATTTGTTAGATTTGGAGTTCAAATAGTTATGAGGGATTAGCCCCAACTATGGATTGTTGAGTTGTTATATTCATTATCCAAATGAACCCTAATGCTTACTCTAGATTTCCTACCTAGAGTTATGATTATGGAGTGACTAATCTAATAGTCATTTTCCTGAAATCATTTGGCTAAACCCAGACACTATTAAGGCTCGATGCGACAGCCGGTCTGATAGAAATTCTCGGTTGAACGCAGTTTCAATCCGATCTGATACTTTATATCGATCGATACTCCTCTAGAGTCATCGATCGACGGCAACATATATCAATCGACACTGCGATAGCGACATCGATCGATACTGTCGGAAATCAGATCAATGGACGAGTCTAATAGCGACAGCTATAGATTTGTCTAAGGATTGAAGTTCTCATATATTTGCAAGCAATTCGTTAAGACATCCATAGACTTATAATCCTGATTTTCTGAATAGTAACCTTGAATCTAACTACTTTCTTTCATTGTTTTCAAACCCAAAACCTATTTTCCTTAGAAACTTACCATTGCGACCTTTTTATTTATTGTTTTAAAACCTTTTCAACCTAGCTTAATCACTGAGGATTATATCTTTTGTGACTCTAGTTCCTTGTGGATTCGATCCCTAAGCACTACGATTGAACCTCTTATTTGAGAGAGTAAATCACTCCTTAGGGTTAAACATTTGAGTGACATCAAATTAGGCTCCGTTGCCGGGGAACTAAGATCACTATTAGATTTAATCTGATTCAGTCTAGGTTATTTGTTACTTTTTATTTTTCCATCTTTTGACACAAAATTTTTTCTTTTTCTTTTTGTCTCTTTCAGGTACATGCCTAACAGTACTAGAAGCAACAAGGACAAGAAAATTTTGTACTCAGAAGATCCCAACAATCTGGAGCGTAGAATCCGCAAAGACATACACTCCACATCGATCGATACCAACACCTCTATATCGACCGATACGCGCTTTCCACCGACGATCAACGACCGTTCGTCGACCGATTCCTTCACTATCCCATCGATCGACATCAACAACCGTTCGTTGACCGCCACCAACACCACCTCATCAATCGAAATCAACAACCGTTCGTCGACCGATACCCTTCACTTGACATCGATCACTACACCTCACCTTACATCGATCGATACTAACCGGCGAGACATGGTAGCGCCTATGATTCTCATACCCGATGAGAATGGAGACCTGCGTGATCAAGATGGTCACCTGCGAAATGAAGCAGGTCAGAAGCTGAATGATCAGAAGGAGATCATTACTGAAGAAGAGACTGCACCCACATGCATCATTGAACCTGTAGAAGAGACCAGAACTTTGGCTGATTACAACTGTCCGGATCAGTTCTATTCAAACCGATCAGCCATCCTCCCTCCTGCTATTCAGAGAGGAGATTTTGAGCTCAAGCCGCAGTACTACACACTTATAGGACAAATCCCTTTTTGTGGTTTGCCCCATGAGCATCCTATGGACCATCTGGAGAGGTTCGAGGATCTTGTCACCCTTGTTAAAGCAAAAGGAGTCCCAATACAAGGGTGGTATAGTACACTTGAAATTTTGAGAAGCTTTGGGGGCAAGAAACACAAGCGGAAGCATTTGACCCCTACATGCGGAATTTGAACTTTTTCCTAAGCAATGGAATGTATGAAATCTTGTAACATCTCGAGTTGTGGTATATGAAAAAAGATTAAAAGTATTGATTTGGTAACCTATATCACCAAAGTACATTTACCTTTTTGGTCGCACATACATTTGGAATTTCAGGGTTAAGCGCATTTGAGTTAGAGTAGCGGAAAGATGGATGACCTATCAGTAAGTGATTTGCGACATCGTGTGTGTGAGGTCAAAACAATAAGAAAAAGTTATGTGGTGATTGCAGGGCCAGTAAAAATATGTTCGAACCTCTGTAAAATTAACAGTCCCCGTCGAACGGAATGGAGCCCACACACTACAAAAAAACATGTGAATTCCGAGAGCAAATATGGTCCGAACAAAAAATTTCATCGGAAATCTGTCAAAAATTCCGATGAAATTTCGATGGCCACATTTCTTGCGGATAACCAACGATATATGTCTTTGGGAAGAAGTCGTCTATAATTTATCAAAAAGAATTCTTAGCAAAACGGCCATCAAAAAATTAATTCGACGAAAGGAATCCATCGGAAATTTTTGACAAAATCTTTTCCTTCAGAAATTTCCGAAGAAACTAATTCATCATAAATTTTCGACGATCCTTTGTGATCAGAAATTCCAGACGAAATTGTTCTCTCAAAAGTTTCTGATGGATCAGTTCGTCGAAAATTTCCGACGGATTCCTGTTCGTCGGATACTATATTTTATCAAGAGAAATTTTCTAAAGATATCCTTTTTATTTTATTTTCTAAGATTGCCTTTTTATTTTAGTTCGATAGGATTTCCCAAACTGTAGGATTGCTAGTTGGGATACTTATTCATAGGATGTTCTTATTGCTCATGGTTCTAGAGTAGCTAACTAGAGACATTGAATCATGGATTACTTAGGTAGGATTGGAGATATTTAAACAATTCTGATAGTCCTGAACACATTCCCTATTAAGCTAATATTGTTAGAAATAAAGAGATAGTTTGATTTAGAAGTCTTTAGTGAGTTTATGTTAACTCGTGTGTATTGCTTGACCGGACTCGTCGATCGATCTTCCGACCAGAAATCGATCGATGATGAGTTTAGTGTATCGATCGATGTTCCTACCGAATAATCGTTCGACACTGTCAAGTCCGACCAGCCGGTCATTAGACATATTTATTTGAACAATAGTTTAAATAATTTGTTAATCAAGATAGTTAATGCTCTATAGTATCTCACAAGCAACTGAATAGCTCCTATAGGATTATAATCCCAATACTTGAATAAAAACCCTAAGTCTAGAATCTTTTCCATTTTAGTTTCAAGAGTCTTTGTTTCCATTCTCGATTAAGTAATTGTCTTGCTTAATTGGAATATTTCATGTTTACTTATTTACTGTTTCTACTATTTATATATTCACCTAGATTGTTACTTGACTAGATTTATTAGGTTCTCTAGCTCCTTGTGGATTCAATACCCTAACTACTACAGCTGAACCTCTTATTTGAGAGAGTAAGTTGCTCCTTAGTAATAAACATTTGAGCAGACGATCAAATTAGGCGCCATTACCGGGGAGGTTTGATAGCCTTTAAATTTAGTTTTTCAACTCTAGGTTTGTCTTTTTTTTATCTTTTTTTTTATCATCTTCTGATAAAATTTTTCTTTATTTTTTTTTCAGGTGCATACATAGCATAACCAGAAGCAACAAGGAAAATTAGCTCTTATTCTCAGAAGATCCTACAAGTTTGGAACACTCAATTCGCAAAGACTAACGTTCCGCATCGATCAACGCTACCTTACCTTCGTCGACCGATTCTCGTCAAACCTCAACCAACCTCGCTTCATCATCGATCACCAAAGAGCTCTCTTCATCGACCGATTCTGGTCACTTGACATCGATTGACACCGATCAACGTACATCGTTCGATTCTCAGCCGCGAGACATGGTTGCACCTTTGATTCTAACCACACATGCGAATGGAAACCTGTATGACCAGGAAGGTCATCTGCGTAATGCAACATGTCAGAAGCGGGATACTCAGGGTAATGTTATCCCTGAACCTGATACTGAGGAAGTCACTCAACCTAAGACTTTGGCAGATTATAAACGTCCAGATCAGTACTACGCCAATAGGTCAGCTATTCGTCTCCCAGACGTCTAGAGGGAGAATTTTGAGTTGAAACCCCAGTACTAAACGCTTCTGGCACATATACCCTACTGTGGGTTGCCCCATGAGCATCCTATGAACCATCTTGAGAGGTTTGAGGATCTCATTGCTGCTATCAGAATTAAAGAAGTCCATGAGGACTACTTATTGTGTAAGCTCTTCAAGTTCTCACTTGCTGGAGATGCTGCACATTGGCTCAAGCAATTACCACCAGGATCTCTTACATCCTAGGCTGACATCAAGAATGCGTTCATGCGCACATTCTTGATGAGGGATGAGCAGAAGAACTAAGGAGCAGAATTGCTACTTTCACACAGAAGCCTTGAGAGTCTTTTAAGGATTCTTGGCTCAAATTTAAGTTCTTCCAGCGCGACTGTCCACACCATGGATTTAATGAAGTACAACTGCTTAGTACTTTCTTTAGAGGAATCGCTTTGAAGTATCAGAGTGCTCTGGATACAGCCAGCAATGGAAGCTTTAACACTAGAAATGTGGAGAAAGCTGTGAGGCTTATCGAGAACTTAGCAAACATCAGCAGTATCAAGAACATCGATTCTGAAAGGAAGAAATCTGTAGCATTCCTTGGGAAAGAACAGCTAGATGAAGTAAAAACTCAGCTGGAAAATGCCAATCAGCTACTTATGAGACATGTTTTCTCAGAAGAAGGTGTAGATGATATGGATTCAGAGTTAGCAGATGTGAACTACATTGGAGGAACTAGATTTCAGAGGTCTGGGAACCAGTTTGGAAACAGAAACTTCAGTGGTAATGGTCAGAGGAGTAACTTCAACCAGAATCCACAGTTTCAGAAACCCTACAGCAACTACATCAACAACAAAGGGTATGGAACTTCTTTCTACCAAAATCCACCACCACAGACTCAGGAGAGCAAGATCGAAGCTATGCTTGATCAGGTTCTTGAAGGACAGCAAAAGCTGACAGTAGAATTCAATGGGAAAATAGATACTATCTACAAAGAGATGGACACCAAAATTGGAGCTTTGGGCACTTAGGTCAGGAAGCTTGAGTCTCAGGTGATTCAGACTGAAGAAGCTGTCAAGAGGCAAGAAGGGGATGACTCTATGAGACACCACGTCAATGCCACACTGGATGATGTTTTCTGTTAAGAAATTCACCATATAAAGATGGAAGAAGACGATCTTAAAGAGGAAGTTTATCACGATCTCGAAGTTACATTTCTGCATCGATCGATGGATTCCAATCCATATCGATCGACCGATTTTGATGGATATCGATCGACAAGTTACCATTCCGATCGATCGACGCCTACTGAATCGTCTGAAACATGGAATGCCATCCGGATCATGACCCACACAGATTTTGCAGAAAGACACCTACATCCACCCAACCCTTCCTACTCCACCATCGATCGACATCAAGAGTCAAATATAGATCGAAACACGGAACATGTCAACGATCGACAAGATCCCACTCCAATCGATCGATCCGACACCATCATATACCGAGTGCAGCTATCCCCGATTGACATTTCACGAATCAATGCACTAAAACAGCCATCAACCAACTCACCCAACCCTACACCAGAGCCTATGGACATTGATAGAACCACTACTGAGAAGACTCTGAATAGAAGAAAAGAAAAAGTTCCTAAACATCTCAAGAGAGAACCAACTGACAAGGAGATGGATGGTTTCACTAAGAGAGTTCTCAAAATCTCACTAGAAAAATCTTTTGATGAGGTTTATTATACCCACAGACTGTGGATGTTCTTTAGAGAGACTAGAGAAACTGAAGAAGATATTAGGAGAATGTTTCACCATGTTAGGGAAAAGATGAGACAAAAGAATACATTGAAGAAGTTTGCAATACCATGTTCAGTTAAAGGTATTGAGTTTCCCCATGCCTTATGTGATACATGATCATCAGTCAGCATCCTGCCTAAAGTCATGGCATACAGTTTGGGTTTGAAGGTAGAACCTTCAAAGGAATCATTTACTTTGTAGACTGTTCTGAGAGGAATTCAGGAGGTATAATCATGGACCTGGAGGTGCAGATTGGTAATGCACTAGTTCCTGTGGATTTTCATGTCTTGGATATCAAGTTAAACTTGAATTCTTCACTCCTCCTGGGAAAAGCTTTTATGGCCACAGTTAGAGCAGTTTGTGACATGAACACTAACAGGTTTTGTTTACTTTGATTGATCCATATGTTTTTATGACCCAATTCGTGTTTTTAAGAAACAGGTAAACTCATTGGAGACTGGAGAAGCTGGATTGATTGCAGCTTGCGAATGTGAAGCATAGTACGAAACTGACTATTCCGAATCGATCGGCACTCTTTCGTCAACATCGATAAATTCCTTTAACCAGCCAGCGACCGATGCAACAACCAATGCATCGATCGACATCCAGTCTATACATGGAACCCTGCCAAATCATTGCTATCTGAACTTTGCCTTACAAGCTGAAAGCAACAAGCAGGATGATTACTCCATAGGCAGTTGGGCGGACAGCGGTTTCCATGAAAGCTTCGCCATAGATACAGCATTCATATCAGATTCAGAGGATCACAAATAGGAACATAATGAAGATTATGATGAGGAGTATGCCAGAGAAATTCATGCCATTCTCACAGAAAAGAGACTCCTACAACCCATCAAAAAGACGAAGCACGCTACATCAATCGACACTCAGCCAAAGCAGCAAAGTCGGACTCAACAATCGATCGATCTACTCACTTCAACATCGATCGATCACAATATCACCGACTTCAGGAAATTTGGCAAATTTCCATTTTTCCTAGGGCATCCAATGGGTATAAAAGAAGACTTTCATCCATGAAGACGTATCACACAATAGAAGCAGTCAAGATGCAAGCACCTACTACACTTGAGAGACACAACAAGGGAGGCTCGACCTACAAAGATCACCATGGCAAAGAAACAAATGCAACATTCAACCAGACAAAGATCACCACCTCTCGTCTACCATCGATTGACACCCATACTATCCAATCGATCGATTCTTACCCTCCAACTTTACTTTCACTAAACAATATATGTTGATAATTTTCTAATACCAGATGAATTTGGTGTTATTAAGGATTCAGAGGATAATGCACGAGCATTGGATGGAAGGATTCTACATGTGTCCAAAGAAGACATAGCAGACATCCTTCAGATGGCCAATGGACCAGGAAATCTCTTTCACCAACAACTTGGCGTAATGCAGCAGCAATCGATCGACACAGAAGCACCAACATCGATCGTCCAATGCACTTCTCCAGCAATCGACAAGCAAACACGCACATCGGTCGATCTCAACAAAACTTGCGATTCAGTTTGGAAGCTAGAGCTCTACACCAAAGATGAGATAAACGAGATGATTGGTTGCATGAGTGATTGGAAAGAGGAAGCAATGGCTAATGGCTAAGCTCACCAGCAATCAGGACACATCATACGTTGTTTTGCAAGGAGGCATTACAGGATTGACAACAAGGATGAAAGAGATGGAAGCAAAATTAGCTAAACTGAAGACACAACGTTTGCAATCGATTGATGTCACGAAGGACGCATCGATCGATGCTAACAACGAGTCAGCAAAGAACGAACCAACGATATCTCAGATAGCTACATGGGATACAAGGATTGAAGCGCTAGATCACCACCTCACCAACAAAATCAACTGGTTAAGCATGAGGATTGACTTTCTACATCAAGATTTTGATGAAATCTTCAAGGAGAAGCATAAGAAAATCCAATCGATCGACAGCCACACTAAGAAATCGATCGATGTCGGAAAACTACCAGAGCAAGATTTCTATACCAGAGCAGAGGTTGACCAGGTTGTTGAGAATATCTACAACACTCTGAACACAACTGCGGATAGGATTGATAAGAGATGTGATTGACATTTTCTTCCCGTTCAACAACAACATCACCGGACTACGTTCAGGAACAGATTAATTGAGGAAGGAAAATATTAGAATAAAAAAGAGAAACTGTCTTCCTCGTCTATGGGTGCCTAGGTATCCACCGCCTGTCGACCTAAGTTTAAATCGTCGATCGACATCAATAAAGACCCGTCGATCAATGACGTGTCACAAGGAGCGATCGACAGTACAACTGTTGAAGCGATCGATTCCAAAATCCGTCTCATAAGGAAATCAGCTGTTAGGAGAGATGACATACCATGTTTATGATAAACTTCAACTGAACAGAAACAGCATTGAGAGTCTTCAAGAAAGACTTCAGAACATTGCAGACACAGTCACCAAGATGGATTCAAGATGGGCCAGAAGTGATGAAGCCACACGAAGTTTCGTGGCTACTTGGTTCATCATCAACAGAGAAGTTGTGGATCCTTGTTTTCCAACAAGTAGCTCCTTCTCCACACCATAGCTCATCCAGTGCAATAGTCAAGCTAAATGACTATAAAAAGCGCTAAGTGGGAGGCAACCTATTGTTAGGTAATTTTCTTTTGGTTTCTTTTCATTTACTGATTCTTTTTCGTATTACAAATTTTGCAGATTTTTCAAAAAAAAAAAGAGAGATCTAAGGAGAAATGAATGACCATCTCGTCGACCGACACCTAATAGTCAATATAGATCGACAAACACCCACCTCCGACGATCGATGTTCTTCTACTCACATCGATCGATTATTAAGCTCGGTAAGGTTCATTTTTCTTCCTTTTTACATTCCGTACTTATAATTTCTTTTTTTCACCATAACTCCGATTTTATTTACACTGGGACAGTGTAATTTAAGTCTGGGGGGAGGTTTACTGATGTTTTATTTGCTTTGAGTCTTATAAAATTTTGTTTTCAAAGCTATCTTTTATTAAGCTCAAGAAAAGGGATAATGACCGTATTTGATTTATACTTGTTATCTAACCGCTCTTTCGCACCATTCTAGACTTTGTGATTACAGATAGTACTAAAGATGCTAAAGTGGATCATCCAATCAGATATCCACACTTGCTTAGATTGTTTGAAGGAACCAAAACTACCTCCAACACTAAACCTGACACAACTGCTTGTCTTGGGGTTTGGCATACATGGGATCGGATTCTACAAACAAGTCTGGAAGGTAAAGCCTTTTGTAGATTTATCACATTTTATCTCTCTATTTTTGACCCTAGATAGTCTAGTAGATTAGTTTTAGTTTATTTTTTTTTTAAATTCGAAAATCGTACGAAGATTATTAGGTTTTTAGTTAGGAGGAATCAGAACAGGACTTGGTGGCAAAAACCATTAAGGCTTGCTTCAATTATGATTGCAATAAAGAATTCGAATGAGACTTGGTAATTACAACCATTAGACTCACTTCATATGAATTCTTGGATATATGTCAAAAAGAAGTGATCAGGACTTGGTGGCTACAACCATTAAGGCTTGTTTCATGGAAGTCTGTCCAATCTTGATCAATAATCCTGCCTTAGAAGCAGATTTTGACTCAAGAGAGAACTTAGAAGAGAGAAAAAGTAAAAACTAACTTTTACCTGC
Organism: Eruca vesicaria subsp. sativa; assembly: GCA_932364175.1. Classification (NCBI taxonomy): domain Eukaryota; kingdom Viridiplantae; phylum Streptophyta; class Magnoliopsida; order Brassicales; family Brassicaceae; genus Eruca; species Eruca vesicaria. The sequence continues at coordinate 235,051 of CAKOAT010336265.1, forward strand.
AGATCCAAATACTTGTTTGAGTTTTCTTGCATCCTGTGATCGATACTCCCAAGGTAAAGTCTTCACATTTATTTTAGAGAAAATGACTAGAATAGACCTAACCAAGTTTTATCACAAATATAGACCTTCACAACTAAAATGACCAAAATAACACTTAAATGTTTTATTAAATATACATTTATACCCTTGGATTAACTAATCCTAGACTTTTTTGTTTAGAGTTAAGGAGTGGGGTGGATAGAGTTTCGAATTTAAAAAAAAATTAAAAAACTTAAAATCTTCAAAATAAAGTGCTATTTTGGTCATATTAATTGTTAAGTTCTATTTTTGTGATAAAAACTTAAAAGAAGGCTGTTTGAGAGAATTGCCCTTTATTTTATGCAAAGAAATGAGGTTGGTTGGGGGGAATGTCAGATAGTATTTGCTAAGTTGTTGGTTAGATGAATCTGGTTGCTAAGCTAGAATATTGCATAATGAACTTCTGTGATTAGAATGTCTTAGATGTGGATTGCAATATTATAGAGGTCATGATTTCAAAAGTTTTTAAATCTGTGAGTTCATGTTCTTTTCAAACCTCTTTCACAGAGACTACCTATTTGTTTTGCTTGAGGACAAGCAAAAAGGTAAGACTGGGGGAGTTGATATACCATGATTTTGACTTGTTTGTAGTCATGATATATTGGTGTTTTTACTACTATTTACTATACTGTAGAAGCTTTTAAGTATATTTATGAGTTCAGGAGTATTTTGGAAGAAAGTGATGTTTGTAGAGCATTTTGGAGAGAATTGGAAGAAGCGTTCAATTCAGAATCGATCACGAAGTCAACACGAAGAGACCCGGATCGATCGACATGCATCCTGCATGATCGATCGATTATGAAGATCCAAAAGCCAATTCGAAAGACAAGTTGACTTGAAACCCAATCATCACTAAATGATGATTTCACCCCTTACGAGTTTTAACCTAAGTATATATACTCTGCCAAAGTGTTAGAGGCAAGGAGAGAGTTTTAATTGTAATCTTTTCACAACAAAAAGTTTAGGGTTTATAGTTTGGAGAGAAGATCATCAAAGAGATTTGAGATTGGAACTCCAGTGTTTTCTACCTATCTATTTATTTATAATATGCAGTTTTACTTATCTATTTGTGTTATGAACTGCTTAGCTATGTCTGAGTAGTTTACTTGTTATATTTAGGTTTTAAATAGGTTAGAGGGATTAGCCCAAACTATAGGATTGCTAGTTGTGATACTTATTAATAAGATGTTCTTATTTCTCATGGTTCTAGAGTAGCTAACTATTGAATCATGGATTACTTAGGTAGGATTAGAGATATTTAAACAATTCAGATAGTCCTAAACACATTCCCTATTAAACTAAGATTGTTAGGAATAAAGTGATAGTTTGATTTAGAATTCTTTAGTGAGTTTATGTTAACTTCTGTGTATTGCTTGACCGGACTCGTCGATCGATCTTCCGACCAGAAATCGATCGATGGTGAGTTTAGTGTATCAATCGATGTTCCTACCAAATAATCTTTCGACACTGTCAAGTGCGACCAGCGGGTCATTAGACTTATTTATTTGAAAAATAGTTTAAAGAATCTGTTAATCAAGATAGTTAATGCTATATAGTATCTCGTAAGCAACTGAATAGCTCCTATAAGATTATAATCCCAATACCTGAACAAAAACCCTGAGTCTAGTATCTTTTCCATTTTAGTTTTAAGAGTGTTTGTTTCCATTCTCGATTAAGTAATTGTCTTACTTGATTGAAATATTTTATGTTTACTTATTTACTGTTTCTGCTATTTATATATTCACCTAGATTGTTACTTGACTAGATTTATTAGGTTCCCTAGCTCCTTGTCGATTCGATACCCTAAGTACTACAACTGAACCTCTTATTTGAGAGAGTAAGTTACTCTTTAGGAATAAACAGTTGAGCAGACGATCAAACATCGAGATGATCAACGAGACTAGTTTCATTTGCTTCAACCTAAAAGAAAAATTAATCAATAAAAATATAAATAAAAATTTTAAAAATTGATAGAACATACAAGTTGACCCCCCTTAGAAGACATGCTGCAAGCACCGAGGTTGTGGACAAAAACACATTTCCCGCCACGATCGCTCTTGCGGTTTGTGGAATTTTTGAATGATTTATCTTCAGTCACCTGCTCCACCCAATGCAACCTCAACTCTTGCCAAAATGTCGAGTTGATATATTTTGGTATTTTGCCCTTGAGCCGTAGCTGGTTCCACTCATAGATCTGCTTCATATTAGACTCCATGGTCTTTTTGTAGAAGGCCTGACAGACAGTTTCCATGAGCTCAGACTTTTAATTGATTTTTCGCTGAAAAACACGTAATAAATAAATTTATAATATAAAATTAAAAAAATAACTTTTAAAAATTTGGAAAGTTACCGCAAACTAACAGAACCACACCTTGTGGTCACTGGAGCAGTCACTAATGGAATTGTTTTACCAGCGTTGTTGCGAGCTGCGAGCTTGTTTTTCATATTTTCGGATACTTTTTGATAAACCGTTTTGTGGCCATGAGTTAGAGTAATCCCCCCCTCCCCTCCTTCTAGCGCCAAACTGTGGGAACCGAAATTCGCACCATCTATTTTTGTGAACGAAGGAAAGTAAAGAAAACCCTAGTTTCCTTAGTCCGGATTCTCTGTGATACCAAATTGTAAAACCCGTACTTTCGAAATAAATAATATAAATAATAATTTCTGAAATCTCCATCTATTACTTCTCAAAAGTCAACATCCTCTCCATAAATCCAATAAATAAAATAAAACCAATTAATCTCGATAAGACATAAAACTGAAAAGTTTGGAAAAATAAATAACTTTTTTTTCTAAAAAGTATTCCTCATAACAACAAAATGAAACACTCAACATAATAGGAAAATAAATTTTCGGTAAATGAAAATTTTCCTAAAATAGAAACTTTCCTAAAATAGCAACTTCTTATAATAGCACTTGGAGTTCAATTGGCGACAGTTTGTCCTCTGGGAGAGTTGTTAAAGGGTGAGATCCTGGGTTTGAAGCGCACCAACAACCTAATTTTGGAGTTAGTGAGAACTCATAAAGGAGGGGTTGGGGTCGATGCGCTGCAGCGCTGTGAGCTTCAACGGGATGGTTATCACAAAAAAGTTACTAGGTCCCCAAAATCATTAGAAATCATTAAAAACCGATAAAGTTATATAGAAAACATGAAACACAACAAAACCAGTTTACAGAAAAATTTATATATTTATTTCGAACTCGCATAAAAGCATAGAAATTGTTACAACAGATTGTAAAAGCTTTGACCGCAAGAGCTGTCATCGAATTTTCTAGAAAAATAGATTGTTTTTACGATCTCGACATATAAAACTGCTTCCAATGATCATGTCCCTAATAGAATATTAAACATCATGAAAAAAAAATTATAAGTTTTAAGGATATAACGTCGATTGAGGTGAAAGTCTGGAGAGGAAGAGTTGAGAGGGCTAAGAGCTCACACCTTTATATATAGGAGGATGGTCGTAAAGAGGTTATGGTAAGACTCATACCGTCGCAATTGAATCGCGTCAAAGGACTGAGATAAAAAAAATCATCATCCGAATTGAAACCGTCTCGAGGCGGTGTGAGAACTGCACACCCTGAACAAAACCCTATCCTTTAAGGGGTTTCAAACGACAAAGCCCAAATCAATCCAGAAATTAAAAAAAAAAAAGCGAGACCCACAGATGCTTACGTAGATGGCTTGAGGAGACTTGGAAGTAAACTATTATAATATAAATTGATTAGTTGGAAAGTGTCCCATAACGATAAAAAAATAAACGTCGGGTTATTTCCTTTCTTATTCTTTTTAAGGGCAATTCTCTTTTTTTTTTTTTTAAAGTTTTTATCACCAAAAATATTTCATAATAAGAAAATAATGAAAATAAGTTTCATTTTAGTTTTTTTTGTCAGCAAAAAAAGTTTTATTAAAGAGAGAAAATATTCGATTACCCCTTGATTTATAAATACATAAATATTAATAAATAATAAAACAAAAAATAAAAATTTTATATAGTGTCAAACTATATATTTTCAAAATCTCTTTTTATAAGAAAAAGTAACTTTTTCAATATTCTTCTTTCTAAAATTCCAAAATACTTTTTAAAAATATTTTGAAAATATATATTTATTTTAAAACAGAAAAAATCTAAACACACGCGTATACTCTACCCCTTAACTCTAAACTTTAAATCTAGACTAGTTAACACTAAAGTTATAAGCGTATGTTTACATTTTAACAAAATCTCTTATGATCATTTTCTTTCTTGATTTTCAATGAAAAAACTATCCTAGAATTTTTTTAATTTTTAATTGTTTTTCTGGAATACTCTTCCTTGAAGGATGCTTTTTACTGATGCCATGCTAATTTTTTAAAAGAGGTGAACCGAACCAACTTTCCTATGATTATGCACAAATAAATTGTTTAAATCACAATATGCAGGCTCAAACAACAGTGTTCAAGAAAGGATACGATTTTTTTTTATGAACGAAATTCAAGTGTTGATTACAAACTTGATTTGAACAAAATTTTCTAAATCTAACATTACTACACTAGCTTTTTCGCCCCCCCCCCCCATCTCGACAAGTTCCGCATGATAGGATTTTTGGGTAAGCTTTATTTATATAAGTTATGAAAGTATGAGTTTGATTGGTAGAGCATTAGCATAAGCATTATACTCTCTATTATCCGATCAACATTTTCTAAAGAAGCATTAGAAAAGCATTTATCAAATGTAAATGCTCTCCAAATGCTCGTTGCTCAATGTTCTCATATAGAGCTTTTGGGACAGCACTTGCATATAGAATATATAAAACTTAAAAATAACATATAATTAATTAATTTTCTGTTTAATAATATAAAAAAATTTTATAATCAAAAACAGAATTATATATTTTAAAAATAAGAATAAAATTTACAATTAAATATTTCAAATTTTTTTAAAAGAATAACATTCACATTTAAAATGTTATATAATTTATATAATTAAAATATCGTTCATTATTTTTAATAACAAACATAACATAACATATATTATATATTATAAAGATAAACATATTATTTAGACACTAGTAAATAAATTATATAACATATGTTAATTTTTATGCTAAATTTATATATGAATGTCATTTACTGCTCAACCAATAAATAAATAATAATATATATAAATTATATATGATTTATTTGTTTAATAATATTGAAATATGTTTATATCCAAAATAATTTAATATTTTTAAAATAAATTTTACATTTTAAATATATTTTATATAATGAATAAGATTCATTTTAATAAAATATATTATTAATATATATTATATATATAAATATTATTTTAAAAGAAATATATTATTATACTAACTATTATGATAATTTTAAAATTGTATACTGCTACTGCTGTGCCAATCACTTTTATTAAAAATTTTAATGAAAGCATACTGCTTCTACAACATAATGCTACTGTTTTATCATCTGATGTATCAATTGAGGCCATAGTCTCTGGATTTAATTGAATTAGAATGTACGTGGTTGTGAAGAATTTGAATTTGTATGCTTCCTGTGCTTATTGGATGATACCATCCTTGGTCATTTAGATTTGATTCGGATAACTTGCATATTAAAGATATATATCCCATATGAGGAATTCAGTGGACTTTAAGTAATATATAAAGGGTTAGAACCAATCCATTAATTATCAACTGGTTTTATGTCGAAATTCCATCTAACTTAATATGTTAGCAGAGTCTTCAATCCACAAAGCCTGACCTGATCCTCATCGATCTGATCCAAGATGGTCCATTGATCCTTGCCCAAATATTCAAGATTGACGCTCAAAGAGCCATCATCTCGAAGAGGCGTATTAGACACAAAGAGTTCCACATCGGTAGTTGGAAGAGGTCCTTAGAACATCTCCAACAGCCTTTATCCCTTCATTTTTTGAAGGGTTTTATATTTCAACAGCTTTTCATCCCTTCAAAATTTAAAAGGGTGAATAGTACACCTTTAAATTTTGAAGGTGCACTATTCATCCCTTTAAAACATTGTTTACTTTTCACTTTAGTTATTTTATCTATATATGTTTAAGGATTGTGTACTTATTATTTCTTGTGTAGCATTCTACTATTATAATTATATTGACACTTTATTATTATAATTGTGGTCTTATAAAATTACTTTTAAATAATAATATATTAATAAATATTATGTACCAATATTTGATAATATTAATACAAATATAATATAAACATATTATTTATGCAAATACAAAAGTATAATACAATCATAATAAAAGTCACATAAGCTGAAATATTACACATTATAATATATATATATATATATATTACAATAGTAATATTCAGGTATATACATCAGTTGAAATATTACACATTAAAATATATATTACAATACTAATACTTAGGTAAATTTGGTCTTGAACCTCTAGAATCACCAAAATATTCTCGATATAAATTTGAAGCACTCTCTTCAGTTTGTTGTTGTTGAGTTCTTTTTGTATGATTCTTGTTTGTTCAAATTGGATGAACTGGCGCGTGTTAATATCATCAATGGAGTTTAAATTTTTTAACAAGATTTTATTTTTAGCCTCCATTTATTTTAGAGCCACTTTTTAGCACGTAATCTTCGAATAAAAAATAAGGAAGATTATTTATCACTTAAAAACGTTGATTGAGCATATATGGAAGCACTACGGAAATAATCGTATTGATTAGTTTTGTATTTTTTATATATATATATATATATATATATTGTAATTTTATTTTTGTGTGTGTTTATTCCTATATGTAATTTTATTTTTTTATGTTTTTTATATTTTATTATAAGTAATTTGATGTTATAATTAAATATATTTAATAATTATGTCAATACTATATATTAATATGTGCTTATTGTTTATTTATTAAATTATAATGACTATAATTAACTATTAATGAAATTGAGGACTAAAATGTAAAATATAAATTTTTAAGAGAAATTTTTTTGAAGGTCACCACTGGAGAACTACCTCTTCATCTCTTTATTTTAAGGTGGACCCTATTTAAAATGAAGGAGCTTGTTGGAGATGCTCTTAGTGTATATAAGATAGATGGACCAGTTCACTTATCACCAATTGATTTTAGGTTAGAAGCTCATCTAACTTAACTTGGTATCAGAACTCATATCCTGAAAACCCTAAATCCTTAATTAATTAATTAACCTTTTCGGCCAAGTATAAAGGTCGTGTTTAACCATTCGACTAGGTACAATTTTCATACTTGACTCGCTCGACCAAGTATAAATATCCTAAAGTTCTGAGATTTCTGACAATAATTAAGAACTATCATCTCGAAGAATGGTATTAGAGATATTCCAAATCGAGAATTCAATGGGACCTTAAATAATATATAAGGATTTATGACCAATTCACTAATCACCAACTACCAACTGGTTTTAAGTTGGAAGTCAATAATAAATTTGAATCTATCGCAATGGAGATATATCTAGAAGAAAGCTCTTGATGGGTAATTTTTGCAAATGCAAAAGGTGGATACTGTTACCAAGTTGTATGACGAAACTAAACTGGAAACCAGAAACAACAAAAAGGTTGAGGAAATAACAAGATGAGCGGAATCCAACTCCACCGAAATTATGTTGTTGTTAAGTGCTGAGTGGTGACAGTTTCCAGTAACAGACACGTAGATGATAATGTGTAGCAGCAAATAATAAAATAGTGACAACATTGAAAAACTGATTGGTAACATCAGAAGGGCGATTGAATTATAATCACCTATGCAGGCAATAAGATTGATGTTTGAGTCAAAATCTTTGAGAATTTCAGCAACTTCTAAGACAATGAGCGAGTACAAAGTAAACAACTACAGTATATAAATTAAGCTCAAAAGGTTACAATATCAAAAATATTACAACAAAATATAAGCTTATGTGTAATGTCTTATACGAATAGGTCGGGTGTTAAAATGAGCGTGAATTCATGAGCTATCTGTTATGAGCATGAACTATATTTTCTAAGTCTTATTAGTATATGGTCGAATTTAATTTATTTCGCAAGTTATATGAGTAAATTTTAATGAACATTAACTAGATTTTGATCCACGCTTTGAAATCGCGGATCATCTTATAAACAAATTTTTTATACGAAAGTTATTTGGAATTATTGTACATTTATATTACAAAGTTTTACTATACCAAAAATAATTTTTTAAACAATTATATAATTTATAACTTATCTTATTTGAGATCTATTACTTATTTAATTCTCTTTTAGGCATGGGCATTGTATACAGACTCGAAAATCCAAACCAAAATCGTTAAAACTACAGGTTTTGTTAGGTAAAACTATCTATTGGGTATTTTTTGGATCCACAGATCTCTATTTGATTTCGGGTCCTATCCGAGACTCGATAATTTATCCAAAGTACTTGAAATGTTTTATTTATATGAGGTATGCTTAGGTATTTTGAATATTTTTTGGGTTTTTGGCTATAGTTTCAAGTTTAAAATTTGCTTTTAAAAAAAAAAATATTTTGATATTTGGATAACACTTTGGGTATTTTTGGATTCTTTGGATCAGAGTTCGAGTAAACTTTCTGATATTTTTGAGTATTTGAATATTTTCATATTTGTTTGTGTTTTCATGGATTTTTCGTGTTTTGGGTATTTTCTGACTTCAGGTACGTCGAGTTTTTTCCGTGTCCTAAATGTCCAAACCGATCTGGGTCCATTACGTACACAAATATTTATAAGTATTTTATAGGTATTTGAATTATGGACTCAAACCCACTAAAACCCATAGAAACCGACCCAAACAAAAAAAAAAATCAAATTTCTTAATAAGTCCGAATGTCTAGGACCTACAAGACTCAGACCCGCAAGAAACTGATCTATACTCGACCCGAATGCGCTTTCATACTCTCTCCCTCTCATTATATTTTTGCTGTATTTTATTAAAGTTACATTTGTGAGTCGATAATATTTAAGATTTATCTGGCAGATTTTGGATAATCTAATAGGATAGATAAGGTTTTTAATAGCTTTTAAACATATGTTAAATAATAAAAATTTAAGTACGTTTTATATAAAATAATTAGTGTATTATATATAGTTTTGTTTTTAATATATGGTTTGTTAAAATTATTTATATCAAATTTGATTTTTTAAATATTTTAAACTATATAATGTAAGCTAATGTGATATAATATGTTGTATGATATATGTTAATTTTTTTTAATAATTTATGTTTAAATATTGTAGGTTTATTTTGAGAATAAGATATGGTGTATAACATTATTGCATAACAACCATAATGTTGGATGATAAATTATTTGCAGAAAGAAAGTGTATCGTATGGAATGAAGAGTAGTAGTAATATTTAGTTAAACAATTTTAAATATTGAATAATTAGGATAATAAATGGTAAGACTATAATGAGATTCAATAGTTATATTTGGGTACCAAAATAATAGATTTTTAAAATGATTATCTTTTATATTATATATTTTAAAAAGTACAACTTACTAAGGCGAATCCAATATACACAAATAACTATGATTTGAGTATATATAAGTTTGGTTTTACATCATCATGCATAAAAAATTATAAACAATTAAAAAATATACAGTAACAATGTTTTGATTATATACAAAAAAAGTTGAAGGACCCATTTTTTAATTAATAGCAATGTACTGTTTTCTATATGTGATATACACGTGAAATGATAATATGTGATTAAAATCATAGACACTATGTTATAATGAGATGAATAATTAGATACATAAATTAATAATATTTTAATTAAGATAGAAGGAAACGTGAATTAATCATTTATTGTAATACTTAGGTTATTAATTAGATGCTAATAGTAAGAGAATGTAAGACCAATTCACAAAATAACCATTTTACCATTAATGAATTGGTGCAGTAACATTCTAAAAGTAGATTTTTCGAGACTGTTTCCCTTTTAATAGTATAGATTAACTCATAAACTTAATATTTTTATAGAGTTGAATATATATATTAAAATATTTTGTTTTATATTTTTGCTATCATATGGATATAAGTAATATATAAATTATCTAATTTTTGTAAGAAAAATATACATTGTCAAATTTAAATCTTCTTATATAGTCACATCTTAAATCATCATTTCTTCCACAAAATCATTGATATTTAATTAGGTGTTCCACCTTTCACGTTTTGAATTATTTTGATATTTAGTTTTTAAATTATACTTAAGTTTTTTTTTAATATTTCAAGCTTTTATGATATATTATTATTTTTTTTTTTTTTTTTTTTTTTTATTATTATTATTTTTTGTCGACGTCCATTTTATAAGATGGACTTGAGCCGTTCCGTGAAAGCGCTCTGTCCGGCTGGGTCTGATCTATATGGAAAAAGAAAATATCACTATTTTTCGTCTTTTTGGCAAGAGAATCTGCACGAAAATTCCTAGTCCTAGGAGTATGGGCGATGCTGAAGTCCGAGAAACCGGTTTGTAGATGTCGGAGTGAAACTAGTTTGGAGGCAAAGGTCGGCCAGTCAGTAGGGTTAGCAATCATGTCCACCAAGTCGGGGCAATCCGCCTCCATATGAATCGCGGTGCAGTGTAGCTCTCTTAAACAAGACATCGTCCATATGAGTCCTTCTATTTCTGCATGGAGGGCTGATAGGCTTTTTCGGCATCCTTGTAGTTCAATTATTTCGACTCCCATCTGATCTTTGTAATTAAAACCACTCTAAGCCACTGACCGTATAATTATCGATCCATAACGCATCAATTTGACAAATCGGACGTTGGGGGTCCACAGGGAGAAAACATGGCAGATCGTGCCCCTTCCTCCTCATCATCCTCGGGTAAGTTTACTTTTCTCCAGCACTCAGCTTCTATGGTAACTAGCTGGAGGGTATATCAACTAGTGATATATCCTTTACATTAGATTTTTTGATATATTATTATTATATTTAGTTTTAATAGATCATGAATTAATTCATTTAGCTCAAGATTAAGATGATCTAAGTTCAAATCTTATATATTAAAACATAAGTCACAACCTTGATTCATGTGTGATATTTCAAAAAATGGACTCTCACTAGAAATCAGTTATCATTCATTTATTCCTAATAATATGGTTTAATAATATTTCATTCCTAATATAACAATCGACTCCTATAAAAAATGGATTGGTTAATAAACACATATTTGATTTATTAATAAATTATACATAGTGGTAATGTAAACCATCATGTAGTTCAAAATACTGAACACATTTAAATAATTCAACCAATGTATATATAATGGCTGTATAAACATCTTATTTATTAAAATTGAAATCATGACTTATTCATGTGTGATTTTTTAATTTGGACAATCTTTTGAACTACTTTAATCATAATATCTTTTGATATCTTTTGATTTTAAATATAAATATATATGTTTAAAAAAAACAAATCTTTTTAAAAGATTTTAACAAGATCTTAATATTCAAAAATTCTGAGTAAATATTTTAATAATCCGTAATTAGTTTTAAAATATTATTACACATTAATATATATTATAAAATGTAGAATAAAAGTTTAAACTAAATATGATAAATTATATCGTATCTATTAAAACAAAAAAGTATGTGTGATTTAACAAAACAAATATGATAAAATAATTCAACCAATGTATATATAATGGTTGTATAAACATCTTTTTATTAAAGTAGAAATCGTGACATATTTCATGTGTGATTTTATATTTTGGACTATCTTTTGAACTAATTTAATCATAATATCTTTTGATATATTTTCATTTTAAATATAAATATATATATATATATATTTAAAAAACTAACAAATCTTTTTAAGAGATTTAGCAAGATCTTAATTTTCAAAAAATCTGAGTAAATATTTTAAAGTATGTCATTAAAAAAAAATCATATGTTATGCAGTTGTAATATATGATTATATATACATATAAGCATGTATATTATTTTTAGTATTATGTTATGCAACCATTAATGTTATTATTTTGTTGTTGTCAAAAAAGTATCCCAATATCTGATTGTTCTTTAATATTATTAATTTTTTTTTATCAAATTAATATCATTCTAAAATATATAATAGAATTTGTTTATAATCATATAACTAAGTTTGAATATATTTAAAATATATATTTAATATCATTCTCTAGAATAATGTTCAAATGTTAAATCTAAATTGAAAAATAATTTGACATATAAATAAATTGTAATTTATATAATAGAGACAAATATAACATATTTTTTCTGTGAAACAAATGTATTTACAAATATAGAGTTACTAATATATATAATCAACTAAATTACACTATTTTCATTTTTCTTACTTTGAAATTTGATTTGCTTAAAAAAATTAATTTTCTATTGTATCTAACCAAAAAAATTATTAACTATTCACCTAATTATAATTCAAAAAATAAAAACGCTAACGGAGAATAGAAAAACTTATATAAAAAGGAAAAAAATGAATAAAGTTGTATTGGATGAACGAGATATCTTTTCTTTCTATAAAAAAATGAAAATGTAATATAATTTGAAGTGAAAATAATTTTCTAAAACATCATATATTAATAATAAAGTGAATATATTATACAAACAAAAACACTAGAAAATTTTATGCTTTGTATAAAATTATCAAATTACAAATTACTTACCTAAGATATCAATTTGACTGTTTTACCATGCAAAACCAAAATACGCAACCGACATAGTTTACAACTTTCTCAATTCAATTTGAAAAAAAAACACCAGCGCGGTTGCACGCATATCAAAATCTAGTTTCCATATTAAAATGACTTATTCTTGGGTTCACCCCTTGGGTTCACCCCCTAGGTGAACCTCTAGGTTCACCAACCAATAGGATGGTGTTATTTCATATTTGATATCTTTTAAAAAAAGAAACAAAATCTTGTCAAGTTATATTATGTTTTTAAAATAAAAAATAGAAAAAATAAATAAAAATATTAATATTTATAAAAAACGAAAAAAAAATCTTTACAAAAATATTTTAACATTATATTATGTTTTAAAATAAAAGATAAAAAAAAACAGTAATAATTGCAAAAAAAAATTAAAACAATAAAATATTTTAATATATCTTTAGAATAAAAACATGTGTTTAAAATAAAAAGATAAAAATAAATAAAAAAATAGTATAATTTGTTAGTATTAATTTACCCAAGGGTTAAGATTTTTCCAAAGGGTATATGATTTATCCAAGGGTTTAGGGTTTAGGATTAGGGTTTAGGGTTTAGGGTTTAGGATTAGAGTTTAGGATTTAGTGTTAAATATTTTTTAAAAAGGTTTTTTTTTTCGTTTTTTTAATATTATTATTTTTATTATTATTTTTTTTTAAAACTTAATATAATTTAACAAGATTTTATTTCCTTTTAAAAAATATATCAAATATAAAATATCCTATTGGTTGGTGAACCTAGAGATTCACCCTAGGGGATGAACTTAAGAATAACTCTATTAAAATTCATCTGCAAAATTTGAGTTCATTATGAGGTGACTTGAATCAGTTAACTCATTTTGACACCTACGAACAAACCGAATGAAACACATGTCGTCGAATTAGCGGTCAAGCACTAGTGAGAAGTGGGTGAACTTATCATTTTTTGCTTCCTTTAAAGTGATGTTGAAGACTTTTTTTTTGTTTAGGATTAGAGTTTAAGGTTTGGGATAAACCCGAATCATAAAATTTGAATAGCAAAAGACATGAACGAGCCAACTAGTACCAGTAGGTACTTTGTGGAAATAAAAATTAGGCATATAGCACAAGGAGAGAGAAACCATAGCTAGCATGGCAATACTTGTGACGCAAGCAGTATCCCATTTGACCAGGAATATGCAGTATTAAGGGCTTCCAGCTTCCTGGTTAATCATAAGTTGGAGCCAGCAAGGACCTCCAGAGGCAACGTACGATTGAGTGCGAAAATCAGAGGTGACGCTCTCTGCAATAGCAGTCGCTACTCTGTTTTTCTGATCAGATACATGAATTAAAGACCAATCCTCAAAGCTATTCAGCAGGTCTAGATTTTTTTTTAAATCAGGGGTATGAGTTCAGGAAAACCTTGCGGGTCCAAGAGGGTTTGTCTTACCTCCACAGACGACGCTTCAAACAGGATTTTCCTTTGTCTCAGGTCTCCCATCGCTTCAATAGCACACAACAGCGACCTCAAGTTAGATTCTCTCTTTGATGGATAGGGGTTGAGCGCTTGACGGCAGTGTAGTAGAGGAGAACCATCGCTATCTCTTGTTATCCAACCCGAGCCATCTAGAGGACCATTAACCCATGACATACCCACATTGCATTTTACATAGCCACTAGGTGGCTTTTCCCAAGAAGGTTGGGGCATCGGAGGTATTTCCCGGTCACAAGAAGGAGCAAGATCAATTTGGTGAACTTGATTCCATATCTCTGACTCTTCAAGTGACTTAGAGAGACAAGTAAATGGTGTGATCCTGCTTTTCTCAAACACCAAAGCATTCCTACCTTTCCAAAGGATCCAAGGAATGGATTTTATATTACCTTGATCACTTCTCTGTTTCTTCGTCACAGCCACCAGATAATGGAGGTTCAAGAAGATAGAAGACTGTGAGAAACCAGCAAGAAGGAGGCCTTATGTTTGCCAGTCTCCAAGCTTCTAGTGCATTAGGACAAGTGAACAGAACATGGCAGATCGTCTCAGGGGCTTGTCCACACGCAAGGCATGTCGAATTATTACATAAACCTCGAGACTGGAGCCTTTCTGCAACGGCTAAGGCACCAGCTAGCGATCTCCACAGAAAGTGCTGTATCTAAGGGGAAGTTTTCTGTTTCCAAATATTCTTCCACAATTGCTTTTCCACAGGGGGAAGAGAGCGGTGCTTCTCTGCCATGGAGTATACTCCTCCATACATATGGGGGACGTGAACCAGGACTAGCATCAAGAAAGGATGTATTCTTAAAATACCTACTTTTTAAAACCCTTGCCATTAGAGAAGAAGGTTGAGATTGGACCCGCCATGCTTGCTTGCCTAACAAGGTTTGATTGAAACGGCCAATATCATGGAATCCTAAGCCACCATCTTTCTTACTCTTACATAGTGTGTCCCATGATACCCAAGGTAATTTTTTCTAGATCCTCCATTGCTCCACCAGAACTCTCACATTCCTGATGTAAGTTTTGCGCAAAGATCCTTGGGAAGCTTGAACACTAACATCGCGTAGACAGGTAAAGCCAATCCGATGGACTTCAAAAGAATTTCCTTTCCTCCTTGGGAAAGGGTCCGGGCAAACCAGCCTGGAGCCTATGTTGTAGCTTCTCCCGAATATAGCTGAGTATAAGCTTCTTGAAGCCTTTAAAATCTTCTGGAAGACCAAGATACGTTCCATCTCCTCCCTCTTTCTCAGTACACATTAGTTGTTTGATATCTTCCTTCATCCCTTCTTCAACTCTTTCACCAAAGATGATAGAAGATTTTGAGGGGTTGATTTGCTGACCAGAAGCTGCCCCATAAAGTGCTAGGCATCGTAGTATCTCTGACCTATCCAACAAATTCGCTCTACACATCAATAAACTATCATCAGCAAATAGTAAGTGATGGAATGCAGGTCCATTTTTATCGAGCTTGATTCTTTGAAGACGTCCCCTCGCTTCAGCTCGCTTTAAAAGACTGATTAAGCTTCAGCAGCCATAATGAAGATAAATGGAGACATAGGATCTCCTTGCTTTATCCCACGCTCCGGTCTGAAGAAACCATGTGTTCTTCCACTCAACAAGATTTTATAAGACACGGTGCTCACACATGCCATCACCCAACAAACCCATCGACGGTCAAACCCCATTTTCTCCATCAGAATCTCTAAGAAGTTACACTTTACTCGATCAAACGCTTTCGGAATATCAGTCTTTATGGCCATGAATTGATCACTAATCGACTTCTTGGTTCTCAAACCATGAACCATTTCATGCGCCAAAACAATATTATCAGATATTAGACGGCCTGAGACGAAAGCACCCTGTGTAACATATATGATGGAGTCCATTATCGGTTTCATTCTCTCAGATAGAATCTTGGAGACAATTTTGTACTGAACCGAACAGAGACTTATTGGTCTCATATCCTTCATTGATTCCGGTTTGGTGATCTTAGGGATAAGACATAGTTGTGTGTGGTTCCAGCCAGCCGGTAAGATGGAGGAATGAAAGAAACTGCACACTTCTTCAATGAATTTAGGACCAACAAGCTCCAGTAATGGCGATAAAAAACTCCAGTGAGTCCATCATCCCCCAGAGAACTACTACCTTTAACCGAGAAAGCAGCAGCTTTGGTCTCCTCATCAGTAATTTCTTTAATCAAATCCTCATTCATGGCTGGAGTTACCCGGCTTTGAAAGCCATCAAAGAATGTTTGCAGGTCCATCTTTGCCTCCAATATCTCTCCTCCTCTTTGTGCGCCTCAGCCAGAGCCAATCTTAAGCGCTTCATCGATCTTACACTCGGCCTAGTCTTCGCAATTTCCATCTCCAAATTCTTATGGAGATTCTCTATTCTCGTCTGAGAATTCAAATGAGATCTCTTTTTCTAGCGAGAGATCTCTCTCCTGCACAGTGACAGTTTATTCATTATAGAAGAATTCGACGTCAGTGTATCTCATTCCCAACCTCGAGCAATTGCTTCTTTGATTCCAGGTTTTCCAACCATTCTTTTATCAAAGTAAAACCGTCCATGACCTCTGTCTTCAGGTTCCAGGGAGAACGAGAGTATAATTGGCCGGTGGTCTGATGGCCATATATCAAGATATTCAATATTTGCACATGGAAATAGCTGGAACCACTCATCATTACCAAAACTACGATCAAGTCGACAATGAATCCATATATTATCTCTCCAACCAGCCCAAGACAATACATTTCCAATTGACCTCACTTCCTTGATCTTATAGTTTTCAACCATATTTCTAAAGTCCTAAAATGTAGACTCACTACGTATAGCTCCACCAAGCTTCTCTGAGTTGTCCAGAAGCTCAATGAAGTCACCAATAAGTATCCAAGCATTGTCTCTAGTCGCACCAATGATTTCCAATTTTTCCAAGACCCGACGTCTATGATCCCTTACTGGATCTCCGTAGATGCAAGTCAAGAAAAAAACAACAGAACCAATCTCCACTCGCAAGTCAAAGAATCTCAACCTTGTAACAATCCTTCCAAAACACTGCCAAACCACAACTCAAACCAATCGGAGCTACTGTAAATAACTTATCGCAACACAAAGATTTTTGTAAACCAAGCATATAAGAGTCTTTTGCTTAGTTTCAGAGAGAAACAAGAAATCTGGAAACAAATTTTACGCATCTCCATTAAACGACGAACTGTCTCGGTGTTTCATTGGGATGGCAGCGGCCTCAAATTGGAGGCCATCGTATCTTCTTTGGTTTTTGATGTCTTGTTTCCTTTATCCAACTCAACTGTCTCTGCTTTCCTCTTGAAAGAAGGTCCCTCGTCCCGTAACTGCTCTTGTTCAGTCAAGGATTTAGAGTGAACATTCCTCGCTAGTCTGATGTGTCTTACCCATGCTGGAGGGCGGTTCCTACCGTTCTTTCTATACTTCAAACTCCCGGTTTGAGAAGAACCAATGGTTCCTATATTAAAGATTGTCGAACCTTTAGGTACAGAAGCCGGATTTATGCTATCACCTGATGATTGTGTCATGTCCCCGATCCTAGATAGGATAGTCGGGACGGGCCATGGTGCGGGGAGATGCACCAGTCAGGTCATATGACCTAAGGACAAGCGTATCATGGCCTAAAGACATGGTTAAGAGGATCAGGAAGCTGAAACTTAACCAAACCAAGAAGGAAACAAGCATTAGGGAGTTGGACAAGTGTTATGGTAGCTGGACGAGGCCGCGGGGAAGTTCAGGCAGCTCGGTATAGCTTAGAAGAAGCTCAGGCAGCTGGGGGAAGCTCAGAGGCAGCTCAGTCAGTGTAGGTCAGTTCCCAAGTGTTATGGTAGCTGGACGAGGCCGCGGGGAAGCTCAGGCAGCTCGGTATAGCTTAGAAGAAGCTCAGGCAGCTGGGGGAAGCTCAGAGGCAGCTCAGTCAGTGTAGGTCTGTTCCCAGGAGCTGGTGGACTAGCTCACTCAGCTGGGCCAGCTGCCAATCAGCTCAGCTCAGCTAAGTGGAGTGTTGGAGTCTTGGCCGGCTGGGCCGAGGTGGGGCTGTGGCTGGGCCAGGCTGGAGCTCTAATGGGAGTTGGGCCTGGTGGGTCTTGGCAAGTGGGCTGGGGACTCAGAAGGACGTCCTGGGCCTGTGTTTAAAGGCCCACACTCTCAAAAAGAGCAGTTGGGACTGGTGGCATGTGAAAAGGTGCAAATGGGCAGTTTGTGCCTTTTCCCTCAAACAAGTCATGCCTGTTCGCCCCTGGGTAGTTTGCAGACCCTTCTCCTATAAATATAAGACCTCTGGACGTGATTAATCATCAGAAATATTTAGGAAAAACTCTGCCAAAATCCAGAGACAAAGAAAGAGAGAAAAACCAAGTTTGGTGAAGATCTGTGTGAAGGTTGGGTGTTTTCTGGTGTGTGTGTTCGTGGGAATCAATTCCAGTGGAGATGGATACCATACATAAGGAGAAGGACAAGCAGAAAGAGAAGGAGAAGGGTCAGGAACGTGGCCAGAAGGATCGCTCCTCTAAGGTTAGTGGTGTGGATCGGTTATACCAAAGGTATGAACCCTTGGTGTGAAAACATGTGGTTTATGGTCTCTGGAAACTCTGGTTACGCCTATTCCTATTTGTCTACTTATATATCTTCCTCTCATGATGATTCTATGGAAGTTTGGTGATCAGAAGGGCCTTCCAAAGGACCAAGCATAAGGCTGGTTCCATAGGACTGCTTCAGGCCAGATTTGGGTTTTCTGGTCCCAAACCACTTTTTACTCAATCAAATGGCTTGAAACTTTGAGGATATATGTTTTAGAATATTTAAGAATTATTAGAAAAGACTAGGCACGATTTGGAGTTGTCTAGGTCGAATTCGATTTTTATTATTTTTGGGCCGGTTTGGCTGGTCAGGGTCGAGACCGGTTCTGAGGAATCTGACTTGACCATTGTCTTATTCGGGATTTTTCATGAATTATCATAGTTTCTTTATAATTTTTAGACCACTTTTACGTTTGGCCAAACTTGGGCAGGAACATAGCTTTTGGCCAGAACCATGCAATTGTATTAGCCTTGTGTACTAGGTTATCAGACGTATGATTATATGTGATTCTGCTTGTGTGGTTTCAGGTAATGATTAGGACCGTGGCAAGGCCAAGGTGCTGTGAAGACTCAGGCTGGAATGGATGTGTGTTGGTTATGGGGTAGTTTCACGTAGTACTGAACTTATGTTAGCCTATTGTGCAAACTGAATCACATGAATACTTTGTATCACTCTGATTTATATTTATACAATATGTTTGACCTTATCTTATTTGTTTTATAACTCTGATTGTATGAACCTCAGTTTTGTTAATTTGACTTCGTTAAATAAAGGCTTAAAACATAGAAATTTTATAGGATAAAACACTGATCTGGTAGGGGTTCAATGGATCAGGATCGGGTCTTACAAGTTGGTATCAGAGCATGCTTGATTCTAGGATTTGGGGGTTATGGTTTGGTCCAACACACATCCGGCTGGGTCTCACGGTTTGGTCCTAGTTTTTATGTAACTTAGATTATTTGTTTTGGGGTTCTGGAAGTTTGGTACACTCTGGAACCTAATGTTTTGTGGTTTTAATGTCTAAGGTTACAAGGAAGTCCAAGTCCAAGAAGGGAAAAGAGGCAGTTGGGACGTCCGGAACAGCTAGGGAGGATGTTGCAAATCCGTCCCAAGTGTTGCCAGCTCGGGTGGAGCTGGGTAACAAGGAGACCGGAGCTCAGCAGGATCCCTTGGTCCCTTTGGAGGTCCTTGTGGACAATATGGAGCTTCAACATGAGCTGGAGCAGGAGGATAGAGCTGAAACTTCAAATGTGGGAGCTAGAAATCTAGCTGGTTTAGGTGTGAGAGCTGACCAGGATGGGGTTAACCAGATCCAGGAGGCAGCTGAGCCATCCATGAAGGAGGTCCTTGATGCTGTGAAGCTGATGGGAACTCAGATGCTAGCTTTGGCCCAGGTGTTCACTCCACTTGTGAACTCCTCAGTAGGTCAGGTGAACCCAGTTGGACCAGCTGATAGGTCAGCTGAGGTACGAGCTGGAAGACCAGCTGGTGTGCGAGCTGGAGCTTATGGGCAAGCTAGAGCAGGACCAGCTAGTGTGATTCAGCTAGCTCCACGAGCTGAAGTGGTTGAGCTGGATCCACCAGCTGAAGGAGCTAAGAAGGTGAACTACTTGAGTGTGCTGGAGCACATTTCAAAGCTGAAGACAAAGCACTTTACTGGAAGTGTTGACCCAATTGAGGCTGACGAGTGGAGGAGCCGCTTGGTCAGGAACTTCAAGTCTACAAGATGTCCAGAGGAGTACCAGAAGGACATAGCAGTCCACTTCCTGGAAGGGGATGCACATAACTGGTGGTTAGCTTTTGACAAGAGAACCAACGGGACTATCACCCGGTTCTCAGATTTCGAGGTGGAGTTCAACCACAAGTAATTTCCAGCTGAAGCATGGGACCGTCTAGAGTCTAGGTTTCTGGAGCTGCCCAGGGCCGTAGATCAGTGCGAGAGTATGAGGAGGAGTTCAACAGTCTCAGACGCTTTGTTGGACGAGAGCTGGAGGATGAGGAGGTACAGGTGCGCCGGTTCATAAGAGGCCTTAGGGTCGAGCTCCGCACCTATGCCTCAGTCCGTGTGTTCTATTCAGTTGCTGAGCTGGTGGAGCGCATGGCTTTGCTGGAGACTAACCTAGCTGAGGAAGCTAAGGTGAAGTCTAGGCCAACCTCAAGTTTAATGAGCTCAGGTGGTGACCGGAAGAGGAAGAGGGACCAGGCTGAGGGCAGACCCTCAAGAGATAAGCCTGAGTGCTATCACTGTGGAAGACGCCATCCAGGGGAGTGCTGGAAGGATAAGGGAGCTTGCACCAGGTGTGGCAAGATGGATCATGCAGCTAGGGACTGTCAGGACGGGACCAGGGCCGTGGTTAAGGATCGGGAGGTAACTCAGGGAGCTGCCACTACTGTGGAAAGAGCGGTCATTGGAAGGGTGAGTGTCCTAACCTGCAGGGCAACCAGAGCAAGAGTCGTGGTGAGGCTAGCAAGCCAAGCCAGACCCGTGGGCAGACTTCAGCACCTAAAGTGTACGAGCTGTCCAAGGATGCTGATGAGGCTGGACCATTTCAGGCGATCACTGGTAATTATTCTGACTTTGTCTTTTCAATTCAAGTAGAATTGCATGGTCTGGAACATAGAATGGTTAGATACTTAGTAGTATGGTCTATGTAGGGACCCTAAGTATTGGTGGTGTGAATACACACGTACTTTTCGACACTGGAGCTACGCATAGTTTTGTGAGTCCAGATATGATCAGAAAGGGTTTGTTCCAGATTGGGGTTGGGGATGAGTCTTGCATTTTTAATGCAGCTGGAGGCCAGAGGATGGAATCCCTGGGTCTCGTTAAGGACATCCCTGTAGTGATCACATACATGGTAATGCTTGCGTATTTAATTTGTGTCCACCTCAAGAGTCATGAAGTGATCTTGGGTATGGATTGGCTTGGAAAGAATCGGGCCACCTTAGATTGTCACCGAGGTCAGGTGTAGACCCCCGATCAGGTTCCAAGGAATAAAACATGCCTCCAGTGTTGTAGTGGTTTCAGCAGTCCGGGCGGAACGGATGCTAGAGAGAGGTTGTGAGGCTTACATAGCCACAATTGCCACTAAGGAGATGGTGAAGGGTGGTAAACTAGACGGGATGCCGCTGTCAGTGAGTCTGAGGATGTGTTTCGGGCGCTGCAGGGAGTTCCCCCTGACAGGGCAGACCCGTTCATAATAGAACTGGAACCAGGGACGGTCCCAATGTCTAAAAGTCCATACCGCATGGTTCCTGCCGAGATGGCCGAGCTTAATAAGCAACTAGAAGAGTTGTTGGAAAAGGGTTTCATACGCCCAAGCGTATCACCCTGGGGAGCACTAGTCCTATTTGTGAAAAAAGAAGGATGGTAGCTTCAGACTTTGTATTGACTATCGAGGGCTGAATAGGATTACTGTCAAGAACAAGTACCCATTACCTCGGATAGATGAGCTGTTGGATCAACTAAGAGGAGCTAAGTGGTTTTCAAAAATTGACTTAGCATCAGGGTATCACCAGATTCCAATTGAACCGAGTGATATCAAGAAGACTGCATTCAGAACCAGGTATGGCCACTATGAATTTGTGGTTATGTCATTTGGTCTGACCAACGCACCAGCAGCCTTCATGAAGATGATGAATGGTATCTTCCATGACTTCCTGGATGAATTTGTAATCATCTTTATTGATGAGATACTAGTATATTCCAGAAGCAAAGAAGACCATGAGAAGTATCTCAGGTTGGTGTTGGGACGGTTGAGGCAGCAGTTGTTTGCCAAGCTCAGCAAGTGTAGCTTCTGGCAAAGGAGTATAGGGTTCCTTGGAGACATAGTCTCTGATGAGGGTGTGTCTGTGGATCCAGAGAAGATCAAATGCATCAAGGAGTGGCCACAACCCAAGAATGCCACAGAGGTTAGAAGTTTCCTGGGTTTGGCTGGGTACTACCGGAAGTTTGTCAAGGGGTTTGTAAGCCTAGCTCAGCCCATGACAAGACTGACCGGTAAGGATGTGAAGTTCACATGGTCCGAGGAATGCGAGAAGAGTTTCTCAGCCCTTAAGGACATGTTGACCAGTTCCCCAATTCTGGTATTACCAGAGGCTGACCAACCTTATGTGGTATACACAGATGCTTCCATTACTGGACTGGGATGTGTTTTAACCCAGCGGGGAAGGTGATAGCTTATGCTTCTAGGCAATTAAAGAAGCATGAGGGTAATTATCCAACCCATGACCTGGAGATGGCAGCAGTGGTGTTTGCTCTGAAGATTTGGAGATCTTACCTTTATGGAGAAAAGGTACAGATTCTTACCGACCACAAGAGTCTTAAGTACATTTTCACTCAGCCCGAGCTGAACTTAAGACAAATGAGGTGGATGGAGTTTGTAGCAGATTATGATCTGGACATAACTTACTATCCGGGCAAGGCTAACCTGGTTGCAGACGCTTTGAGCCGTAGGAGAGCTGAGGTATCAGCTGAGAAGGAAGCTGTTGAACTGGAAGGGATGGTACGGTCCTTAAACCTCAACACATTGGCCAGCAGTGATGAGCCTTTGGGGTTGGAGGTAATAGACCAGGCTGATCTACTTACCAGGATTCAGCAAGCGCAGCTATTGGATGAGAACCTGCAAAAGGTTGCAAGTAATGACCAGACTGAGTACCAAAAGGCGAGCAATGGTACCATCTTGGTTCATGGGAGGATCAGTGTTCCCAACAACATGGAACTAAAGGAAGAGATTATGAGGCAGGCTCATAAGTCTAAGTTTTTTGTTCACCCAGGGTTGAACAAAATGTATAGAGACCTGAAGAGGTACTATCACTGGATTCGTATGAAGACTGATGTAGCTGAATGGGTGGCAAAGTGTCCACCATGGCAGCTCGTGAAAGCTGAACATCAGGTTCCTAGTGGGTTGTTACAAAGTTTACCCATTCCGGAGTGGAAGTGGGATCACATTACCATGGACTTTGTGACCGGATTTCCTACAACCAGGAACAAGAAGGATGCAGTGTGGGTAGTGGTCTATCGTTTGACCAAGTCAGCTCATTTCCGGGCAATCAAGAAGGGAGATGGAGTTGATGATATTGTGAAGGTGTACTTGGATGAGATAGTACGGCTACATGGAGTACCAGCCAGTATTGTCTCTAATAGAGATCCCAGGTTTACCTCGTACTTCTGGAAAGCTTTCCAAAAAGCTTTGGGGACGAGGGTAAACATGAGTACAGCCTATCACCCGCAGACGGATGGCCAGTCAGAGAGGACGATCCAGACATTAGAAGACATGCTAAGGGCTTGTGTCTTGGACTGAGGGAGTTCCTGGGAAAGACATTTGCCTTTGGTGGAATTTGCCTACAACAATAGCTTTCATACTAGCATTGGGATGTCACCTTATGAAGCATTGTATGGGAGGCCCTGCAGGACACCGTTATGATGGACCCAAGTAAGGGAGCGTTAGTATATTGGGTCCTGAGATTGTAGAGGAGACCATGCAGAAGATCAAGCTGGTCCAAGAGAAGATGAAGGAGGCGCAAGACCGCCAGAAGAGTTATGCGGACCGGAGAAGGAAACATCTTGAGTTTGAGATTGGTGATTGGGTCTATCTTAAGATGATAACCTTCAAGGGCAGGACCATGGTTTCTGGACGAAGGAAACTGGATCCTAGATACTTAGGTCCATTCTGGATCATAGAGAGAGTTGGAGCAGTGGCATACAAGTTGAACTTGCCATCAGAAATGGATGCATTCCACAATGTATTCTATGTGTCTTAACTCATGAAGTGTCTATGCAAACAAGACATTGTATTGCCTGAGATCCCTGCTGATCTTGGTAAGAACCTCACCTTAGAGATAAGGCCGGTTCGAATCATAGATAGAGCAGAAAAGACAACAAGGAAGAAGACAATACCCATGATCAAGGTCGTGTGGGAATACAATGGCAAGGACGTCATTACTTGGGAAACAGAAGAAAAGATGAAGGCTGAATACCCAGAGTGGTATAATCAGTTTGTTTCTGAAGAACACATGCAACAAGGATTCGAGGACGAATCCATCCCAAGTGGGGGAGACTTGTCATGTCCCCGATCTTAGATAGGATCGTCGGGACGGACCATGGTGCGGGGAGATGCACCAGTCAGGTCATATGACCTAACGACAAGCGTATCATGGCCTAAATACATGGTTAAGGGGATCAGGAAGCTGAAACTTAACCAAAACAAGAAGGAAACAAGCATTAGGGAGTTGGACAAGTGTTATGGTAGCTGGACGAGGCCACGGGGAAGCGC
Source organism: Eruca vesicaria subsp. sativa (assembly GCA_932364175.1). Lineage (NCBI taxonomy): Eukaryota > Viridiplantae > Streptophyta > Magnoliopsida > Brassicales > Brassicaceae > Eruca > Eruca vesicaria. The sequence goes on from CAKOAT010336265.1 coordinate 260,165, forward strand.
AAGCAGCTCGGTATAGCTTAGAAGAAGCTCAGGCAGCTGGGGGAAGCTCAGAGGCAGCTCAGTCAGTGTAGGTCAGCTCCCAGGAGTTGGTGGACTAGCTCACTCAGCTGGTCCAGCTGCCAATCAGCTCAGCTCAGCTAAGTGGAGTGTTGGAGTCTTGGCCGGCTGGGCCGAGGTGGGGCTGTGGCTGGGCCAGGCTGGAGCTCTGATGGGAGTTGGGTCTGGTGGGTCTTGGCAAGTGGGCTGGGGACTCAGAAGGACGTCCTGGGCCTGTGTTTAAAGGCCCACACGCTCAAAAAGAGCAGTTGGGACTGGTGGCATGTGAAAAGGTGTAAATGGGCAGTTTGTGCCTTTTTCCTCAAACAAGTCATGCCTGTTCGTCTCTGGGGATTTTTGCAGACCCTTCTCCTCTAAATATAAGGCCTCTGGACGTGATTAATCATCAGAAACATTTAGGCAAAACTCTACCAAAATCCAGAGACAAAGAAAGAGAGAAAAATCATGTTTGGTGAAGATCTGTGTGAAGGTTGGGTATTTTCTGGTGTGTGTGTTCGTGGGAATCAATTCCAGTGGAGATGGATACCAGACAGAAGGAGAAGGACAAGCAGAAAGAGAAGGATAAGGGTCAGGAATGTGCTAAGAATTATCGCTGCTCTAAGGTTAGTGGTGTGGATCGGTTATACCAAAGGCATGAACCCTTGGTGTGAAAACATGTGGTTTGTGGTCTCTGGAAACTCTGGTTACGCCTATTCCTATTTGTCTACTTATATATATTTCTCTCCTGATGATTCTATGGAAGTTTGGTGATCAGAAGGGCCTTCCCATGGACCAAGCATAAGGCTGGTTCCATAGGAATGCTTCAGGCCAGATTTGGGTTTTCTGGTCCCAAACCACTTTTTACTCAATCAAATGGCTTGAAACTTTGCGGATAGATGTTTTAGAATATTTACGAATTATTGGAAAAGACTAGGCACGATTTGGAGTTGTCTAGGTCGAATTCCATTTTTATTATTTTTGGGCCGGTTTGGATGGTCAGGGTCGAGATCGGTATGATCGAGACCGGTTCTGAGGAATCTGACTTGACCATTGTCTTAGTTGGGATTTTTCATGAATTATCATAGTTTTTTTATAATTTTTAGACCACTTTTGAGTTTGGCCAAAATTGGGCAGAAACATAGCTTTTGGCCAGAACCATGCAATTGTATTAGCCTTGTGTACTAGGTTATCGGACTTATGATTATATGTGATTGTTCTTGTGTGGTTTCAGGTAATGATAAGGACCGTGGCAAGGCCAAGGTGCTGTGAAGACTCAGGCTGGAATGGATGTGTGTTGGTTATGGGGTAGTTTCATGTAGTACTGAACTTATGTTAGCCTATTGTGCAAACTGAATCACATGAATACTTTGTATCACTCTGATTTATATTTATACAATATGTTTTCCCTTATATTATTTGTTTTTATAACTCTGATTGTATGAATCTCAGTTTTGTTAATTTGACTTAGTTAAATAAAGACTTAAAACCGGAATCAAACATAGAAATTTTATAAGTTAAGACACTGATCTGGTTGGGGTTCAATGGACCAGGATCGGGTCTTACATATTGTGTCTCAGGAGAAGCCTGTATACGATCGCTAGCAGGAGCTGTTGCAGCACGTGGTATTATCTTTGCATTCTCAGAGATCGACTCAGAAGCTTCATACCCAAAAACATGTCCCTTTTCCTTGTCAATATCATGAGTAATTTTCATCAGTATAATAGGTGGGTTGGCCTTCTCTGATTCAATGGATTATTGAACCCGGATACGAGCACGACGCTCCGTCTCATTGGAGTGTGATACATATTGTATCGCCATCGCTCTTTCTTTAGGAGGCAGTTCCAGAAAGAGGGGGAAAGCCTGGAGGACCCTCCAGGAGCTATAGCAGTGGACTCCTTCGTGAACTTTTCAACAGGTTTAGGCATGTGTCTTTGGGTTCGCTGCTTAGCGTAGGGACAAGCCGCTTTCTCATGCGTCAAGCGACGACATCCAAAGCATCTCTTATGGATTTTTCCGTATTCATATGCAATAACCACAATTTCCTCTAAGGGCAAGGTGAGGTTCTTCACTTCAAAAGCGGGATTGTCAACCGAGAACAATACCTTTGCTCTTATATACTTTTTTTTTGGGATCTTCCAGGGTCATACGCAATTTCCACCACTGCACCCACTTTTGATGCTAGCATATGCATAGTGTCGATGGTGTAGTGATTGATAAGGATGTTTCTTATCGGATCCAGACCTCAAACTTTGACAAAAAGTCTTTAGGAGGTGAGGGAACCAAACGCTCCAGGAGTAGGGTCTAGCGGTTATACGACCAAGGTCTATCCTTCAGGACAGTAAGCATGTCTTCTTCACGCTTGAATACGAACTGGAACCGATCTCGAGTCAAGGCGATACCTCTGACCCTATCATACAAGCGTCATGCTTGAGGCATGAAGTCAATCATCCTAGCCATGTTTTGAGCATCAGGGTTAAGAAGGCGTCCAATAATACTCAAGGCGTTTTCATCAAACAAATGGAGCTGTGGTTCATCAGGGAGGATGATCGGATCGTCATCAATATCTAGCGACATTGATCTGATAGCAACATGAAGTTTGTCAGCCATTTTTCGGAGGCTTGAGGAACACGACGGAGGAGAGGGGAACTTTTAGGGAGCAGATCTGTAAAGGACCTAGTTTTAGTGCAATCAGCTACACAATATTCAAAGATCACCTTAAAAGAGAGTATATCAAGCAACTGGGATTTTGACCAGAGAGTAGAAAAGGAATGAGGGAGAGGGAGAGTCTAGGAAAGAGTGATGCTCAAAAAAGGCAATGCAAGGGATACGAGATTAAAAACTTAATTAGAAAAAATGTAAGTATGAAAAATACGAAATAACACGCATTAAAGGTGGATATAGGAAAGGAAAGTATCCGGAAATAACCGTAGCTCAGGAAGCCGGTAAAGAGATTCCACTCAAACGGCGAGGGAAAAAATTGGAAAGAAGTAAGGCGATTTCCAGTGGAGAGCAAAAAAAAGAAAAAGAAAAAGTGACTCCAATTCTAGTGATGTTGAAGACTTGAAGTTGAGAAAAAAGGAAAACATGGGATCCTCTAATAGTGGGACACTGGAAAGAAAATTGGGTCAAAAGAATGATTCGAAAATTGTAGGGATGTTTATGTAATTGGTATAATATAAGTAGTTAAACAATAGAAAATTATTTCATGGGTAGTAAAGTTGCAAATTTAACACTTAATCCGTCACCCGGAAATGACCCAATTAACCCCTGAAAGATAGCTTTCACTCATTTCACCAGATTCTTGTCTCGATTTTCCTTGCCTCATCTCTTGTCTCCTCTCTCTCTCTGCACGATCAGATCGCAAAATCAAAGTCGGAAGGAATCCACAGCTTTGATCAAATATGACTCTTGGCTCCGGAGGATCGAGTGTTGTTGGTAAACAATTTCGATTTCTTTCTTCTCTGTTCTCGTTTAGTTTTTACTTTTTCTAGGGCTTTGGAATCCGTATTGGGTTTTATACTTTCGATTCTCTTTCTAGTGTTTCTGGGCTTTTCTTTCTTTCGATCGAAGATGTTCTCATAGGTTTCATCGATCTGTTATTTTCTGATTCTTTGCGCCTTGCTTCCTATGTTGGATTGATCACTGGTAATGTCTTGATGGTGCCCCAATTCTTGAGATGGGTTTTGTTAGTAATGTCTTGATGGTAATGTCTTGATGGTGCCCCATATCTCAAGATCCTGATTGTGTCATGTGTTTGATTGCTTCCAGGACCTTAAAACATTTGATCTTTCTTTGAAATTATTAAATTTTTTATGAATAGTGATCTTGTATGCTTTCATTAGAAAGTTGCTTGTTTTGTGCAATTCTGAATGTTCAGTTTACTTAAATGAATTGTTTTTTTGGCTTATGCGTTTTAATAGTGCCGAGAAACTTCCGGTTGCTGGAGGAGCTTGAACGTGGGGAGAAAGGTATTGGAGATGGAACTGTGAGCTATGGAATGGATGATGGTGATGACATTTACATGCGCTCTTGGACTGGCACTATCATTGGTCCCCACAACGTAGTTATATCTTTCTCCTTGCATTGTTCAATGTTCTTAGTATTTTAATAACCACTGAAGATTTTCTCTCGCCTCCTTAGCTGTTCTAGGCGTTGATTTTATCTCGTCATCCTAAGCTTTTTCCTAGGCGATTGGTACTCTTGTTTATACTATAACCCATATCAATCTTTATACGCAGACTGTTCATGAAGGTAGAATCTATCAGTTGAAGCTCTTTTGTGATAAAGATTACCCGGAGAAACCTCCCACTGTCCGCTTCCATTCACGTGTCAACATGACTTGTGTCAACCATGAAACGGGAGTGGTACGCACCATCGTCTTACTCGTTCCTTTAAATGCTATGTAACTTATGTCTGAATATGCATCTGTCTGTATAGGTGGATCCTAAGAAATTCGGGCTTCTTGCCAACTGGCAAAGGGAGTACACAATGGAGGATATACTGACACAGCTTAAGAAGGAAATGACTTCCTCGCATAACCGTAAGCTTGTTCAACCTCCAGAAGGCACTTGCTTCTAGTATCTTCTTCTCCTTTCCTGAAATATCTTTTGCCCCCTTCTAACACTAAAATATGTATTCTGGGGTAATCCATTGTCGTTCTCAAGCCTCTTTTTTTAAAAGAAAAATATGGTCTATGTGGATGGTGATGATGTTGTTCGATTAATCATCTGAAGTTTCTACGTGTGTTCAAGTTATCAAAAACAGCGTCTTCCCCAATCCATCTGTGTTCAATCTTTTGAGTTTTATTATTGCATACAGAGAGGACTGAGATAAAGGTCCAAAATTTCTTGTAAGCTGTTTTTATGTAGTTGTGTCGTCATTCTTGATTTGCAATCTCTGCCTAACAGTAATCATTTGACATGAAATTTCAGTGTTTGATACTAAAACCTTGTTGGTCGATTCTACACGTGAGGTTTGTTTAATGGGTTAATGTCAAAGGTTTTGCAACTTACTGCTTCTTCTAAGTATTTTGCTATTTTTACTTTTATAATAGATATCATGTAATAGAGATATATTTGAAGTATAGAGAAGTCTAAAAAAAAAAGAAGTATAGGGAAGCCTCTAAATGTATCATGACGACAACGAAATAGATAAATGTATCATGAAGACCAATAAATAGATAAATGAAATGTACAAGCTTTGATAAGTCACATAGGAGGTAAACATGCACTATTGGTACTTTGTACTTTGTTAGAATATGTGAGAGTTGCGTCTAGAGTGATTGATGCAGACCCAAGAGATTTTTTCCTGAGATTTTATCTAGTATGTTTAATTGCTCATTTTCTAATTTTATCTATTTCCATGTAGTCCCTTTCTCAATATCAAAATTGAACTTCCTGATCGAAAGCAATACATAATCATCAGTTTGTGTAAGGGATTAGTACTAACGATTTCATTACGGATACTAATAAAAAGTGTAATAATTATCATTGTGTTATAATTACATGAACACTAAATAGTAATTAGATACTTGGTAACGAATCAAAATTAGAATTTAGTACTAATTTATATGCATGGAAACACTAAATAGTAAATCACAATACAATCATATCAAAAAGTTACTATACATCTTCCCAAACTGCTTTATGAGATTCGCGATAGCATCATGTTTGTGGGTGGCAGAGTAGCAACTCTGCCAACGCAAAGAAAATACGTGAAAGGTGCATTTATACTTTTTCCCCTTCCCATATTTTATTCTTTATCCATTTGTTTTCACACGTTACAACTTTAAACTTGATTGGTACCAAGCTTAAACTATTTATGTTTGGACTCAGACGGCCATATCACAATTTCTAAGTTGGAACTTTCTTGAACCAGACCAATCCAAGTTGTTTAGATATGTTCGTATTTATGCCGGACCATTCAATCGATGGCTTTAACTATTAATATCGTAGCATTAAAGATATCAGATTCGGGAAAGAGAAGTGAAATTTTATTATAAATGTTTAGGAAATGTTTCAGTTGAAGCCAACCGCTACGGAACTTCATTTTTTTTAACATCGAAGTCATATCTTTTGAATCTTTGATAGTTAGTTACTTAGTCGGTTGGCTTGACTGTTCGTTGAGTGCTTTTATATTTCTTCTCTTTTGACTCATTTGTGCTATACTTAAAGTGTGGGATACTTGCACATGCCTTACCTGTATAAAAATTCGTTGTTAGCATTGAAATTTTAATACAGTCGTACTATAATAAGATCTTAAGCATTACGTCAATTTAACACTAAACATTTATCTAAAGGTCTATTGTTTTAACCTTCATTTCAGACTACCACATTAATTTCATAAAACTTAACTCGTATCATTTCACTTAACTAATGTAATGTAAAGAGACATAGCTTAAGTTTGTCATGTTCTACAAGACAATGGAATTTTTTTAGCTGTCAACAGATAATCTTGATTACTACTCTAGGGGGTCTGGTGATAATTTGAGTACTAGCATGTTCAACTTTTATGGTATGGTTACCGAGTAAGTGCAACATCTTTTATATAGCAAAAATGTCGTTTATTTTAAGAACTATTATAATATTCTGATCATTATGGGCATATTTGGTGACGTTAAATTGTTTTGGAGATCGTTTCTGTCATGTTGTTATATCTATCTATATATCAACATCTGAAGGAAAAGTTTGTTCAGACACTCTGACGTTAGCTTTTGACTTTTGCAGACACTAGTTCAGTAAGCAATTATTTCGATCCACTTCCTATAATTTAATGTGACATAGTGCATGTTGCTCATCAGCAGAAATTAAGAGTGCGATCGTCCATCGTCATTGATCTAACTACCTATTCAAGAAACTTAAGAGTGCTGATCGACTTTGATCAAAAAAAAAAAAGAAAAAAGAGGGCTGATCAACAAAGATTCTTCTGAAAATATACTTAATCAAAGTGGTCAATGCAACTAGATGATTAGTAACCACGTCATTTGATCAAAAAAATAAAAATAAAAATAACCACGTCGTGGTAGTTTAGTGCCAGGCGAATTTTGGATTGTTAGACAACTTGGGTTTACTAAGAATTATTCTTAGGTTCACCTAGAGTGAAATTCTAGATTCACCAACTAATAAGATAGTGTTATTTCAGTGTTATTTTATATTGGATATCTTTTTAAAAAAAAAGAAAAATCTTCTTAAATTATATGTGTTTTTAAAATAAAAATACAAAAAATAAATAAAAAATAATCATATTTACAAAAAACAAAAAAACATAAATCTTAAAAAAAAAGTTTTAACACATAAACTCTAAACCCTAAACCCTAATCCTATACCCTAAACCTTGGGTATAATCATAAACCCTTTGCAAAAATCTTAAATATTAAATAAAAAAATTAATACTAACCAATTATACTGTTTTTTATTTATTTTTATCTTTTTATTTTAAAACATAATATAATGTAACAATATTTTGTTTTCATTTTAAAGATATATTAAAAGAATTTTTTAAAACTAATTTTTGTAATTGTTACTGTTTTTATTTTAATTTTATCTTTTTATTTTAAAAACATAATATAATGTTAAAATATTTTTTAAAAATATTTTTATTTAGTTTTTTATAAATATTCTTAGTTTTCTTTATTTTTTTCTATTTTTATTTTAAAAACATAATATAACTTAATAAGATTTTTTTTTCAAAGATATTAAATATGAAATAACACAATCCTATTGGTTGGTAAACCTAAAAGTTCACTATAAGGGGTGAACCCAAGAATAAATCTTTAAATACGCTCTAATATATTTACATACGTAAGTTGCTTCTCTCATTAAAAATTAATCTGAACATTTCCATAGTCAGAATACCTTCAAATTAGTCCAAAAAAGTAGATGATTAATTTTTGTTTTGCCATCAGCTTAGCAAACATATATAAACTCTATGAACCAAACTGGTGGATTTGCGTCCATGTGAACGATAAAGGATGGCTGTTTTCTGGCACTCCGTGCTAGATTATCCGCCAGTGTATTATGTGTTCTTGGTACATAGATGGCCTCTGAGCTGTGGAAACTCTCCTTAAGCTTCTTGATATCTTCCATATAAGCTGCAAAAGCTGACCATTCATCTGGTTCCAAAACCATCTTCACCAGTTGAGAACAATCCGTTGCAAAAGTGATATGAAATTGATATAAGTTTCTCATACTTTCCATTGTCCAAATTAAAGCTTCTAGCTTAGAATGTAAAGGGGAGAGACTGGTCCTAACATTTCTTACCACCATCAGACTTGCAAAACTTTCAAGTGTACTATACCAGCCTTGTCCAGAAAAAGCTTCTTTCTCTTTCCACGATCCATCCGTAAAGCACCATCGTTCTTGCAAAAGTGGTCGTTGAGGTTATATTAGTTGGTCCTCAGCCCAAAGAGCTAAGAGCTGCTTCTGTCTCTGCGACTCTAAGCATGTCCCAGAATTCAGTATCAAAGTTACTAGACGTTTTACTATTTTTGGCTTTCCAAATGTATCACAATATCCATGCAAAGTGATGATTATTCATCTTTGGAACAACTTGCCGAAATAAATGATTCATATTTATGAACAAAGAACCTGCAAAAAAATCAATTTGACCTAATGGAGGGCATTCAAAAAACACATGGTAAATGATTAATTAGTTTATATTTTATAATATACGTATTAGCAAATAAAGCTAATAAAGTCGCTCTTTAAAAAAAGACCTACCCATCATTTCGTGCAAACTCTCCTCCCTTTTTCAAGAGCGTTAAATATCTTTTCCCTCTCTCGCCCATTAATTCCCTAACTCTCATTCTCATCCAACTCCAAAGTAATAAGGGAAATATATAATTTTATGTAGTTTTTATCAACAATCAAACAAATACAAGAAAATGGCAAATAAGGTGAAACTCCCATTTCGAAACAAGACCACTTCATCTTCTTCCTCTTCATGGCCTTCTTGTCATCAAAAAAACCCTAAGAGAACATCTTCCGGAGCTTTCTTCACCGGTAACACACCAAAAAATGTCAACAAAACGGAGCAACCTTCACGCAGCTTCTCCTCCTCCTCCACAGACGACATCATGGAAAATCCACGAGAAATAGAGTGTATAGAGAACGTGATTAGAGGACTAAAACCATCAAAGCGACTCATACTTGAATGTAGAGGAAATTCAAACTCTATACTCGAGGAAGTCACTAAGAGAGAAGAAAAAGAAGAAGACGAAGGCTTCATGCTCTTGTCCTTGGAATCAGACGACCCTTACTCCGATTTCAAGAAATCCATGGAAAATATGGTTGAAGCCTACACGCTTCATCATGATTGGAGAAACCTCGAGAAGCTTCTGTTCTTGTTCTTGAAAGTCAACGTTAAGACAAGCCACAAACACATCTGTGCGGCGTTCGTTGATCTGCTCTTAAACTTAGGGTTGTCTGAAGACGTCGCCCAAGAACCTAGTATCGTCCTCGTCGAGGAATCTTCATCGTCACCGATATCATTTTACACGTCCTATGATGATACCTCGTCAACCTCTGTACCGGAGAATTCGATAGGCGAGAACGAGAAGAGTAGGGACGTTGTTTGTAGTTTATTGTCCTTGTTTGAGATGGAGGCGAAGATTTAAAGACAATGTTGATTAATGCATGGTGTAAAATATAAATATAGTTTTCTATTTTGTTTTTGGTTGGGCCGAGATGATATTGTTCGATTAACCTGAAAGAAAATGAAACTTGAGAAATAAGTTAAAAACCTAATCCTACCAAGTTATGGAAATTAGGATTCATAATATGTGTTTAGGAGTTATCTAAATATATTAATTAATATGATTAGGAAATATTAATCTTTATATAAGGAGATCTCAAGTTGTGACATGACTTATGAGTTTTGTGAGAAAATATGAATTGTGTGAGTGATTGAGAGTGTTGGGATCAGAATCGATCACGACGGAATCAATGTCCGAAAGTTCCTGAAAAACCAACTCCGGTCAACCTTGTCGGGTTTAAAAACATTTATCTCAAAATTAACGGCTACGATTACCATCTTACGAATTCTCTGTGGAAAACTTCTCAAACAAGAATTTCCGAAAGGATCAATACGAAAAGAGATAGGTCAAAACTCGAGAACCGAATCGTCCCGGCCAAGATCAGCCCGCACATAGGTGAAATGGACTGAGGCCGATGTCACCTCGCCCATGGGCGTGGTGAACCATCACCAAGGTCACCTCGCCCATGGGCGAGGTGAAAACGGCACCAAGGTCACTGCGCCCATGGGTGAGGTGAACCGGCATCGATGTCACCTCGCCCATGGGCGAGGTGAAACAACACCAAGGTCACCTCGCCCATGGGCGAGGTGAACCAATACCAATGTCACCTCGCCCATGGGCGAGGTGAACCAGCACCGGTGTCACCTCGCCCATGGGCGAGGCGAATCAGTACCAATGTCACCTCGCCCATGGGCGAGGTGAACCGAGGCAAAGTTCATCTCGCCCACATGCGAGGATAGCCTGATCCCGATCCTATTAACCATGTGATCTCGTCTTAAGTTCCCGTAACACGATCCTAGGGTCCTTGGACACGGCACCTCCGTCTCGGATTATCGAAGAAAGACTTCGGAAAGATCATAAAGACTTGGTTGTAGAGATGATCCCTTCCAAATCGTATAAAACGGCTACGGTTAACTTAAACACCATCAGCCTTAACTATACGAGGAATTGGGATCCTCTCGGAAAGATCAATGCCACGTCTAAGTTTACTTCCCAGAAAAATCGTAAAAACGTCTAGAGTCCCAGAACGGCTCAAGGAGGCCTGGTTCACGGGCCAACGTCCCACTTACGATTTTAAAAGGATTGAGCCCCAAGGCTGGTATGGCGGTCTATTTTATTTGCAGGAAAAGATAAATGTCAAGTTTCCAAAGATAAACATGAAGTTTCCGAAGATAAATGTAAAGTTTCCGAGGATAATCATGAAGGATGACGAAAATATAAAAGCCCGATTCGGCCCAAGAGGAAGAGTAAACCGCCCTAGGGGGAGTATATAAGGGGAAGAGTAAACCGCCCTAGGATGACGAAAATGGAAAAGTCTGATTTATGTTTAGACATCTTTAGGATCCATATTGCATTCATAAGTCTTTCTTAGGTGTTGGAGTGTCCTACCGAGCTTTTGGAGGTGTTTAGAGACATTTGTGATGCGAAAGGGTGAAAGATGAACATGGATGGAGACCTTAAAGATATCTTTTGAAGCTCATCTTTTGGGAAGACATGGGTAAAATTCGGAATTTTGAACACTGGGAAATCGGAAGTTCACTGTTTAGCCTTGAAGTTAAGTATTGGACTAAATATTTAGGTCAGTTGCTTGGGACCCTGGGGTATGTCCTGTATTTTAAGGATAAGCATTCGAAACCCTGAGGTTTTCTGAGTAGATACTACGGTGCTTGACATGGACCCAGAGGTGAATAGATAAGAGACGTAAAATTTGGGATTTTGAACATCGGGGACCCTGGGGTCGGACTCTGAGGCCGTTTTGAGACCGTATTATGCCTCTCTTAGGTAGGCCACTACTGATCTTAAGTGAGAATGTAAAATTTGGGATTTTAAACATTCGGGGACCCTGGGGTCGGACCCTGAGGCCGTTTTGAGACCGTATTCTGCCTCCCTTAGGTAAGCCACTACCGATCTTAAGTGAGAATGTAAAATTCGGGATTTTGAACATTCGGGGCCTAGAGGCTTGTTATTATTGGGATCGTATTCTGCCCCCTTAGGTGGGCCACTACCGATCTTTAGTGAGAATGTAAAATTCGGGATTTTGAACATTCGGGGCCCGGAGGCTTGTTTTTATTAGGATCGTATTCTGCCCCCCCCCCCTTAGGTGGGCCACTACCGATCTTTATGTAAAAATGTAAAATTTGGAATTTTGAACATTTGGGACCCGAAGGCCCGTTGTCATCGAAATCGTATTCTGCCTCCCTTTGGTAGGCCACTACCGATCTCGGGTAAGGATTCACATTCTACCGCTTGGGCCACTATCGAGATCCTGTAATGCTGCACTCTGTTTTCTGCAGAAAGCCACTCTTAGTCTGGGGTGGGTCTACTGGGAAGTATTGAGCCACCTACCAGACTTGCTGCTTTCCACGTCTGGATAAGCAGGATAGAAGTGCTCCTGGGGTTTTGTGCACCGTCTGCTCCCTGAAACCATGGGGCTGATCTCAGTACTCAGCAGTTATACGTCATGCCCCCTGCATCTCGTTTAGCTCGGGGCGTGTTTGATGCACTAGTACATGTGGCCCCCTTGTAGATTACGCCTCGAGGCCTCTACGCAGGGGCTGAGGTATTGTCGACATTGTATTAGGGTTGATCAAGCCCATTCCAAGTCGCATACCCAAGTATTTTTATATGTGAAACGAGTCACGTAGATGTGAAGTTTGCTGGGACCGAGGTGCCCCTTGGGGCCTGGTCTCGCTTGGTGGTTTTATATGTGAAACATGTCACGTAGATGTAGGGTTCACCAGGATCGAAGTGCCCATTGGGGTCTGATCCAGCTAGTATCCCCTTTTAAGTTCAGTGGAATTCATGTGGCTCCTTTAGTCGAAACTAAAATATGTTATATAGGCTTAGTTCGCAGACGTTTTTAGCATACATAAGAGCAGGAAACCAGTGTACTTAAAATATATAGATAGCTAGGTATCTGTAGAAAACCCGATTCGGAGATCTAATTAGAAATGGTAGAACTTGAGGTGCAGGGCGTTCCAGCAGTTAGGTTGGACCTTTCTTTTGCTGTCTTGCAGCTTGTAGGCTCCTGCTCCCTGTCCTCCAATTATTTTGTAGGGGCCTTCCCAACCTGGGGCCAGCTTCCCTGCCGATTTGTCTTTAGTGTGGTCACATACTCGGCGCAGGACCCAGTCTCCTTGTTGGAAGGTTTTGGTCCTGATTTTCTTGTTGTAGCTCCTGGGCACCTTCTGCTGATAGGAAATGTTCCTTAGGCGAGCAGCCTCTCTTTTTTTGTCGGGTAGATTCAGGCTTAGGGTCAACAATTCATTGTCTTCCTCCTGGGAGATGGGTCCGGAAACAGTTGTTTTGACGTGTACCTCAGTGGGTATCACGGATTCCATGCCGTAGACCAGTGAGAATGGAGTCTCTTGTGTGGCTGTTTTCGGAGATTCTCTGAAGTCGTGGCTCGTGAACTGGGGCCCGTTGTTTGTGACAAATCTCTTGGGGCGTGCCGAAGCGGGTTATCACGTTTGTCCATATGAACTTCTTTATTTTATCTGTAGTAATCGTGGCTAGGGCCTCGGCCTCTACCCATTTTGTAAAGTGGTCAGTTATAACGAGGAGGAATACCTTTTGCCCCCGTGCCATCGGGAATTTTCCGACGATGTCCATGCCCCATTTTCGGAAGGGCAAGGGAGAGCTTAGAGACTTCAGGTTTTCCGGAGGGAGGTTGGAGGCATTGATCACAGGACCAGCTTTTCTGAGGGCGTCATTGGGCATCGTGGGCCAATAGTAGCCTGTTCTTCTAGCTTTGAGCACTAGGCTTCGGCAATTAGAGTGGGAGCCGCATTCTCCTTCATGGAGCTCTTCTAGGATCCGGGCCGCCTCCCTAGGGGTGAGACATCGTAGGTATGGTCCTGCAAAGGACCTTCGGTATAATTTCCCTTCGGTGGTGCAGTATCTTGTTGCTTGCCTTTTTATCTTTTGGCCTTCGCTTCGATCCTCTGGGAGGAGGTCGCGTACGAGGTAGTCGATTATAGGGGTCATCCAGGTTTCTCCTTCGTCGATGAAGGAGATTTCTTCGGGATCCCCTTTTTCGGTCTGTAGCCGGCCATTGGAGTATTAGCAGGGGAATATTCATCTAACTAGTGGTTTCTTGGGTGGACCCTAGATTAGTCAGAGCGTCGACCTTCGAGTTTTGTTCTCCGGAAACTTGGGTAAGCTTACAGCTCTGGAATCTTGTTGGTGTCAAAAACCGTAATCTCGAAATCAACGTCTGCGATAGCTTCTGTAAAAGATGGAGTCATTATTTTCAGTAAAATCATTTTATAAAATGATTTTCACCGTTTTATAAAACTCGAGAATCGCTTTATAAAACTCGAGAATCGTTTTATAAAACTCGAGAATCGTTTTATAAAACTCGAAAATCGTTTTATAAA